>JAVJAP010000390.1:0-34756 GCA_034770075.1 Aralia elata | reverse complement strand
GGTCTGAAAGCTCAACAGTTAGCTTGGCTCCAAAAGTTGAATATAGATCTTCAAAATTAAAAGTATATCTGAGGGTCATAAGAACTCGAAAACTATTATCCTAGGTTAGCAAGTCTCTTTATCTGGTAACCTTTAACAGTCTTATAGAGTATGGACCATCTGTCTCGTACTCCGGGGGATCAGCCCTTTGTACAATGTATTGTGCACAATTATTTTAACACGATTGCGTAGTATAATTCCCTATATTAGGGTTGTTCATCTCAGTTTTACCATTAGAGTCCGTACCAAATGAAGTTTTGGTTTGAAATAGCTTCAACAATAATTCTAGATTTTTAGAACGATCATCAACTATGGACTTGTTGAATCAAAAGGGTTCCACTAGCCATATAACAGTCTGGCTACAATAACAATACCAATCTTTATAAAATGGGACTACAGTAGCAGTAGAATTCAAGGTATTACAAACGAAATATACTGGTAGTAACGTTTGAAAGTCTAGAAAACTTAATCAAAACTTATAATCCGTGAGTAATATGAAAAACCTTGCCTTGGATAATATATAATAGCCAAGGTTAGAGAATCTTGCTCAATGAGAAGTAGGGTTTAGAAACTTGCTTAATGAAAAGTAAAAGTTTTAGGGAAACTGTGCCTCGTGCATAATCTTTACAACCACATTTTATGTTTACCAATCGTCCTACAGACAATTAGATTCACAATGTAAATTAGTTGCATTGATAATTATGAATTACAATTTCACTTTCCAATTTAGTACAATGTTACCAACTTAATTCATTATCTGAAACTCCCAAAACCAACAACATAGCACAAAATCTTAGAAATCTATACCGATCACGTAGTATAAGACATAACATATACATTAAGACATCTCCAATCCGTACGGACATTGAGTTACAAATTTTTTATAACTTATTGATTCATAACTTATAATCATCATATGATTAACTACATTATGTTATTAAGTCTTATAATATGCTTTACGTTTTTTCACATACATTAGAACAGGCTAACTTTGCTGTCACCCCAAGCTATACATGTAAATACTCATCATCTGGGTCTGCTTTGATACCGGCCGTGCGGGGTCGCGCCACTTTTACTCTTGGAACCAGCGCGACGGCGCTGCACTCATACAGGGGGGATACTGATCTGCTGTCGGCGCGGCGTCCGCGCTACTTTTGGCATCGGAAACCAGCGCGGCCGCGGATGGAGTGCACAGACTCAGTGGCTGTAGCCGCGAAACAGACTCTGTTTCTTTCCAATTTCCATAAATTCAATCACCTTAAAAGCACATTCAGCCAAATCACCCAAATGCTATGAACTTAACAAATACAAAACTTATATATTTACCGAAAAACATTTCAAACTCTTAGATCCTGTCAAATAATCAAATTAAGGATTCAAATATCTTCTCAATTCATGGTTCTATTTCATATTCTTGATCCATATTAGTGAATATCAAAAACAATCCACGAATACATTTCTAAACCTTGTTGATCCATTTATGTTACAGTGTTTTCGTTTCTTATAATATTAACACAATCAAGAATCAATTTACAGATTATTAATCAAATTGTACATCAATTTTTCATACATTTAAGCCCATATATGAAAGTGATGAAACACTGGTAAAATCAAAACTCCAGTTTATAAAGCATGCTTTAAATGGATTAATTCTTTCAAATTGGTTTATAAACATCATATATAAATCCCTAATACATGAATATTTATCCATTACAAACCAACTAATTCATGCATTGAGCAAATAAATTCACATAAAGGGAATTAAAAAAAACATATACAGTGAAGAACTTCTAAAAAAATTAAAAAGAATTATACCTTTAAGCTAAAACAAAGATGATTCCTTAGCGTCCTCTCAATTCACAGAATTCTCAAAACTCTCAATTTTCTCTAAATTCTCTTGTGTTTTTTTTCTTCTCAAACTTTGTAAATTAAGCTGATAAAGCTTAATAAGAACTAAAAACTTGATACTCTTATAATCTTAACGTATTCTAATTAAAATTCATCAGTTACACCATTTTAAATGCCATTAAGGGCTTGTTTGGCAAAACTAGGTTATTTTCAAATTTAAAATGGGCTTAAAGACCTTGTTTGGTTAAAACCAAATTAAAAATAATTTTATAGGGCCTTGATATGGTAAAACTAATTTAAAACCCTTTTAATCTATATATACACTACCACTTCTCAATGTTACATTTTTAATAAAATAAAAATGTAACCATATAATTTTATTAAACTAAATAAAATTCATATTTAGATCACATAAAATTACTAAAACAAATGGAATTAACACATACTAATTAATTTGTCACACTAAACATTAAACAATTAATTAACTAACTTAATAAATAAATAAATTAAAATATTTTATTTAATTCAATAAATATTTTTAAAATAAATTAATGAAATTCACAATCGTTTACAGATTGAATAATTGCTCCCCATTCTCCCGTTGTATCAGCTACTCTCACCCTCTTACTTTCATTCTTCTTGGACATCGTTCCATATATAGAAGCTAAAGAAAACCCTAATTCCTGCCACCCTGCCGCGCGGAAAAAGCCTGTCGGGCGCCGCGGACCCCCCACAATATCAAGAGTCACTGGCCCAATGATACGTGTCGTGGCTTCACAATAGCGGAGCGTCGTGGCCCATATGATCTCTGTTCATTTTCTATTGCTTATCTTCCTTGCCTTGCCCAATTGCTTCAAATATTATGGATTGTTGCGACATTTAACGCCTTTATTCCTTCAAAATGAATAAAAAAACAATATAATTAAATACAAACTCTATAAAATAACATTAAAATACTTAAAAACACACAAATTATTAAGCCATAAAAGTACCCCCAAATATTGGTTATAAAACCTACTCATCAGACACTTACGGAGTAAGTCACCTTAATCACTCTGTACAGGCCGCTTCCCATGCCTCGTACCCAAAGTATATGAATATCAAGTTGGTTGAATGACGTAATGTCGTTCCTAACAATTTCGTCGTTTTTCGTCAGGGTGGAAAAGAACTTAGCTAAAAATTTCTCTTGCGCCAAATCCGCCCATGTTGTGATTGAAAACACCTGGCGGTAAAGAATACAACTAACTTTTCGCCTATCGCGGAGTGTGAATAAGGGAAAAAGTCTCAACCTTACTGCCAGTCTCACCGTAACCAAACCCCGTGAAACTTAAAAGTGCCGCAGATTTCTATGAAACAACACAAAATGATGAGATTCTCCACTCGGATCGAACATTCGGGCCACCCCCAAACTGTAACTGAATTCTGCAACATTTGAATGGTTCCCGGTTTAATTTCAAAACTATGTCGCTATTAATGGTCGTTCACTGAATTGCCTAGACTTGAATTTCTGTCACCACGACATGGCCTAAATCCTTTAGTGATTTTTGCTCTTCGTACAAAAGCCATGCGTTTTCTTCGTGTATTCAGGTGTCACTCTGTCTATTCTTCCGTCTTGTGTTTCTTTACTATGATAATTTCAATTTTTCGAAACTCTCTTTCGATATCGTCTGCTTACGACAAAACGTTCCTCCTTACCTTTAAACCTAGTGTGCATACACAGATGAGAAAAAACCTGCAAAGGTGAAATAAATAAAGAAACTAAAATGTTTAAACCAAAATCAAAATTGATTGTTAACTAATATGGAGATAAATACTAAACACACTCGATTCTCCCCAGGCAATGACGCCAAAAACTTGTTGTCCAAAATTGGTATTGACTGATTTACACGCAAGTATAGTACGTGGTCAACACAAGTAATAAAGTATAAGTAAGGTGTTCGAACCCACAGAAAAATCTATATCTAATATATCCCAACTACCTAATTTCTTTTTTATCAAACCCGCAATTTTATTTTAAGCAATCGTAATTTTGAGAATAATGATTAAATACTAATTAAACTAAAATTTAATAATAAAATATAGCACAAAGATTGAAAATCCGATATTTTAAAAGCTTAAGACTTACAATATCCACTCAATTTTCATTATAGATCCAATTGGCCCAACTTCATCCAATTATTAAATCCATTAAGAGTTGTTAACAAAAGGAATTTCACAATTATTTATAAGTCCCTTTCCCATAGGATCAAATAAAAATATTCAAACTCAATTAATCTTGCTATTATCCCTATGCAAAATGAAAGAATCAAACTTCATTAAGTATCAATTCCCAATAGTTTACATGAAGTGAAAAGAGATATCCCTATTTAATTCACAAACCCTCATCATTCATCTAATTGCAAATAGCTAAGAATACATGCTTTCATTAATTCAGTAACTAACCCTAGACTTCATCTCCCGAATTTCATCTAAAGTATCTTCCTAGCTAATTGGTTGGCCAAACAATTAATCAATAAGCACAAAATACGATAGAGAGACTCAATATGAATAAATAATTGGACTCTCAAGAGAATAATTAATCCATAAAGCATAAGAGGTTTCAATTGCAGTATTTAATTATTAAATTTAGTTCATTCTGGAATTTTAAAAAACTAGAAATCTCAAAGAAGTCAATCATCTTAGAAATAACAAAATTAAGAAAAGAAGAAGTAAGAAAGATACTCAGTAGGAATTTTCTTTAATCTTCAAGTCTCCGTCTTGATCTCCTTGTGGCGCTCTTTGAATCTCCAATCTCCAATCCTCCTATAATCCTCTGTGTACCTATGTTTATGAAGAGTCTCCTCCCTTTTTTATATAGAAAACCCATCCTCCAAAGTCATGACTTCAATTAGAATCCTATTTTCAGTCGAAATATTGTGCCTTGGAATCTCCTGCTAATACAAAGCCTCGATCAACTCTCCCTGACCCCCAAACGCCTCAGCGCTGGGGTTCATACTAAGAAAATAGCGCCCCAACACTGTATGAAATTTAGATAGGCACACTTAGAAGGGGGTTAAATTAAGTGTGGAACAAGTGGGTATCCAATTTTTATTTTTAAGGTTATGTTATATGAATGCAGTCTACTGTATTCGAAAATTCAACTTGTTTAATATTTTTGGTTTGTACAGATTCTGCGAGGAAAACTGTTTAGTATTCACAGTTAATAAAATTATTCTGCTTGTATACCTATTATGTTCTGACTTCTAAATAAATATTTTACTGATTGAAATCTGGTGATTAACAAATTTAGAATTTAAAAGCATGCAATAACAAATAAGGATAAGATCAATCAATCACAAGAACACCCAAGAAATTTTACGTGGTTCGGACCCCTAATCCTCATACTCTAGTGGCCTAATCCACGTCCAATACCCAAACTAGTATTGGAGACTCACTTTATTAAATTCAATTTAGCATAGTTACGACAACAAGTTGACAAATTATGCGAAAACACTTTTGTTCACCTTATGGCAACTTTTGCACCCCTTGAGTACCTTAATACTCACTAAGAGATAGCCAATTGAGCACTTTTGCTCCCCTAGGGTGCACCTATGCACTCCATAGCCACCAATGCCTTAAGCTTAAACTTGTTTGTAACGAAACTTTTAAACCCTAACTCGGATTAGATAATAACCTATAAACTGAAAATCACTAGTCTATTGAACCAACCTTGAAACAATTAAGATTACAATATGGAAACTGTGGATCCAAAGCAATAAATATATAAACAATTCAAGAGCCTCAACTAGGAATGCAATGATCAAAGAGTGAAAGGATATCCACCAAGTTAAATAGACAATCTCTGAAAGTTGAAATTATTTAGTATAATCGGTGAATCACAGCTAGCCCTTAAATCTTTCACAATCCCAAAAACTTAAACACCACGTTAGAAAGTTGTATGTGAAGGATGAAGGAATTTTTGAGATTATATTTTTTGTATTCTGCATAGTCCTTTATGCAGGCCAAAGCTTCTCTTTTTATTATAATATAAAAACATAACCGTTGGAGATCAAGGAGGATGATATATCACTGATATTCACTTTAAAGGGCTTAAACCAATAATGGGGATATATAAGGCATAATTCCGTGGGAAATCTTTTCAAAGGAAATCCTTAGATAATTACTTAGTTCAAAATCGTGGAATAGTACACATATATCTATTCCACATAACTTTAGCCATATTACTGGTAATAATGATTCTTTCAATTATTTCTAGCAAAATATGGATTGATATGTTACCGTTAGGCATACACTTAATTCTAGCAAATTTTAACTTTTGAACAAGCTCTTCCATGATAATTGATTCGTTTAATTTGATTTAAGAAGAATTATTCACTTTAACTCAATTAAACTTTTAAATATAAATAAGGAAAGGTTAAGAATGAACATATTGTTAGAAGATTCCTTTCCATAAAATATGTTTGTTAATAAATAACAGCTTTTCCAAAAAGATATTCCTTCTTTTTACGGTTACGAAAGCATGATTTATTATTTAAAAACCAATTTCCAAATATTGATAATGCAAATGCCAATCCTAGAGTTTTTCTTTGAATTTAAAAATTATATTAAAAGCAAAGATCTTTACTATTAATCATCCTACGATATTCAATTCTCCTTGCTTCCAAATTCATTCATCCTCATATAGATTCTTAGGTTCCCACTTTGCTTTAGTGTAGCAGGGCCAATACGGTTCTACCTGTATAACACGTTTTTACTTTGCTGCATGATACCTGAAAATATACGCACTGCAAGATTATAGCTCACAAGTAACTGGTCATTATCAAAGACCAAGGAGTGGAGCATGGTTAAATCAAGATTCTCCCCTTTTTTGATGATGACAAACACGATAAAATAAAGCTTCCCCCTAAAACCATGGCATTATGAAAGAGAGATTTAAAAATTATAGCTATATAACATCAGCTCCCCCTAAATTTATGCATAATAAAAACACATAGGACAAATCAATTCATAGCGGGCGTATATTTTTCTCCCCCTTTGTCATCATGCAAATAATTTAATATCCACGTGAAACATTAAGTTATCAATTTTGCCAAATAAAAGGATCTTTATAACAAATTAATCCAAAAAATATAAGCCAGAAGTACCAAATTTAGCATATTATAATACCAAAATTAATAGTTTGGTCTCACCAAAAACCATAGTAACCGAAATCACATCATAAAAACAAACTAATTCATCCCATAGTATTCAATATCAAATAAACCATAGAATAGACGAGAGGAGAGGAAGAGGTTCATTCATCAAGTTCCATGAATTTGGGCGGTGTTTTGAGCACGTGTAAGTGAAGTAAAAGGGTCGATGAAAACATGATGAGCCAATCGTTCTGCCAAGGAGGAAAACTCAGTTACAAACCCTTGGTGGTCTAGGGATAATGGATGTAGGAGGAGGAACTTCTAGATCCAAAAAAAAATCTCCTTGAAATGAAATATGCGAGCCAATTAACATTGGGGCCATTCTGGTACATTTTTGAGTATACCTCCTGGCCGACATGCGAAGTTCATTGATAAATGGGGCTTAATGTCATTGAATCCTTTTAGCTATAAATTTTCCCAGAGTTCCAACTTGGATTACTGACAAATTTAATCTCGCTGGCTAAGTTGACATGCATTACGCTTCATTTTTCTGTTGCATTGTTTCAACCATTGTACGTGGTTTATTTAAAGCTCGAAAAACCCCAGCCTGTAGATTCGATGAATTCATCTTCTATTTGATGATATAACTTATTGGTTAGCAATAGAAGACATGGATAAGGTTATACTCTGTTTCTACATTTGATAGCCTATGTTTAATACTATTCAAATCTTCCTCTGATTTCCATTTTGATTATCCTAAAATTTGAAAAAAGGTTTTTGAGAATTGACATAATCTCAGGGAGGATTAGAGAAGAGAGTCAAATGTATGGTGTGTGGTCAAGAAGGGGAAGGATTAGATGGAACATTTGGGTCTTCCCTAGGCATTCTAACAAATTGACCATCAACTAAGGAATTAGATGTGAAGTTTTCCAGATTATCAGGAAGTAATGGATTCTGATAGAGTGATTGAAGCTTCATTTTCTAAAGGAAAATTTCAAAGTGTTGAAATACACGTATGAGAAAAGAACCATATGGTAGGCTATTTTTTTCCAGTTAACAAATGTACACTAACCATATGTTGTAACCATAATTTGGTGCAAAATTAAATGGAAAGACCTCTAAGAATCACAATAGTTTAAAAATCATATCTTGGAAAGTAAAACATCGTGCCCCACCACCCATAAACGTGGTAATAGATTAATAATTAGAATCACTTTATGAATAACACAAAAACTAATGGGGACACTTCAACAGTTTTAGGGAGTATGATTATCTGCCAGAGTGGGATCTTCGTGAACAATTTTGTAATTATTGTAATGGAAAGTATATGATCGATAGACTATCCCTTTTAAGTAAATGGACAAACACTAGAAGATCGGAACAGATAATATTAACTACCCAATTCAGTAACAGTAAATCTCAATGGATTTGCCTTTTACAAATGAAGAGTAGGAATCTCCTTGTTTTTCAAAATTTTGTATTAAAATTGTTGTAATGAGTCTAGGATAGGCAGTTGAGAGTGGAAAAAAATTATTGACGCTATCCCTGATGATGTCAAACATGCTTTTAGCGGGGAGTTTTGATAGAAAAACATAGTCCGAAAGATTTTTCATAAAAACTTAAGTTTTTAGAAATAATTTGATGTTTTATTATCTAGACTCAAAGTTTAAACCCCTAAAGATAATTATTAGTAAGATTTGTGCGAGGGAGTTACTCCCAGCTCAGATAGATCGATGATTGGCGAACAAGAAGATTGATGATGAAGACGAGAGTTGGATGAAAACCTTAGCCTTACCCTTTTTCTTTCTTTTTAGATTTTGTTCTTTTGGTTTGGCATGGTAGAGGGACTGTGGCTGGTTCATGCACTCTCTTTCTCTATTTCTCGATCCCTAAGTATTGTGGTCAATCGTGTTTAGAGAATATAGAGGAGAGTAAGAACATCATCCATTCATCTGTTACCTGAAAGGTCGCTTCTTAATCTTTTTGATTGACGAGTCTGCATGTTGATTAAACTCTTGAGAGATGAAGTTTTGAAAAAGAGAGAGAGATAACAATGGAAGCACTGAATATGGAATGGGAACGGTTGAGAGAGGTTTGGTAAAAACAAAAGGGAATACAATTTGGCCGCCAATTATTGATAACCCAAATCCCGATTAAAAACAATAAAATATCAATTTTCCAAAAACCAATAATCCCTCTCGATTCTTTCCTTATTTTTCAGTATCGTTGCTAATTTTTATTTGGCCAAAAACCCCACTTTCTCAATTTCCTTATTCTAGTTTCCATTATAACCTCGCATCAATCAAGCCCAAACATCATATATTTTTAATTTTCAAAATTTTAAAATGAATTTCATCAGTGCAATTAGATATCCATGTAAACAATTTAGCACATTCAAAAGCATATAATTTCTAGTAAGCAACATATATCAAATAATTTTACAGAATAATCAGTTACTAAAACTCATGCACATTCCACAGTTCCCTTCGTTAATGTACAAAATCTTTCTTTCGCTTTAAGGGTTTTATAAATATGTCTGCTAGTTTGCGTGCTCAGTGGGAATAAATATTAATTTTATTAAAACCTTTTGCCATATTATGCTCGTAAAAATGATGTCTCACCTCTATGTGTTTTTGTGCGGAGAATGCCACAATACTCGGAGTTTGTAGATATAATCAATTATGTTAGTGTTATCACAGTATATAGGGCACATTATTGTACATGTAACATCAAAGTCCACACAAAGTGTGAACGCATCCTCATAAAAGCTCTGAGATGTGCAAACAACTCACTATAGCTAAATATTCATCCCTCAGATAGTTGATAGAGCTACAGAGGTTTTGGCTTTTTACTAATCTTGTCAGGATTACTAAACTTTGTCCCAAAAATGTTACAAGCTCCACTTGTGCTTTTTCTATCAATTTTGACAACCTGCATAGTCTTGTGCATGCTGAGCTTAGCCTATTAGTATCAACAATATTATTGGCATATAGGATAAGTATAACTCAAGATTAATAGTGCCACAAAGAAATTTTAAAATTCTTTTGACAAAAACAACCTACTAGCTTTTACAATGTGACTCTTTTGGTTTTGGCTTGGAAACCGTGCACCATAAACAAACACTGTACATTATATCAGGTTCTAAAGGCAGTTAAATATAATAAACTTCCTATCAATACCAACGATATTTGTATTACCTCTATACATCAGCTCCTTTTTTCATCAGATGTGAGCTTGATGGATGTACTCATGGGTGTTACTTTTGGTTTGTGATTTTATCCAAAACCTATACCTTTTGAGTAATTCCTTTGTATATTTGGTGTTAATGTATGTAGATTACCATCTTTTCCTTGCTATTTATTTGGAGTCGCCAAGAAATAATTGAGTTCCTCTTCGCATTAAAACTCATTTCGAACTCCTTATGCATGGCAACTTGGAAAACCACTCACAAAGTAAATCCATTAGTAAAGCATACCAAATATTATATCGTCTACATATACTTTGCACAACGATCAATATCTTTATTTTCATGCTTAATAAATAATGCAGAGTCAATTTTACCTCGGGTAAAACCATTTGAGAGAAAGATACTTACTTCGCCTCTTCGTTATAAACAAGCTCTTGGGTCTTGTTTGAGTCCATTAGAAGTGCCTTTTTAATTAAGCTTGAATACATGATTAGGGGGAATATTTTTCATGCTCAAATCCATGAGGCTATTTTCACATTACACTTCCTCATTTATGTAAGCCGTTTAGGAATGCGCTCTTGTAATGTCCATTTGATGTAGCTTGAATTGGTTGTAAGAGGCAAAAGCAACGCTAGTAAGATCTGGATTGACTCCAACCTTGCTACTCACAGGGGCAAATGTTTCTCCGTAGTCAATCCCCTTCTTGTTGATTATACCCTTGAGCCATAAGCCTTGCTTTTGTTGCGCAGATATTGTTCCATGCCCATCGAGTTTGTTCTTAGAAAAACACCCACTTAGTTCCAATAATTGAGACTCCTTTTGGTGGAGAAAACTAATTCCCAAACTTATAACATCTCTTAAATTGCTGTAATACCTCTTGCATTGGCAACACAACTAATTTTCATCCAGTATAGACTTCTTTAGCATTCTTTGGCTACGATTTGTTGATAAAAATGTCGAGAATGCATCATAGGTTTTGAGCTCCTCTTCTTGATTGTAAATGCCATGATTTATGTCTTCTAATTATGTTCTCTGCGGTGGGTGATTCTTGATGTATCGTGCTGTTTTAGGCAGTTAGGATGAGTTGCTATTTGTTTTGTAATTCTGGATTGGGTCAGGATTAGAATCCCTCCCCACCTTCTTCGTTAGATTCGGTTGATTCTATTTTATGCTCCTTCTTGTCCTAGTAAAGCAGTCTGCTATATTTTTTTGTATCTGGTACACTATCCTTCTCTGTTCAATCTTACTGGAACTATAGGCAGTTTCAAGATTACCAGTGCATGCTTCATCTGTTTCTTCTTGGGCAGATCATTGTTAGTTTCATTAAAATTTATCCATGAACAGACCTCTTCAAACAGATGATTTAAGTTAATGATTAAAACACACGAGATGCTTTACTATGTTGAGAATAACCAAGAAATATTCCTTCATCATGATCTAGCATCAATTTTCCTAAGTTAACCACTTGTATTTAAAAATAAAGCATTTTGCTACCAAATACTTTGAAACAATAAACTTATGTTTGGAATTTTGTTATTTAGCATATTACCATATGGTGTTTCTTAAAAGGAAGAATATGACGAATGAGAACTCTATTAAGAACATAACATGAAGTTTATTTACGCAGCAGCTTTGGCCCAAAAATTTTCTTTGGTAATCCCCGCTTTACTATTCTTGTAATAATCGTTTTGGGCCGGTTTATTGCAAGTCATTTTATTTCTTTTGTTCCACATACTCTCGTTTTGTTGAGGAGTCCTTGGCACAAAAAATTCATGGCTTATTCCTTTTTTTATCAACAGAATGGTATGAGGTCATTTTGAAATTCTGCCGCCATGATCACTTCTTATCCGTATGAGCTTGGGATTATATATTTGTCTCCAAAATTTCTTATAAGCCTTTCAAAATCTCTAAAAGCCTCATCATTAGTTTTAAGAAATGTTACCCAGGTATATCTAGAAAATTCGTCCATTATAACGAAAAGCATTAAAACTTACTATTTAGGACTAGCATGTCTTTCGGGTCCAATAACAAATCTAGAATGAAGAAAGTTGGCCGTAAGGTTGTTGAAGTTGATACCTTGTTCTTTGGCAATGAATGATTTTCTTACTCGTTTGCCCAAGGTTTTATTTTTGGCATGGAACTACATTATGTTACTACTTTTCATAGTTAATTTTTGGGTAGTCCTTGTCACTAAGACCTTTTTGTTGACAACTTCGTTATTAACTCCATTGGATGAACGCTGCCCCAATCTCTTGTGCAACAGGTTAGCTTCATCAATGATCAGTCTGAGAGACACATTTCTTTATCCTGGTGCTCAAAATCAAGAGTATATATATTTCCTTCTCGTGTGTGCTACTAGAGTGGAGTTTGTTTAGTTACCTACGAAATAATAGAAACATTTATCTTTTTTCCAAATTTAAACTTGATGGACCACTATCCATTAATTGATTTATACTTTATTGAGATTAAATTTGAGACCCCTTTGACAAAATTGAACATTATCAATACTTATCCTTACCATTTCCTATTTTACCTTTTCCGGATTATCTCACAATAGTCTTGTTGTCCTCCAAAAGTCACGGGTTTTCCATTTTTTCTTATTGAGGGATAGCTCCAAGAACTTTTGATGTATCACCTAGTCATGTGTCGAAGGACCTATCCATCTGTCTAGCGCCCATCTTTTGAGAAGGTACTTTTTAACTTTGAGTACATAACCCTACAAATAGAATATAGTTTTAATCTCTTGGTACCCATATCTTTGTGGTTCCACTTGTGTTAATGTATGCAAATCCACATTTTTCTTAACTTCCACACCTTTTTATATTTTACTTAATTGCAACGAATATCTAAATGTCCTTTTATGCCACATATTTTGGCAAGTAGTAAAAAGAGAACAACTCAGTTATTAATACACTGAAATTCCGATTTTGATTTTAACATTTTTCACATCATATTCTTTTTAACGGTTGTAGAAAACATACCCCGACTTCCTTGGTCTTTGCAAAACTAGGCTTTTGTTTTCTCCTAACATGATGTTTAGTTTTTTCGTTTCTCCTTGAACAAATTAAGCTAATGATGATTTTAATAATTTTATTTCTTTTTGTAATTTATCATCATCATTCTTCATTTGTAAGTGTTATCATTATTAAATGCATTAATACAAACAATCTCTCATTTTTTATCTCATTCCTTAATTTCTCAATCTCATCCATTTTAAATGATTTACCTTGTTGTAATAAGAACTTTGTGTGTAATTTTCTAAGTAAATCATTCTTAATAATTAATAACTCTTCCTTTGATGTGATGGTGTTTCAAATTTCTTTCTTTTTCTTTCAACTAGTGTTTCCACTTCATTCATTAAAGTATTTATTATAATCTTGCAAGTACATATTTTTTTCTCTCAATTTCTCATTTTCCTTGTTTCAAAGACTCATTAAATTGCAAGTTGCTTACCTCACTTGGATTCACGCTTCGAGTCCCATGCAAACCATATTTTGAGCGATCTCATCATTTGGCATCAACTTCCTACTGTCGGATTCATCATCACTCCAGGTAATAAGTGCTTTGTTTTTAATATCCTTGAAGTTTGATTTTCCTTTATTCTTTAGTTTGAAAGCAATCCTTTCTGAAATGACTACCTGGACGTCCACATTCGAAGCAATGTATCATCACTGTTGCTTTCCTTTGATATTTATTTGCCATCATTAACATTGCTTCCTTTTATTCTTTCTTTGTAGAAATCCTTTGAGCTTTCCTTAGAGATACCATATCAATTTTCCTCATTCTGACATCATCCATTTGAATCTTCTTCATTTCCTTGCATTAAGAGCTAAACACTTTCTTGTTCTAGGAGTTCCTCCTCCTCGTCCTCTAGGATATCATTTTTAATTGTTGTTAATATTCTTCTAACTCACCAAACAATGTTAGTGTATCCATAACAGAAATATTAGAAGAAATCCTTGAAGAATAGTTATTTTTTGATGCAACAACCTTTTTGGGCAATAACCCGAAAGTTAACTTACAATTAATTTCACTTTGAGGAATGAATTTACCAAGTAGCTTCAACGAATGTCATAAGGAATCAAAAATCTTTGTAATCTTTGTTTGCCTCCTTGATGGTTTTCCTCTTTTCCGAGCTTTAAACATCTCGTAATCTATGCATGAGCATGCTTAGCTTTACCTCTCTGACTTTTAATGTTCCTTCATTACTAACTCTCAAGTTGTCCCCATATTTCCTTTGTTGAGTTGCATTGATGATACTCTGTCAATCTCTGAATTGCGCCATGGCCCACTAAGAAGAGTGTTTCATAGCTTTGGAATCATAGGATGACATATAGACCTCGGTTGAGTCCCATCTCCATTAGTGGTCTTTGGTGTACCATCCATCTTTCTTTGGGATAGACAGGACCATTCTCCATAACCCACCATTCCCAAGGATCCTCCTTTTTAGATTAGATCCTCATCCGAAATTTCCAAATAAGTTATAGATTTTTCGTTCTTGTAAAGCAATGGAGGTCTGTTTGTCGATTGCCCTTCTTAAAGATCTAATACTGAATTGGGCCCATAAACGAATCTTTTCCCCTACAAGTCACGCTTTAAGACCAAGATAAGTAGAGCCTAAACTCTGATACACCAAATGAAATTTAGATAGGTACACCTTAGACGGGGGGAGGGATGAATAAGGGTGGATACAAGTGATATTCAGTTTTTGTTTTTAAGGTTATGTTATGAATGCAGGTCTACTGTATTCTCGAAAATTTAACTTGTTATATTTCGGTTTTACAGATTCTGCGAGAAATAACTGTTATAGTATTTCTAATATATGCGCAAGGAGATTTCTAAACATTGGGTATTGTCCGTGACTAGTGAGAATAGCGAACAATCTTATGCATATTATTTAGTAATATGATGATAGATTTGTTGTTATCACCCTCTTATATGACTCATTTACGATTTTGTAATTGGATCTCAGATGGGTATTAGACGAAAAACTGGGGATCATATCACAACTGTAGCCCGGGCTGGTAGCTAGGCGTCGAGCGCCGGGTTTTCGGTTTCTAGGTCCTTTTCCAATTTTAGCCTTTTGATTTAGATGTACGTTTGGGAAAAGGTCGGCAATTGATTGTCGACGGGCGTTTTGAAAGATCGTTTTTATGATGAGCCAATTAACCAGACCCCCCCCCCCCCCCCCCTGAGTCGCCAGTTGTGTATATTTGAAATGGAGTGTACCAACTCATCCGAATTTTCGTTTTTTTTATAAATCGCTGGGCTCATATGTGACTCCGTAATTAATTGGTTCTGCGAATTGAGATTCATAGAGTTCGGGGGTTTGTTTAAGTGAGGGGAAGGTGTTAGGCATCCACTCGGACTTTCCGTGAAACGAACACTGGGTTACCGCAATCCTTAATGCTTTCCTATCCCTTTTAATCTGGATTCACGAATGTGGTGTGTGCTGCGCGCCTTTTTTTTGGTGTGTGGGTGTGGTGTGTCTATGTGAATGATGTGTGGTGAGTTTTGTATGAAAGAGTCATTTGGATTTTGAGGGAAAATCCGTGCTTTTTATAATTTGAGAAACGTTTTCGGAACTGGTTCTTTTTCGGTATACACGAGAAAAGCTTTATTCTTTATGAGAAAGGTTTGATTTTAATTGTCCCCCAAAACTATGAGATTTTTCATTAAATTTTGTTTTGGCAATAAAAAAATAAAAAAGAGCTTTAAACCTTCGTCTAAATAGGAATCGAGATCTATACGTTGCTTTCATAAAAATGCATGGGCAAATTTCTAGACATCTCTTTAAACCCTATCCTAGTATACAATGGTTTAATAAAACGGTTCATTTTATTTATAAAATCATTTTGTGTGATGTTTTGGGAAAAACGATCTTTCTTTAGCTTTTCTCGTTAAGATAGGAATCGACATTCATTAACATTTCTCAAATTTTAACCTCGTGATTCTAATATCCTACTTTGATTGATTTTATGAAAATCTTATCATTTAGCTTTGAAATCAATTTCGTGTCATAATATCGATATCCAAGCATAAACACGCGTCGGGGCTATTCATGGGCATGTAAACCATTCAAAATATCCCCGAATGCCAACATTCACCAATTTCACTATTTCGGGGCCTTAAACACGATTTTCGCCTTAGCAGTCGTTTTATGGGCCACAACGATTACTTCATATTTACAAAGAGGATACATCCTCCCCGCTAACATACATCAAGAACATGTCCATCATCGGATTTGGACCACGGGGTGGTCGCTTGCCCTAGGCTCACACACCAAGTATCCACACACAAACAATTTGGATATTACAAGAAAATTAAAAACCAACCCGGATTAAATCTAACAATACCAAGACATCCTAAAATAAAACGATTTAAAGGAATTGATACCGAATTATAACACCTTAATAACCAACAATAGATAATTAACGAACGAATTATCATCGGGTTTGTTAGGAAAGAGTTTTATTCCGATGGAAACTTCACTCATAATCCCTAATTCATTGTTCAATCAATAAATTACATGAAAAATTGCATCCTAAATTTGATCCAAGATGATATGATATAGAAATTAGTTATCACAAAAGAGAATTTCACCTTGCCAATTGATATCCAAATGGATGTGAACTTTGATGTATTTGAAGAGAAGGAAAAAAATCTATTTTGATACAATCAAATCAAAAGAAAATTACTCCTCTCTTTTTTCTCTTTTTTCTTCCTATTTGATTTGGCAAAATCTAGCTATATTCTTCCTCCAATTTCCGAGGTTGGCTGCTGCTGTATTCTCCTTCTTCCTCACAATTGCTGAACTCCCTGTATGCTGCCTGAAGCTAAGCTTAAATAGGCTGGCCAGAGCCAGCTGGCACGCCTTCCCATCGCTAGCTACAGCTGGTAGTGCTGTGATTATTCCCGGTGTGTTCGTGCTGGACGCACCCCACTTTGGCCGCAGGATCTTATCCGCGGCTGGCGGGCTTGACTTTCTCGATTTTCGTGGCCACGCCTCGATTTTACGTACCGCAACGTTCCGGGTTTTCGCTGACCAAGGCGGGGCCGTATTCCGCAGTCCGGGAACTTCCGGGAAGACGTGCCACACCCTCATTCGGAAAATGCCTGCCTCAGACGGCTTTATTGTGCACGTAAACTTGGGTTGCCCAAAAACATTGCGGCTGGGGCCGGGTGCGCTCGCCCTTGTGCCCGCTCCTTTGATTCCCAGCAAGCTGGTTCAATTGACAGATTTCGCCTCCTTCCTGTTCACGGTTTGTAGAAGGAAACGCTCAAAATTTGGGTGTCTATAGCTGCCACCTCTTTATCTCATGTTTATGAAATGATAAATGAAATGAACAGGATAAAGAATAGACACTCCGATGACATGAATGACAGTGTGTAAGAATGACAGTGCATACATGATGTCTCACACATATAGCTTAATGATGCAACATAAGATGCAAAAACATTGCATGCAAGACATTCGTAAGAGTGATCAATGTATCAACCCCTTGACCGTGTTTCGTTAGTCCTTTGGGTTCTACTCCTTTCAATCTATCGTCTCGATACGGGGCCGGGTATCGTCGCCGGTCACCCATCGCGTAACCCCCGGTTATCGTCGACTGGTCCGGTCCTCTGTCGGAGCCCTGGTGTATCGTCGCCGGACATCCCATCTCGTGATCGCCGGTTATCGTTCGTCGGTCGATCGTCATGTCGCGGGGTGCCGGGTATCGTCGCCGGTCAACCCATCTCTTAACCCCCGGTTATCGTCGCCCGGTTGGTTATCTGTCGGAGGCCGAGGGTTATCGTCGCGCGGAACATCCATCTCGTGATCGACCGGTTATCGTCGCCGGTCGATCGTCGGGTTGTCGGGGGCAGGGTATGCGTCGTCCGGTCACCCCAATTCTCGTAACCCCCGGTTATCGTCCCGTCCGGTTGGTTATCTGTCCGGATAGCCGGGTTTATCGTCGTCCGGACATCCATCCTCGTGATCGCCCGGTTATCGTCGCCGGTCGATCGTCTCGTCGGTGGCCGGGGTATCGTCGCCGGTCCATCCCATCTCGTAAACCCCCGGTTATCGTCGCCGTGTTGGTTAATCTCTGTCGGAGCCGGTTATCGTCCCCCCCCCCCCCCCCCCCCCCCCGCCGGGGGGAAAAAAAACATCCATCTCGTGATCGCCGCGTTTATCGTCGCCGGTCGATCGTCATGTCGGGGCCGGGTATCGTCGCCGGTCACCCCATCTCGTAACCTCCGGTTATCGTCGTCCCGGTTACGGTTATCTTTGTCGGAGCCGGTTAATCGTCGCCGGTCATCCATCTCGTGATCGCCGAGTTATCGTCGCCGGTTTCGATAGGGTCATGTTCCGGGGCCCGGGTATCGTCGCCGCGTCACCCATCTCGTAACCTCCGGTTATCGTCGAGCCGGTCGGTTTATCTTGTCGGGGAGCCGGGTTATCGTCGTCCGGTCATCCATCTCATGATCGCCGGTTATTCGTCGCCGGTCGATCGTCATGTCGGGGCCGGGTATCGTCGTCCGGTCACCCATCCTCGTAAACTTTTCACTTCAAACACGTCAAATGGCTGCAAGGGAGCAAGGTGGGACCCACCAGGGCCAGCCGCAGATGGATCATGCGGCCAGCCGCAGATTACATCCTGCGGCCATGATCGGGCCTTGTAAATCCAACGCGGTGGCTCCCTCCAGAAATCTGTCCACTTTCAACTTGTAATCCAAAGAGAATTCTCCTCGATTTTTCTTGTTCGCAAGGGCTTTTTGTCGATTTTTTCAAACATTTCCTGCCATAAAACTGTTCCGGGCTAGGATTTGGATCTACACGTTACAGGTAACACTTTTGACCCGTCCACTTTTCAATTTTCGTCATATGTTTTTGCCTATACAATTTGACTATTTACAATGTTTAAAGATAAAATGGTTATTGCTTTACGGATGCTATGTACTGTTTCATCATATATACATGCTATGTATCCAAACTATGTGAGTCCTATTTTATGTTCATGAGGCGGGTCCCACATATTGTTTATTCCTTTTCTGCAATTAAAATCATGCTGATTAACATGCTGTAATTACATAATATGAATGCAATTTTAAATCTGTTTTGAGGCTGTTGATTGATGGAAAACACGTTTGGCTTATGCCTGGGGATGTTCAATTTACAAAACGGAATACTCTTGCTTGATTTTTTTTTTTTTGTTTTTTTTTTTTTCTTTTTTTTTAAACATGCATCCCATGTTGGCATTAATCATTTGATGAGGCTAGAAATTTAGAATGTTCATTACATTAATTTTTAAAAGGAAAACTTACCTTCTTTTTCGGCCTCACGTTCTATTCCAGCTATGGATCGTGATGCGCCCGAGTAGCTCCATCCGCCTCTCGGACTTCGGGTGTTTCGCCGTCGTAGGGCTGCAACCCACTCCTGTTCCTCCTCGGACCCGTCAGGCTCGTCGTTTGACGGTAGGCTGTCATCTTCGTCCTGGTCAACCGGACGTTGACGGAGGCTGTTCCTCCGGAGGTCGCTGGCAGAGGGGCCATCCTCCAGCACACCGGCTCCATCTTACTCATCAGGCTCCTTCTGAGCGGCCTCTGTGCAGATACCCGATCTTTTGGGGTCGGGATCTCAGGTCGTCACCCCTCAGCATCTCTCGTGGCTAACGATCGGTATATTTCAGCTCTATTTTCTGATTTCACTCTCAATTTCTCCATTCTTCCTTTTATCCCGGAATTGACCACCTTGAGTGATGTTGCCCCAGGTACCCGAGTTTTACCCAGCCGAGGGGCAACTGGTTCCAACATCTACTCCCTTTACGCGGCCCTGCACAGTGACTATCGGGCGATGGGTGGACTCTTGGGGCTTTCGAGCATTTCTTCATTATCATCCCCCGCCAGTGCCCCTGGGGTTACATGAGGGCTTATCCGTGATGCGATGGTTCAACCAGACGCCAGTCTCTTCATCTCCTCGACTGCGAGGTCGTGTTGACCCCTATGGGACTGGAAGGGTAGCATTACTGGCCATTGAGTTTACCGGGTCCCGCGTTCCCCTTGGATCTTGATATAACTCCTTGTGGAGGTTCGAGCTTTGCTGGGCTTCGCTGCTGAGGACCGGGTCCTTTAAGGCCCGCAGTATCCGAATCTGGTGCCTGGGCTGTCAAGATGCAGTCGGGGGTCTCTATGCGATTGGCCCCACAATTCCAGCGGATCAGGGTACCCGCGATTCTTCTACTTCACTCCGCCGCTTGTTCCTGACGATCATGAAGGGGTTTGTTTTCCTAGGGAAAACAACTCCTCCACCATTCCATTTTGTCAGCGTCGTGGGGAGCGGTTAGAGAGTCGTGGATCGCATCAAAGTGACTATGACTGGGGGGTTCATATCACCTTTGCCTATTTCCTCCACCGGCCATGCGCCTACGCTCGGAGGGACAGACTGCCATGATGCCATTGGCTCGGTTTCTACCAACTTTCTGCTGGTGAGTCCCTTCCTCCTTCTCTATTACTGTATTTCTTTTCTTTTCATCCTTTTCTGTATTTGATAGTGACTCATGCCTTGCCTTGTTTTCTATTTCACAGTTCTGGGCTTACGACGAGCCGGTTGCCCATGTTCTGAGGCCTCTCACTACTCTGGGCCCGGATACCTATCCTCAGGGGGGTCGGCTGATGGCATCACAGTACTCTGGAGGAGGTCCCCGTGTCGGGCAGCTTTGCACATTGTCCCGTATTCAGCTGGAGTTGATCACGGCTGCCGACGTCGTCTGGATTCCCTACCTCTCCGAGCATTTGACTGTATGGGGTTTGCAGGACGGGCATCCTTCCGGCCCGGAGTTCGAGCTTCTCTACCCGTCGCCTCACTTTGCAGAGTCGTTGGAGGCTAGGGTTGATGTATCTGGAGAGCGCGCATTCAGATGCGTCACCGGGGAGATCCGCATCCCGCACTCCCATTTCTTTCACTACCTCCTGGCCGCTGGATTCTCAACCTTCAGAGATCATGCTTGTCCGGGGAGGATGGTCGGATGCTTTTCCACAGGTCCCCCTTCGGGGAAAGCAGTGATTGCATTCCGTACATGGTGGGTGCCCCCGTACCATCGGTCCTCTAGACTCGGGCCACTTTCTTCCTTGGGAGACATGGTTTCCAGGCTCGGTGACGATGACCGATTGGGCTGCCTAGTGTTCGGACCCCTACCCACGCTGAGCATATCGCCTCATTTGACCCGTTCAGGTAGATCCAGTTGTCGTTTGGTTTATTCAGGGGGTTGGGCCGGACCCCCGGAGGAGGCTTACACCTACCGATCCTAGACGGTTGCAGGTTTATGATGTAGGCCCGAGTTCATCCTGATGCCACAGCGCATCCCTACATTCCTTGATATGAACTTTGGTCCTCCGAGTCTCGGCGACTCCAGGTGGATCAGTGTCAGGATCCTGCTTTCATAGGATGATACTGAATTTTATTTAGACCAGGATAGGATAGGGTCCCATTTCTATCAGCACCTGCTTAGATTTCTTTTTCATTTTTGCAATATGTACTGAAACTCATTTATTTATTTATGCACAGTTTTCTTTTCATTTTTATGGGAATTCACCTGCTTTATTATTAACTGTTTGAGTGCATGCTTTTATTTAATGGGTAGAGAAGTGACCCCTTCACAGTCTTTTTTTTGATACTGTTTTTTCACAGATGTCTGTCCTCAGATGGCCAGTGGTTCCCCCCCGTTTGGATTCCACTCCTCCCACAGGTTTGGTTGGCAGCCTCTTCCGCAGGTTGGACAGTCTACTGCCAGCAGATAGGGTCATCCGTAGTATGGGTTCTTTTTGGGACTTTCTTTGGTCCTCTCTATTAACCTTCCGAGGTGCCAAGCGGGCTTTGTGGATGGTCTTCTGAGTCTATTGGGCCCCTGCCCGGCAGGTGTTTTAGGTTTGGGACAGTAGAGCTGACCTCCCCACCCTTTTGAGGGAGTAATGCTAGCTTTACCGGCTTGCCGTTGGACGGCCCTTGTTGCTAGGGTCACAGTTGGTTCCATGCGGCCGTCAATTCATTGACTTTCACCGGTTTGCGGACCAGGGCTTGTCCTCATTACCGGGTAATCATATCAGACCATATGGTTCCTCTTCAATTCTTGATTGACCGATTTTGGCTCACCCTGACAGTTTTTCCGTCTTTTCCTCGGGTGAAAATTTTTCCGGTGTTTCGAGGGGCGCTGGGACGCCTTCCTTGAGAGTGGGACGTTCTGATTGGCCTGTGGTCATCTCAGTTTTTGTACTGTGCCTGCAGGGTCGCCCGATCTCATTTTGGACATGCGGGATATGTTGCGGCCGTTAGGGCCCTTCAGGAGGATCACTCACCATTCTCCCCATGATAATTGTGCGGATACCTATATGTCGGCCACATATTGCCAGTCCTTCCGAGGGAGATTCTTCAGAGGGAGTTCGACCTTATTGTATATGTGGTTCATGAGTCATCTTAGTCCCATCGGCCATTTCCCCGTCGCCTAAGGGTTTTGGCTTCAGCCATGACATAACCACGCAGTTTTCGCTTCAGTCCCGTGAGGTAGTGTTATACTGATGTGGCTTCCTGGACATTCATTTTTGTCTATCATTGAGGGACCCCTTTCATCTATTGGTTTACTCGGGCCTATTGCTCCTTCATGAGCTTCTTAGACTCATTGTGCCTAGGTATGGATTTCATTCCCATTGCTGGGTTAAGGGGCGTGACGACCTATACATCCCCTGGCGGTTATGGGGCAGTGTTGATCAGGACACAGGATCCTACACCCCTATCCGCGGGTGCAAAAAACCGCCATACCGAATTCCTTATATCATCCTGTACAGAGAGGGATCTACTGCAGGTATACGAGCTTTGGGATTGCAGTAGGATCTTTGCCGAATATAGTGTAAAAGCTGTCACATCCAGACATTTGCCTAACGTACAGTGGTTGCGTGGAGCACCTGGATTCGGCCTAGTTTGAGTCGGGGACTGGGGCCTTTGATGAGCTCCTGGAGTTGATTTTCACAGAAGATTACCACAGACCATTCCATTTCAGCCGATTTCTGCCCCCGAGTCGGGTCGCTGAGGATTCCCGACTCCCGCCTGGACCCTGGATTACTACTGAAGCCGAGAGGGAATGCCCGCCCTTGCCGGAGAGAGATGAGGCCATTCGGGCTAGAGATACTGCCATTGCCTGATAGAGAAGAGCCATTGTATTTCAGACCAGTGGCAGTGGTTAGATGACTCATTTTGGGACTGTCCAGCTCGAGCTACTGTTTTCTTTTACTGGATCGTAATTGATATGCCTGGGGCAGAAAGATTGTAGGAGATGCTGATGCTTTTCAGATCTATCCACCACCCTGTCCATCCCTGCTTCGGCTATTTTTCAGATTTGTAGATTATTTTATTTTCCTGCAGTAGACTATGTTTGATATATCATCAGTTATTGAAAGAGAAATCTTGTAATAAAACGACTTTAATATATATAGACATGCCTTTAAATTTAGTCCATTTACCCCTTGTGTCGTTATCATTGCCATCCATCGGATCATCATTTTTATCCAACTTGAACCATGATTTTGACATTTCGCCTTTCTTTCTTTCCTCAAGACTTGATGGAGAGATTTGACAGATATTGCCGCCACCACCTTTTCGATTTCGGTCGGACTTGCAATCTCAGATTTTGGATAACTGTTTGGGTTGGATCAGGGTATGTTATTCTGGGAAATGTAAACTGGTTAGGCAATTGGTTCTTTCGGTGAAGGTTTTGAGGGTGTAGGAAGGTTTTTATCTGGCTATCGAAAATTGGTTTTGGTTTAGGGAAAGGATTATTTTTTTTTTAAAGGATCCGGACCCGCCGCCATGATGGGTGCCTACGTACCACCCACAAATAGTTGGGATTGATCAGGTCCTACGTAGTTCGCTCTCGAAGGAATAAAAGGATCCTGATGAGTCAAGCGTAGAACCGCTTCAGCCGATGTCAGAATTGAGGGGTTGTGGAAGGAATATACACTCACCATCCATTTCTTGCATATATGAGGGCTCCTCCGGATAGCACCTTTCTTGATCACAAATGGCCCTTCCCTGATTCGGGGCAAACTTCCCCTTGGCCTCGTCTTGACAAGGCATGTACTCTTTTTCATACACCAAATCATTTTTCCTTGAACTTCCGAAGATCTATATCTTTTTATCGTTTTGTGTGACGATCGAGAGATCCTCTGTTGAATTATAGCTGACCATGCCAAACGGCAGCCACTCTCCTTTCATCAATCAGGGCCAATTGGTCGTATCGACGTTTGCACTCCAATCCTCCTCGCTTATCTGAGCACTCGATCACTATTCTGAGGGACGCCATCTCAACTTCAAACTGGCAGGGAACAGCCTCCATTCCATATACCAAGGCGTTATGGGGTCTGCCCCTGTGGAAGTAACGCCGTATGACGTTCGGTAGGCTAACAATGGTGAGGGGTAACAAATCCGGCCATCCCCCGATGATTAGGCAGACATTTTTGCCATGATCTTCTTGATGTTTTTTATTTGCAGCCCTCCACTGCCCCATTCATCTTAGGACGGTAAATGACGGAATTTGAGATGACTTTGATCTTGAGAACTGGTCACACAATTCCTTCATGAGGGCGTTGTTTAAAATTCTTGGCATGTGTCGGAGACCACAACCTCAGGTTGCCCATATCGGCATAATGACATTTATTCCCTGCATGAAGTTGACGATGACCTCCTGAGTGACTTTGGGGAAAGAGGCTGCTTTCTACCCCATTTGGTGAATATAATCGATCATGACGAAGATGAATCGGTTGCCCCGTTGCTTGCTTTGGGCTCTATTGGTCTCGATTTACATCCATTCCCCACATTGAAAAAAGGCCAGGTGGGAGGTCATACAGTGCAGTTCATTGGGAGAGTGTATGGATCACATTACCGTGCGCCTGAACATTGATAACATCGCTTTGACATGATCATACGCAATCAGGCCCTCAGTGTTAACCAATAATGCCCTGTCCTCAAGGAATCTTTTTGGCCAACATCGGTCCACTCATGTGTGGCCCACACACCCCGCCGATGGATTTTCATCTTCATAATCCTTTCCTTGGGATTGCGTTATCCGTTCTACCGCATTGCAACAGTCCCAACCCATGGCATCCCTTTTTGTTAAAGCGAATCGCCACTCAGGTAATAAAACTTCATCGCCATCCTTTGAATTCTCATCCTTTCAGTCCGTTTTGCCTGATCGGGAAGGGATCTGTCCTCTCAGATATTCCCTTTATGTCGTGATACCAGGGTCCTGCCTCGTCAACACCACCTCGTTTGGATATCACTGCCACATTTTCCTCATTATGCCGGAGGCATTCTGTACGGTGATCTCAAATCTGTGGACTGTCCCTACTCTTGATCACTGTGGATTAAGGAAGCCAAAGTCCGCCAATCGCATCGGCAAAATCATTTCAGTCCCCGAGGAATTATGGCGGAAGGCGATAATCTTTCGAACTCCTTGCACAAGCTGGGTGACACAACGATGGTATGCGAAAGTAACCGAAGCTCCTTAGTGTTTGTATACCCCGATTGCTTGTCTGATTAACCAATTCTGAAATCCCCAAACACCGCTAGTCTTTTTTACTCCCATGTCACGGTCCAATCGGAGTCCCAAGATACACTCCCTCGTCTTTCAGCGGTGTTTGTTCGAAATTTGCTGAAACGACAGTTTAGTGGCCACGGGGTATTGTTCTCCGGTGATAGAGACTAGGACCGCTCCGGTCTCCTGCCCCCCCGGCATTCATGGCACCATCAAAATCACCCAAAAAACTTCCAGAATTGGTTCCCCTCGTCATCACATTTTTCGCGCGGATACCCCAAAATATATCCTCGCCCGGGAGAGGAAAAGTTGTCTTAACGGCTCCATTCCCTCCTGCCGGGGCTTCTGCCAACTGATCTGCAATTCCCTGCCCTTTCATGGGCCTTTTGGGTACACGTACACCATGTCAAACTGTTGTTAAAATCAACTGCCATTCTTGATAGTCGATAATTCAGGCATTGGGCCTTTTTCGAAAATATATTTCAGGGGGTCCATTCTTGATATCATGTACGTTGTATGCCCATGGAGGTAAGCTGCCTAGTAATCCATCCCACCAGCCCAGGCCAGAGCACAACAGGTCTTCTCAATGTGGGAGTGTTAATTCTGCTCACAAATTGGCATAAATCTTTTTTGCTGAGGTAATAGATGGCCTGCTCTTTTCATACCTCATTTTTCTGTCCCAATCATAACATTCCCATCGCGATGGCATTTACCGATATATACTATAAACAGAGGGATCCCATCCTTCGGTAGGGTACCAGCACTGGTGGCCTCCGTCAATTGTTTTCTTAATGGTCTGAAACGCCCTCTGGACATTGCTCATTCCATTCTTGGGACACCCCTTTTCTTAACGAGTTTAAAAATCGGTTCACATGTAAGTCTGTCAAGTGGGATATAAAACGGCCTGATGAAGTTGTAATTCTCCCCAGGAATCCTCTTATCTCCTTTTCCGTGTGGGGTGGCCGGCATATCCACAATGGCCTTAATCTTTGCTGGGGTCCAACTCAATGCCTCCGATCACTAACCAGGAATCCCAAAGACGCTTGCCACGATTTGTACTCCGAAAGCACACTTGGCTGGAATTGAAGTTTCAGATGTATACTTTCTGGAGCCGATCGAATAGCTTTTTGAGATGCAGTTTTTTTTATTATGATCGGACTCTACCTTCCGATTTCCACAATAATGTCGTCCACGTAGACCTCTATCTCCTTGTGCATCATATCGTGGAACAAGGCCATCATGGCTCTCTGAATAAGTAGGCTCCTGCATTTGTGAGACCGAAAAAGCCATGTCGTCTATAGTCAGAAAGTGGCCCCAGGGGCGTGGAGGGTGATGATAATGCCGGTCTTTTTCCCGGTCCTTCTTCCGCTAACCATTATCTGATGATATCCTGCGAAGCGAATCCACAAAAGAGTACATTTCGTACTGGGCTGTTGTTATCCACACAGGATGTGTATGAAAGGCACCGGGAAGTTGTCCTTGTGACTGGCCCCTGTTTTAGATCTCTGTAGTCCACGCATACCCTCACCTTTCCTCCAGGTTTAAGCCACTGGGAGACCACATTGGGATAGCCATTCCGGGTAAGTGGAATCACCATCAATGATCTCCCGCCCTGAACTGCTTAGATGATCTCTTCCCTTCACTTTTAAGCTCCACTCATGGTTTTCAACTTTTCTTAGTTTCTGCTTGACAGGCCCTGAAACCCCTCCTTGATGGGTAACCGTGTGAACCACAATGTCGTGTGGACAATCCGATCATATCCTCGTGCGACCAGGCAAAGACATACCTCATATTGGGCTTTAGGTAACTCAATCATTTCTGCTTTTTGGCTGGGCGGTAAGGTCCTGTCACCTATCTTGAGTGTCTTTTGGATTGTCAGGGGTTTCCGATATCTATAGTGATGGTTTGGTCCAAATTGGGTTTGGGTTTATCTTCGACCCATCCTTTGATCTCTATATCAGTGCTGCGATCCCTCGTAATCTGTCTCGTCTTGCTCAATGGCCCATTAAATCCGAAATCCATGCTCAATGTCAAAATCATAATCATCAATTCAAATTTGATAAGACCATTTGTTAGGCAGGAAAGAGGAATACTCAAGTTGGTACACCTGACATAAAACAAAGTAGGCTTGTCATATATATAATCATTTACGACGATACGCGAATTTCAAATAACACGAAGAAACGACACAATTATGCAGAAATAAAAACAAACAACAAAATAAAACTTCTTCATTCCCCCATCCTCTAGGGTTAACCACCCTGACGTCGAGCTTTACCCTTGTTTGGATATCACTGGTTTGGGAGTTTGGGTCCAATTATCCGATGGTCAGGTCGAGATGAAATGCGCTGGAATTAAAGGAGGGCCTCAACATCGGACACCTCCCCGATAATCACGGATACGTCGCCTGAGTCCTTCTCCATATCCTTTCCAGGGGAAATAATCAGGCCCGTGCCCAATCGATGACAGGCACAACTTGTTGGGCTCCTGCGTGGTGTGATAACAATTCGTCCCCTCCTTAACTGCTTGTTGATTGTCCGGGGAGTATAGGCATTTGGTTTCAAACTCTTTTGCGGACCTCCCGCAGGAAACTTCCCTTCCGGGGGCCGACTCATTACGTGTGTGGGGGTTAACTCTTCATTCCCTTGCCCACAATCACAGGTCAGGCTGGATCCCCCTGCTTATTGTCGACTTTGGGTCACTGGGACTGCCAACTAGTCGAATCGGTAGTCGCGCACCCCTGACGGTGTTTCCCCGTACTGCGCCCACATGGTATCCCAATTCCTGCTTTACCTATCTGCTGTGGTAGGTGGATGGGCTCGGTGATTCCCTGACTGCCCTTTTCCCCTTTGTAGTCCCCTGTCCAGGTTTGTTGTTGAAGAGTTCATTTTAATCATTTCCCTTGCCACAAAGGTGAGTGTTCCGGAGAGACCCTTGGTTTCACAGCTGGAGCTCCCAGGCATCTATATATGGGGAATTGCTAATCTCTTAGTGCTTGAATAGCTGGCAGGTGTGCCGCTGATTCATCTACCACATTGATTACTGGTAGGTCCACTCCTGGGAGGAGAAGGGGTCGTCACAGTTCGGCCGAGATTGTTACCAGAATTTCCCATCGATGATCAACTTGATTTGTTGGTGGAGCGTGGGAAGGAAAAAAACTTGCCCCGGCCATGGTTGTATCCACGGCCTCCCTAACAGCAGATTGTAGCTCGCCGTAATATCTAGGACTTTGGAAGGCTATATCAAAAGTACAGGGCCCTATCTTCCACTGGCAATTCTATTTTCCCCAATGGTATCCCTCCGTGGAGCCGGTCAAAAAGCCCGAACCACCACATGACTGGACTCGGAGGCGTTTGGAACTGTGATGTTCATTTTCTTTAGCGTTACTGAGGGAGGGACATATGTTTCAACTGCCGATCCCCCCATCGATCAACACCCCATTCGATGACATATCCTGAGGAGGATGGTACCGCAATGTGTAGCGGTTTGTCGGGTGCCCCCTTCCTTCCTTGGGAATGTCCTCATCTGTGAAATGATATGGCATCGCCTTCGTTTATTTCTGTTTTTTTTTTCTACAATAAGTGGCCTACCAGCTGGTGGCCGAAACCCTCCTCACTAATATCTTTGGGCACAAATTGCCTCCTCCAGAACCTTCCATCAGGGTTTTGCAATGCTCACTGGGATGGACAACACCAAGTCCATGACTGATGTTTAGGGTTGATTCCTCATTTAAAATTCTGGATCCCCCTCATTTCCGGCGTGATCCCATCCTTTTCAAAAACTCTATCGGCCCTTGTCCTCGGGAAACCTCTTCCTATTTTTCTCTGTTTGGCTCTCAAGGACTCGCCCGGGAGCAGATATAAGGGAGTTCCCTTTGGTCGTCACGGAAGCACAACTGGCCGCTTACCCATCCGGGTATTCCCCCGGAAATCCAGGGTACAGTCTTCCGACTACTGATGAGGGAGTTGCGGCCTTGCTGCACAAGGATTGATGGGCCTCGAGGGCTGTTCAGCTTGGACCAGGCCCCTCTATTGTTATTACGTACTTACCCCCTATCAACCTGATGGGCGCTACCCGTGCATCCCCATGATCATGTATCCACGTTGATCATCTCCTCAAATTTTCTGCACATAGTTCAAACCTTGGCGGCCCCCCAGCCTCACTTGCCTCCGTTCACATTGACTCCCCCCCCATCATGTCTTAGGCAGGGGGTTTTGCTTCTTAACATTTCGGGGAGGTCCGGTTGCTCCACCACAATTTCCCCGTTTGTCGATCATGTTCTGAATTATATGTTTTCAATGAATCCCATACAATCTTGTGTATCATGACCACGGGGAACCCGAGTGATAGGCGCACTCGTTTTGCTTGGATCAAATCTCCTTCCCTTCGGGTCACTCGGGGGAGCCAAATTGATTATCCTCTTTTGGGCTAGCCTAATACCGCTGATTACTCGTTCAAGCGGCTCCCCGAGCGGGGTATGGTGAACACTCGTGTTTTGCGAGGCCTCATCTCTTCTTCCGCCCCTCTGTCCTTTTGGATCTGTGACTGTAGTTTTGGCTGACGGGATGGCCCTCCCCTCTTGTAACCTGAACCGGAAGATGAGGCTTTCTGTTTTTCTGGTATGACCCCTGTAAGATGAAGGGAAAACATCCACCTTTCCTTCTTCTTTTGGGAACCCTCCGGGAAGTGCTGCCATAGTTTCCATTCTGTATTTGCTCTTGGCAGCAGCAGTTTCTAAAAGCAGTAGAAGGATTCCCGGATTTTACCCGATTTTCAACCCCATTTTCAACCATCTCTCCATGTTTAATCATTTTTTAGCAAAGGGTCTTCCAATCCCCGAGATGAACTGCCGCTCATAATACGAGCGCCTCTTGGATGTCTACAAAAAGTTCATTACCCATACTCTGATTCGCTCATCGGGGGGGTTAACCTGTGCGGCCATGCCCCTCCATCGTTGCGCATATTCCCTGAAGGACTCCCTAGGCATTGTTTTTTAACCTTTGTCTATTTGGTACCTGTTCCAAGAGCCATCTGGGCCCTGAAAGCTGTATTGGGTTAAGAAGGTTATGGGCCAATTCCTCCCAGTTGTTGGATGTTCGGGCGTTATTCGAGGCGGGCATACCAGATTCTTGCCTCCCCAGTTAAGCTTTTCTGGAATAGTTTGCATTCTTAACCCCTCAGTCTTCGGCATAAGCCCCGAGTTCTCCAACTGTATATTTTTCAAGTGTGTATAGGGGTCTCCCTTTCCATTGTACCCTTTTTCGAACTCGGGAAACTTTGAAACTTCTCGGATATCATGGCTTCCGGGCAGGGAAAACTCATAGATCCGAGATAAATTAACCACTGCCCAGCGGAGCCTATGCCTCTTTAGGGATTGGTATGGTTTCCTCCATGTATTTCAAATTTTCTCCGAAGGGTCGTCCATTGTCCCCTTCTTTCTGGGATAGTAATCACTGTCCTGCTAGGTATGGGAAACGGCCTTTGGGATGACTGGCTCGTCCTTGAGTCGGGGTGTTGGTCCTCTATTAAGCAAGTTTTGCTTACCATTTTGAGGAGAATTCTGATCATGCCCCTGGTGGTGGATATATTATGCGATCCCTTGGTTTACCGGATCCTGTCTGATTAAGAAACTGTTTTCCTTTAACATCTGTGGCCATTTCCATCATCTGTTTTTTGATAGTCATCAAACTCTTCCCGAGATATGGAAACTTTGATTAGGAATTATCTGCCATTTCAGATGTAGGAATTTTGGGCTTTCTTAGACTGCGAACGGGTTTTGAGGAAAGCAATCCTGCGATAACAACGTTTCGAAGTTTAGTTCTTGGGGAAATGCAAGGAATGGAATTGTTGCAATGCTAAAACCGTAACCTTCTGTGTGTTTTTGGGGTTTTTTTTTTAATCTTTTTCTGCAAAACAACTCCGTTAGAGGTTTCTTTATTGAAATAAAACATGCTTAGATCCCCATGATTTTATGCTTCCCGTGTCGTTCCCCTGCAAAAACACATAGGTTTAGATATTCTTTCTTTTGACAATAAAGGGGAAGCATATATGACTATGTTGCAATGGAATTATGGCATTTATGCGCAGAAACGTAAAAGGGCATGAAAAGAGACTTTTTATCCCGCGTTAGGGTTACATCTGGGGCTGACCTATCCTAGGGTTACTCTCTACCGGGCTTTTCGGCATGAAGGTTCCCAAATCTTAGGCAATCTACTCGTTTGAGCCCTTTCGATTGGAGCGGATTTGAGTGGTGCGTTTCCCTGAGCCATTCTCCGGGGAGCTAGCCCCATCGAGTCCCAGTAGTATATAAGCATACCGACGGGTTCGCCTCAGGAGAGGTACAATCTCAACATACATTCAAATTCATCGTCCTCACCGTTATGCAAATGATTACTTTAAGGTAAAAACCAAATCCATTCCTCAATCATTCATTCATTGGACAACAACACAACATTCACACAACAATAAAAAGAAGTCAAAAATGGTCGCATACACATACACAATTTATAAATTTTAAAAGGATAGGATTGCATCAAGACTTGAACAGGAGCGGTGGCTTAAGCCCTCTAATGTCCCCAGCAGAGTCGCCCAGCTGTCGGACGCCGGGTTTTCGGTTTCTAAGTCTTTTCCAATTTTAGCCTGTTTGATTTAGATGACGTTTGGGAAAAGAGTCGGCAATTGAATGTCGACGTGGGTTTTTTGAAAGATCGTTTTCTTATGATGAGCCAATTAACCAGAGTCGCCAGTTGGTATATTTGAAAATGGAGTGTACCAACTCAATCCGAATTTTCGTTTTTTTATAAATCGCTGGCTCATATGTTGACTCCGAATTAATTGGTCTGCGAATTGGAGATTCATAGAGTTCGGGGGTTTGTTTAAGTGAGGGGAATGGTGTTTAGGCATCCCTCGACTTCCGTGCAAACACGGGTTACCTGGCCAATTCTTAATGCTTTCCTATTTCCTTTAATTCACGAAATGTCCGGGTGTGTGCGCGCGCTTGTGTGTGTGGGTTTTTGCTTACTTGTGTGTCTATGTTGAAAATGATGGTGGTGAGTTTGTATGAAAGAAGTCATGTTGGATTTGAGGGAAAAATTCGTTGCTTTTAATTTGATGAACGTTTCGGAATGTCTTTTTCGGATATACACTGAGAAATAGCTATTATTCTTTATGAGAACGGTTTGATTTTAATTGTCCAAAACTATGAGATTTTCATTAAATGTTGTTTTGGCAAAAATAAGAGCTTTAAACCTTCGTCTAAATTAGGAATCGAGGAGATCTATACGTTGCTTTCATAAAATGATGGGCAACTTTCTATGAATCCTCTTTAACCCTATATACAATGGTTTAATAAAACGTCATTTTATTTATAAAATCATTTTGTGTGATGTTTTTTGGAAAACGATCATTTTCTTTAGCTTGATCTCGTTAGATAGGGAATCGTTATTTTTTTTTTTTTTTTTTTTTTGACATTCATTAACATTTCTCAAAATTTTTTTTTTTTTTTTTAACCTCGTGATTCCTTCAATATCCTACTCTGATTTGATTTTATGAAAATCTTATCATTTAGACTTTGAAATCAATTTCGTGTCATAAATCGAATCAAGCATCAAAACACGCGTCGGGGCTATTCATGGGCATGTAAAAACCATCATAAAAAATCCCCGAATCGCCAACAATCACCAATTTCACTATTTCGGGGCCTTTAAACTCGGATTTTCGCCTCGCGTCGTTTTAAGGGCCCATTCCGATTGACATTATTTACAAAGAGGCTACATCCTCCCCGCTACATACATCAAGACATTGTCCATCATCGGATTATGGACCCACTGGGGGGTCGCTTTCTCCTAGGCTCACAAACCAAGTATCCACACAGCAAACAATTGGATATTACAAGATAAAATAAACCAACCCGGATTAATTCTAACAATACCTAAGACTATCCTAAGAATAACCGATTTAAAGGAAATTGATACCGAATATAACACCTTAAAACCAACAAAGAAAATTAACGAATGAATATCATCGGGTTTTGTTAGTGAAGAGTTTTATTCCGAATGGAAACTTCACTCATAATCCCTTAATTCATTGTTCCAATCAATAAAATTACATGAAAAATGGCATCTAATTTGATCAAAATGGATATGATAGAAAATTGATATCACAAAAGAGATTTCACCTTGCAATTGATATCCAAAATGGGGAATGTGAACTTGATGTATTTGAAATAGAAAAGGAAAAAAATCTATTTGATACAATCTAAATCAAAAGAAAATTACTCCTCTCTTTTTTTCTCTCTTTTCTTCCCGTATTTGATTGCAAAATTCTAGCTATTTTCATTCCCTCAATTTTTCCGAGTTGGCTGCTGCTGTATTCTCCTTCTTCCTCACAATTGCTGAACTCCCTGTAAGCTGCCTGTAAGCTTGGCTTAAATAGGGCTGGCCAGAGCCAGCCGCAGATCTTATCTGCGGCCATTGGCCGCATATGGATCTGCGGCTGGCCCGGCAGGCCAGCTGGCACGCCTCACCATCGCACTCAGCTGGTAGTAAGCTGATTTCCCGGTTTTTCGTGCATGGCGCACCCAACTTGGCCGCAGATCTATCACGCGGCTGGCGGGCTTGACTTTCTCGATTTTCGTGCCACGCCTCGATTTTCGTACGCGCAACGTCCGGTTTTCGCTGACAGGCTCGTTTTATTTCCGCGGTCCGGGAACTCTCCGGGAGACGTTGCCACCTCATTCGGAAATGCCTGCCTCAGACGGCTTTATTGTCACGTAAACTTGGGTTGCCCAAAACATTGCGGGCGGGGGCCGGGCGCTCGCCCTTGTGCACCGCTCCTATTGCTCCCGCAAGCTGGTTCATATTGACGATTTCCGCCCTCCTGTTCACGGTTAGTAGAAGGAAACGCAAAATTTGGGGTTGTCTACAGGTATTATTATTTTAATTATTATAAATATGTGGTCCAATAAATTTATGTGCATTAAAGGGGCT
>JAVJAP010000389.1:0-40061 GCA_034770075.1 Aralia elata | reverse complement strand
GTCGGTCAGTATCGCTAAAATGAAGCCACCATATATCTTGGTAGATGTGCCGATGAGGACATTGGCTTTGCAAGGTCGGGCGTCGGGCCAAGCGAAGTATCGGATGACGTCGACTTTGCAAGGTGGGTGTATTGATGGCGATATTCCATATTAGACCGTAAGGAATAGTCCCACATTGGTTGCAAATGCAACTGTGGCTATGGAACGGCTACCTCTATCAAAACCTACCTTTTTGGATTTTGCTTGTCATCCTACTTAAAGATATCAATCACCAAAGTTTAATAAAGAGGAACTGTGGGACATATAATTCACTTGATGCCAACATCCTAGATCCTTGAACCAAACCACTTAATAGTTTAAATTCACTTACATATCCCATTTGTTCTCTTCAGGATCTTGGTTCCGAGTTAAAGCCTAAAGTTCTTACTTTTGTTCTCTCTCTTCTTCATCCAATTGACAGAGGACAATTCTAAAGGACCAAGTTACCCTTCCATATTTTACAACCCAAAAAAAGCAAATTGGAGTCTTTACAGCCTTACACTCTATTGTTTGCATCGTCTGCCAAACCAATTGGACATACTCTTAAGTGATTTGTTTATTTGCAACCCATTCAATTGCCTCTCTAGGACACTAGAAGATGAGTCGACTAGATAATTTTATCCCAGCTAACGTTGGCCAGGGATCATTCCTCTCTATGTATATAGTGTTACGTTTTTTAAACCACCCTAACGTTTGGGTTAATTTATTTGAATTTTTTGAATTGGACTAAATACTGGTCCTGGAATTGGAATTGAATTGAAAGGCTTTTGGACCTTTCCTCACTTTTTTCATATTTCAAAATCTCAATCCAATTATCAAAGTGGGGGAGTCCATTTCTTGCAATACAGTCTTGGAGTTTTTTAAATTTGGCAGAACCTGTTTAACTAGTTTTAGTCTCTTGTTATGTGTATGCATATATGAGTGTTTTTTTTTTTTTCGGGAGGTGGCTGTATTTTCATCTTTTTAAATTTGTTTATCACGAATTATATGCTATTAGTTTACTTAGTTCCTTATACATTACAAGAAGTGGAGACAGGGAACTGTGGGATTTTCAGTGAAATTGCATGGGTGACATGTACTCATTTTAATTTTGAATCCACCATTTCTGTAATCTGATCATCTTCCACTTTTTTTTTTTCCTTTTCTGGATCACATTTTTTTCTTTATTATTTTTATTGTTTAGTTCATACTTTTAAAATGGCCCTCTTCTCCTTTTCTTTTGCTTTGTTGAAGTTAATCATAAGTTCATATATTCAGTTGTCTTTTTGCTTTTTGTTTGGGAAATGACCAGACTAGGTCTAAAAGATTCTTGGAAATTCAAAAATTGGAGGGAAAACAAGAAAGATTACGACTTTAAAAACAGGCAATATCATCACTCAGAGGAGATGCAAAAAACGAAGTTAGTTCCGGAGGACTGACGAAGCTCATTTCCGGACTTAACATTGACCCGAAAATATAACGATCCAACAGCTTTGTAGCAACTGGTAAGGTTTATTTTAAACATTTTTTTTTCTTTTTTATGATACATTAAATTCAAAGTAGGTAAACTGTTTCATGATACAAATTAATTTTGCTAACTATATGATTCATATAAGTTCAAAGTTTGGTTAAAATGTTTCATGCTACATTAATTTCTTTTAAGGTATCTAATTCATTCCACTGTAGGTGAATTTGCACAAAGGAACTGGGCAGGACTGTAAAAGTGGCTGTTATCACTCAAGGTAATTACATTTCTAAGCGAAGAATTAAACGTGATGTCAGATAGGAAAAATGCTTAAATATTTTAATTTGACTGAATTGTGGGGAAAGAGAGGGTTTTGTATATAAGTGAAAATCATATTAGCAATTGATCTCGGTGACCTTGTTAATAGTTTAGAGTGTACAAAGAATCTAACCATCAATTGATGTACGACTACAGTAACCTGAAAAATATACAGGATTGATTGGAGACCTTGAATTTCAAAGATAATATTTGACTTTCTTTTAGTTATTTATTAATGTAAGCATTTGCGGATTGGGATTTTATAAATGAAAGCAAAACAGTCCATGTTAATTTCAGCATTTCTTTTAGTAGTCAGAGGAATTCTCTTGGTACTTTTGAACTTTATCAATGGGGATCTTTTTGTAGGACCAGAAATGAACAGAAAAAACTAGGATGAATAATGGAGCAGAACATAAATAAAGAAAGTCATAGGAAATTCACCAATATTCATTTTGGAAGTTCCTTTATAGGTTTTGTTTCAACTGTGTAAAAGCTACTAGCTAAATCTCCATCTAGGAAGTTAACGTCTTCAAAATAATTAGCAAAACTCATGAACTTTGACTTCTTAACTTTGTTTACCATCCACAGAGCATGTGAAAAGCTAAGAAGAAGCAAGGATTCTGCCATAGCTGGATGTACGAAAGTTTCAGAAATATCCTCAAAAATGGAGGATATCGAGGATATGACCGAATATTTAAATTTATAAATAAATTCATTTATATACATAAAATAAAAAACATATAAACATATGGTATATACACACAATCCATTAAAATTTCAATTGCAATAAATAGTAATTTCCGATCATTATTGAATTTTGAAAGTCAACTTTTGAAAAATTTTCAAACTCTAAAAATTAATAAGAATCATATATAGATTACTAAACAATAAATCATTATTAATTAGTCAGTACTTTTTAAGATAGTTAACAATAATTCATCATTACATTGACTAAAATTAAATGAATTTATGTCAGTTTTTAAGTTTGAAAAAAGTCTCAAAGTTGAACTTTTCTATAAATTAATAATGATCTTACTATTTTTGGAAACATTGGAGGGAGTAATTTGTTATGCGCAACCATTTTAGGGGAAATTTGTCTTATTTAGTTAATACTATAGAGCATCTTGGTTATATCATTATCATGTCATTTGCATGACACTGAGTGTAGGATAAGCTTTTGGTTGTAGGTTATAAAGCATATCTAATAGTGTACACATGAAGAAGAGCATGTATTTCCATTTTATGTGATGAATCACAATGATGAATATGAATATGCTAAAGAGAATGAATAATACTCTCCTCTCAATGTCTTTCTTCTCACCTCTTTTCATTGTGCATTTGCTTAAGTTTTCATTATAAAATGCTAAAAACATTCAAGAAAAGTTGCCTAATATGGCAAGCTTGTTGGGCTCATAATGTTGTATTCAAATTTTCTACAGGTGAAAAGTTCGATGAACGGCTATAAAATGCAGGAGACAGTTTTGGTTGGTGGAGAGGAACTTGATACAACAGAGTAAAGAAGGACTAATGGAAATTTGTCAAATTAATTGCTACAACCTTATATGATTGCCAATGGTGTTGTGTCGTTTATTTTGGCATGACAAAATTGTAGAGATGTCTTTAATGTTCACATACGACTAATTTTTTTGTGGCTAGGAGCACTTTATTCTTATGGCAAATCCTGTGCTTTTAGATTATTTTGTAAAACTGAAAACCAAAGGGTTTAGGTTCAATATGCCAGATATTAAAATAAAAAACTGCATTCCAGTATTGATTGATGATATTAGTCATCGCAAAAATGTGGTTGTTAAGAGTGGACATTTTAGCTTTTTGATTCCTTTTGATGGACTTATCTTTTTGGATATGTGAAGAGAATATCAAATAGCAAACTATATAAAAAGATTTCTTTAAGGGTATTGAAATTTTAAATATTAGATGTCATTTGAGGGATAACTGTTCGAGAATGAATACTTATCACTTCTACTCCACCAATAAATGACAAATATATAAATATTTGAATAACAAAATCCCCTTCGTTTATTTTTTTTTTTTTTCTTTTTCCCACAATTGATCCAACATAAAAAACCTGAATTAACTATTCAAATGTGGTGAAAAGTATGTTATCCTTTTACTTTCTCTTTATCTATTTTACCATTTTAGTGCTTTGGGCTGTGATAAGTTTTGATTCGGGTTTTCAAACGGTATATGTTGGTATTACATGAGGTTTCTAAAAATTTGGCAGGTGTTAGTTATTTATTGTGCTGGACTCTTGTTTGAGATATTCGTTTTACATGCCATCAGCATTGCCAGTCTAGGAAAGATTCTAGGACCTCGAGGACTCATGCTAAATCCGAAGGGCTCGGTACTGGTCACTACCAATACTACATCAGGGTCATGCTCTAAAAAAAACTCCATTTAACCTTGTTTTAATATATGTACAGTTACTAGTATAAAACTTATGTGATACCTATTTCTGAAGGATTTTTGTATTATAGTTTCATTTCTGCAGCTTACTTGAGTTTTTGGTTTCCACTTTCTCAGCCTTAGTTTACTTTCTAAGTAATTCTTTTATTTTTTTAGGCAACGACACTAACAAAATTGGCTAATGTTAAAGAATTTTACTCCCCTCCGTGCAATTTATGCCATAAAAGATGTCTACAAGTTACATCTTTCACAGCACCAAACTAGAGAAAAATCAAAGTAGTGGATTGTGTTTAGTAATAAGTATATAATTTTATCCATAATCGATGTAGAGGAGAGAGATTAGTAATAGGTTCTTAATTTTATATCCATTAGCGGTGACACCCAACGTAAGTACAAAAATGATTCTTTTCTTTTTCCTAAAAGGAGCGGACCTTACTTAAGTACTGTTGAGTAATATAAGTCTTTGTATAACATTTTGAATTTGTATTGTGTATTGTGTATTTTAAACATCTTTTTGCGGGACAAAATTTTTTTGTACTTTTGGAACATCTTTTGTGGGACGGAGGGTGTAATAGAAAGAAGGAATAGATTATTTGGTAGTTATTTATGATTGTCGTATTATCAATAAATAATTATATCTTTGCCGTTTGAACCTATGCTTTACAGTTTATGAGTCAGATCGCACATTTTCAGAATATTAGTACAAGTTTAAACTGGAAATCATATGTGATGCAGGCTATAGACGAAATCAAGAAGGGAAAAGTTGAATACCGAGCAGATAAAAACTGGGATCTGTCCACTTGCCATTTGGTGTAGGCTGATTTTTCCGAGGAAGATCTGTCTTTATAAACTTGCTTGCAGCAGTGGTATATTCTCTACTCTCTCTCTCTCCTCTCTTCCGTATCGTTTTGTTCAATAAACCCCAACACACAACTAACAACGTCATGCAATTTAATTCTCTAAATGCGATCTTTAATATACATTAATTCTTTAGATATGGTAGGAAATCAGTAGAATCAAACAATAGCCTTCTGGTGTCAAAAGGTGTTTTAACTGGTAAAGTGCAACATGTATGATCATCGATGGGACCTTCGTTATAACGGTTAAATAATTTTAGGGAGATGCTCGATTTCAAGCTTCAATCTTAATTTTTAGATAATGTAAGTAGACATGTAAATTGTATTTTATAATGTACAATGAGCTTTCTTAGGCTTGAGTTTGGAAAAAGGGGGGCTGGGATAAAGAAAAAAGGGAGAGGTTTTGAAAGCCTTTTAGTGGTGAAATAGTTACCAGGAGCTCCCCTGATATGTCGATTCAGAACAAATTTTTGTATTACTTAAGTATTTATAATTAATAGAAATTAATAGTTGTAATTTATTATTTCTCTTGTGGATTGGAATTTCTCGTCCTGAATTTTGTGGATTAAGAATTGCATTCTTTGCTTTTCCTTTCTAGTTGTTTCTGTTAGTTTCCAAAAACAATAAAGGAATGTTTATTTTAACATGGATATTTGTTATTTTCATTATGGGTCTTTTCTCACATGAATGTAAGTCTAACCTTGCTCATTCATGGATAGGGCATTATATGTTCTAAAGACCTCTATATATAGGGATTTTCATTCAAAAAGAGAATAGAAGAGAAGGGAGAAGAATATATATATATATATATATATATATATATAAGAGAGAGAGAGAGAGAGAGAGAGAGAGAGGTTTTCAATTCAAATGAGAACATAAGAGGAAAGGAGAAAATAGTGAAAGAAATTTGTGGTAAGAGATGGCAGGAAAAAGCTTAATATAGGGCCTAATATTACAGATTCTCAATGTTCTGATATTAACTGCAGTCATACCTAAACTGGAAGTATTGGCTATGAGTTGTGAAGGGAATGGAATTGCTCGGGAACTTGATTTCAACAATGTTCTAGTGGAACCAAATCACTATGGTGTCAATACTTATAAAACAAGGTTGGTTTTAAGATGCAGTGGAAGTGATTTACATTTGAGCTTGGCTGGAACTTGAAACAACAGCTGATGACTGAGATGTCATGCAGGAGGGCATTTTAGGAGACATTGTGACATAGAGAATGTTTTCAGGCTAGAGTAGCAACTGTTTTGTGTAGCTAAAATATTGCAAACAGAATTTCAAATTTTGGTAAGAGTGTGAAGGTAAGCCAGCAAATGAAAGTCTGATCTTTTGCCTCTCCAGGTTAATATTAATTGGAATGCATTTTTAATGTCGATTCATCGGAATTGATACGGGAACTAGGTATGTTACATAAATATTGGCGCTTTGCAGGACAAAAACGTTATTTCATTTCGACTCATGGAATTGGATATGGGAATGCGGTATGCCCACGTGTTAAAAATGAGGTAGACAAATGTAGAATTTATATGAGTTGTTAAAATGAAATGACGGAGTTTTGTTCATATATGAAAAATGAAGAAAAATTTTAGTTTGCATCAGTAAGTTGATTAACCTATAATTTATATTTAGGTGCATTTAGTGATGTTTATTTGAGCATTCAATACGAATTTTAAAAATATTGTTATTTGTAAAATTATAGATTATAAAGTTATAGGGCATAGGAAATTCCGTACCTTGCTCGGGGAATTTAGGAGTTTGTGCGAATTGAGGAGGAGAGCAAACTACGAAAGAGTACGAAGATGATTGAAGAATTGAAGAGACGAGAAGGAACAGATAGGTAGTTACTCTAGTAACACGCAACAGAACTCCTTAGAGAGAAATAAGCGTTCTAGTGGGACTTTGGGTCTAGAAAGAATCCAAAAGTCCCTTCTAATGAAATGGAGGGAAGGTATTTATAGAGTTTCTTGATAAGTGGATCATGTGCCTGAACACATGTTGGGTTCATGTGTCCTGGCATGTGTCCTTATGTGAAATTCTAGATAATACTTTTAGTTACCAAGAGAAATGCCCAAATCAGTCCTATTTTTCTAGATGCCAATCCAATCCCTCAATCATTTCCCAAAACGAGTTTCCTCTGTAATCCTTTCTCTAACCTCGGGACTCATGAAGGCATTCTCTCATGTTGTATTTCAAGGTCTTAATTGTTCAATTTTATAGCATTTTTCGTTCTTCTTTTTTTTATCTGAAAAAACATGTCATTCGATTTTTTTTTTTTTTTTTTAATTTAAAAAAATCTCATCCTCATAAACTTCGGAGGCGCTTCTTGGCATTGAATCTAGGGAGGCCTATCGCCCATAGGGACTAAATCTTATGGGGGAGGGTCCGAAACCTTAGGGTGGCCGAACCATAGGGGGCTCAAACGACCTAGGTCTGTTGCCTCCTTTGATCCCCTTCATTTGCGCTTGGCATTTCTTGATCAATTTTCTTTCATTTTCTCATAAATTCTTGACCTTAGTAAGAAGCTTCTCTTGTCATGGGAGGAATTAAAGGAATACCATTTCCTTCCCTCAACGAGTTTTTATTGCCTCTTCTTTGGTTCGAGTTTGTTATTTAGTCATTGCAACTACTCAAAGCTTGTACCAACACGTCATTTCAAGAGTATGAAGAGGTGGGCCCCCTAGGAAGGCCAACCCCATAGGGTGTGCTGAAATTTCATAAAACCCACTTTTTTTTAAGGTGACCTATGGGGGTCACCTTCAGTTTTTTTGTTCCTTCTCTACCGTTCGTTTTCCTTATTGTTTTTGTCTTTGTTTTGTTTCGGTAGTATCAAAAAATCAAAGTTCAATCGGGGGTAGTCATGCTATCGTGAAATTTTATCATAAGGGTGAGTGACCACCTAAGGGGTGGCCGAATCCTAGGGGGGGCAACAAAAACCTAGGGTGTTCCCTCTTTTGTTTCATTTATTAATCTGTTCCTCATTCCATTTATTTTTTGTTTTGTTCATTTATTTCATGACTTTTTGTGTTTTTATTTTAATGTTTTAGGTCACATGTGAACCCTAGTTTATACTTGGGGCCCACATTTGGTACGGATGCCAACGTGAGTCGTGCCCTATATGTGTGAACGTATATGTGCCACATACAACTTTCAAATTCTGAGTCCCACTTTAATTTTAGTGAACTATTTCCGGAGCTTAATCTTGAAAGCCTCCAAAAATGGAAGTCCTTAGGAGAGGGAACCCATAGGGGAGGATCCCTACAGGGTTTCGAAACCCTAGGGGGGCTGGAGGCCTCATAGGATGTCTATGTGTTAATCTCCTAGCAAATATTTTAAATCTTGCTCAATCTCATTGTTTCCTTAATTTTATGAAAAACTTAATTAAGGTGAATCAAATCAAATATAAAAATTAAATATTATCAAATAAAATAAGATCTTATCAAATCAAATCTTATCTTATCTTGGAAACTAATATCAAATCCTTCCAATATTAAGATACTGCATTATGTTATTTTCAATAATTCTTGCAAGCATATAAACTATGGAAAAACCCACTATGTATTCATCCTAAAGCTTATTCTTATTCTTTCTTTCTTTGAAATTTCTTTTCTTCCTACCACAAATTTTCCTTTCTTTCTTCAAAGAAGAGACATCAAAAATCAATACATGAAGCATATCAACAAGTCGGGGCATACAAAGGTGAGAGAAGACCTCCCCCTTGGTGGCCGTAAACCCTAGGAGCCAAACAGGGGGTTTCATGGCCTCCTCCAATTTTTTATTTCTCCTATCTCCTTCTCTTATTTAACTCGTATGGTTTCTATTATTCTTCCCCCCATTCTTCCTTTTTTATTCATATTTTCCCCTTTTATTCTTCTCTTATTAGGTGACTTCAATCTTTCTTTATTCGGTGTGCACTTCACATTAATTGGCTTTTGTTTTTTCTCGAAATAATTCTCAAAGGATAGGATTATGCTTTTTTTCCTTAACGAAGATGTATCCATTTCCGGACAATCGATTAACAAACTAGAGGGAGACTAAAAGGTAAGGGGGGACACCCCCTTCTTGGTGGCCGAATCCTAGGGGTTTATGGTCTTTCCCAGATTTTCAGAACTTTTGATCTCATTTTATTTGGTATGACTTCTTATGCTTGGGTTTCTTTCTTGGCTTGTCTGTTTTTTTTCATTTTCCTAAGGTAACTTTGATCTGTGTTTTTTCGTAGGCCTCATCACCATTGATTGTGATCTCAATTTTATTACCTCAGATTATTCTAATAAAAGATTATACCCTTTGAAACCACAAGGAAACATTCTGATTTCTAGACGATCAAAATGATGAACCACGTGAGGGACCGATGTAAGAAGGGTGGGGGGGGGGAGGGGGGAAAAAAAACCCCAACCCCTAGGTAGTCAGGAAACCCTAGGCGGGCTGAACCCTAAGGGGGCAAACCCCTAGGATTTTTGTCTCTTTTTAATTTGTATTTTCTTCTGTTTCAGGTGTCATTTAATCTCTCCCTTACTCCGAAACTTAAGTTTTCTCATTTGAGATTTGGACTTCTTTTTCACTGGATATTCCCTCAAAGAGAGATCCTTCTCAAGGCAACCTACATTTCTCAGAGTAGGGATTTCCACGGCTTCTCTTTCCCATCATGGGATGTACTTTATTTACTCAAATAGTGTTTTTCTTTCTTTTTTTGTCACGTAGAGTTCTCATTTTGGGTATCTATTGTATGCTGGATTAATTCTAACGAACGTTCTACGGACACCAAAAAAAACTACCAAAGAGAGATCTCCTTCCTCACAGAAATGGGGAAAAACACTCCTTTCTATGGGCAACTTGATGTTTTTTGGGGGATCGTTGTAAAGAACTTAACGATTGTTTGACTTTTCCACCCTTCTGATAAGGAATGGCCTTATTTCTATTACGCTGCGGGCTTACGAAAGTCGGGCTAGGTTTTCTCACGTAGTCTGATAGTATTTCCCGCATTTGTATGATGAAACATGACGTATCCTTTTCATTTTGGTCCGCTTCCTATCCGACTCTTGCCAATCGCCTCTTGCAGCCGCCTCCAAGGATAGCAGCATTCAGATCGATGAGATCCTTGGAAACTCCAGGACATGTGAGGATTGCTTGAGGATACTAGTATTGTTCTGTTGGCTCACGCTGTGCTAGGACTTTCGACAATTCAGTAGGACCATGATACCCTTACTTTGCTGCTATTCTCGTTAATACTTCTCTACTTGCACCTTTGTTACTGCTTGGGTGGGAATTTAACCCCTACTTTAGAGGACGTTTATGCCATATAACCAGTAAATTTTCTTTTTTTTATTCTTTCTCTTATGATTTTCAATTCCTCCTTTAAGCGATGCACTTATTTTTAATAGGTAATTTTGTATTAGCCTTACTTGCTGTCGCCGCCTTTTTCACGTGGTCCTGTCTAGTTTGTCTTCCTAGGGATGCACGTAGGCGTGTAACATATCTGTCAAAATGCTTTCAGGAAAGCTCTAACTATACCTCACAGTTTCAAGGCGACAAACTCCTTCCTAACTTCGAGACTTCTAATCAACACAAGATCACGTGGCTTTCTTTGTGTGCGTTATGTTCTTTCGAGACTATAAACCTGGTCATTGGGATAGCTATATTCACACGTGAGTCAGTTCTTGCCCTTCGTTGTTGAGAAACCAATTGCCCTTTCCCACTAGCTGCTTAATTTAAACCACGTGGCTATCCTGTTTTTATTATTTTTTTTGGATCACACATGTAGATGGTCCCCCAACATGCTTGTTTAGTATTCGGCCGCTTGTTAAGCTCGTAGTTTGCAGGTTCCCCTTGCTAACTCTCCTTTTTGGGGACTTTGTATCGGCGTTTGGAAGATGCTATTTTTGCTATGAAGGAAATCTAGTGGAAGGTTTCCATTTCTAACTTTACTCATTCCCGTAACTATTATCTTTTAACACTGTATTTCTCTATTTTCAGTATATTTAATCTTTCCCCATTTTGTTTAGGTATAATGTGAATTACTTTTATCCCAGGCTCCTTTCTTCAGATCTTCCATTTTCAAAAAGTTTTTTTCGAGGCTATTCTACCTCCTTGCTTTTCTCCAAGAGAAAGAAGAACTTTCCACCGCCTTCTTTAACTTCGGCAAACGTTGTTCCTCGTACCTCCTTGCTGGATTGATTCATATAGCTCTTTTTTCGAACTTGTAGCTCTTAACATCGACGATTTCTCATCATTTCTTTGCTTAAGTCCCTACACCACAGTCCCCCAGATGGTGGTCTTCTTTTCTCATCTTCTTTAGGTAAGAGTTTCCAATCACCTTCCTGGGAATCGACAGTTTGTAGGGGTCATTCACTCTCTTGGTTACTAATTTTTCTGTATCGTTGAGCTTCCCTACTTTATTAAGGACGATGAGTGGCACCATACTTTATTCAACTCAGAGGAAGGTTCATTGCAGTAAGCTAGACTTCGATCAGTACCGACCATTACGAACTATGCTTGACATGGATGACTTATGAATGGGCACTTGAATTAATCTTTGTCCCTGATGTCCAGGTCATTTGTTATAGGAGCCTCTGAGACTATCTACTGCTCACTGTGACCCTTTCCCTTTATCGTCATTCATGAATGCTTTCTCTAGAGGGGACGTTATGCTGTTAGCAAGCACAACGTCTGGCTTGTCAACCTCAAAATGATGGCAAGTTGATATTATGGATTCTGCATCATTGCCCAATTTTACTTCCTCCTAAACACCTCCAGTGGACCAAGCTATTATGTTTTCCTATGTTAAAACACTGCAATTCAAAAAGTTTAGGCTGAACCAGTGGAAAGACTTCTTGAGCGGGACCCCGGCCTCAATGTCCAAGTTTCCTCCTATTCATTGCAGCAGAAAAATCTCTTTCCGAAATCCTTCATAATACTTCCACTGGTTATTACTTTTACCACAGACCAAGCGTTCCTTTCCCTACAAACTTTCGTCTTAAGTATCCTTTACCTCGTGGTCCTCCTCCATATGGATCCTCTGCTGATTGGAGGAGATAAGAGTTACTATGCTCCAGTGCAAAAGCACCCATCGACTCTTTATCTTCTGTGATGGTTCCCCCTTGCAGGTCCTTAATGCCGTGGGTCCGACTTGACCTTTATGCCCCATCAGGCAGACGACGTTGGAACCATTTATTATCTTGAAATCCTTGTCAAAGCGGACCACATGATGATGTTGATTATAAGCATACTTGCATGCTGAGAATTTTGGTTAAGAGGACGCAAAAAAAAAACTTGTGGGATACGTTTATGTTGTTTTTTTACTTATCATCCTTTGATATTGCCTATGGATTGCCTTTAATATTTTTATAATGTCACCACTCCCTATATTCTTTTTCAGATTGTCGAGGATTGAATGATGAAGGAGCATGTTGATGATTGTCCCCATTGGATTTGTTATGGGTACTACGAATGGGGTGAGGCAGCTCCCACTACTTATGAGCCTCAAAGACCTAACCATGATTGTATGACGAAGCTCCTAACCTTTCTAGTTCCGGTAATTTTCTACTTCCTCCACACGATGACTTAGCCTTAAAGCTAACAATTCCCTTGTCTGATGTGGGAACGGGTTCCTGCTTTATTTGCTATGGGTAGTATATGCTCCATCTTCCACACCCACATAAACAACATTTTCTCTTTCCCGAGGCGAGGGGGAATGAATTAGGGCTTCCCATATTCATAATTGCTTTCGAGCTGTTTACCGATAACACCAATAACTGATGATACTATTTGTAGTGAATCCTCCTCCCCCAATGGAGAATCCTTCAGAGCCTGTTGTTTAATTTTTTTTGATTTTCATCCCCTTCAAAAAGGATTTTGCTGAGATCTCACCTAGACAGGCGAGGGTATAGTTTGCTAGCGATACTTTAGGTAAGGAGCAACTGGAATGTGCTACTTTTTTATGGAGTCTTTATGACACATTCGCAAGTTGAGTTGGGTACCTTGTGAGTGTTACTCCTTAGTTGACCATAAACATGTCTTTTAAGTTGTTCATTCCTTTCTTCACAATTTGTTTTTCATATTCATTTCTCTTTTCATGCTGATAAAGATGAAGGATTTACCCTTACACTCCTTTGACATGGGCTCGCCTTATTTGACTCTCTTCATCTTCATTATGCCCATCTTTTCCATTTAGTGAACCTCGGTTATCCCACCAAAACAGCCAGGATCTCATGGAGGTCTACAAGCAGTTTCTAAGCCCATGAATATTGGTGCAGCCAATGACTGTCATGATTGCTTTCAAAGTGGCTTCACTTCCTAGAGCTTCCTTCAATCCAACCAGAGAACTTGTTCCTTGGAGTGGGTTTCTAGGTTGCATCTTCCTCCAACCAAAAAAGTCTTTTTTCGAGCATCCTCATAGATTCGGTTTCCACAAGTATTCCTTGATTGACTACATATTCGTGCAACCTCCTTTATATACATTCTCACTAGATTCACCATTGCGAGGCATTGTTCTTGAGATGCACAGCTCTTTCCTTTCTGTTCTGTACAAAGTAGAGGACATGGATAAGCTAAGGGTGCCAAGGTTCGATGACCCTTTCCCTTGTTGGCCTATACAGAGTCTCATTTTTGTGCTAGGTATAGATCTTAATCGCTTTTAGTTAATCCGTGTTGTTGGAAATTACGTTCGGCAAAGGTCATTTCACGTCATCCATGAGAATGCCTTGCTTTCGGGAGAGCTTTTTTGAAGTACATCAAGATGCCAAGAGGCAAAACTGAATAACATAGCTTCAAGAATTTGAGTTTGATACTCAAGACCTTGAGGGAATGAATAATATCAAATATGAAGGCATGAGAATACTGCCATCACCGACATGGAGGATTTAGCTCTGCCCCCTTTTAAAGTTTGTCATATCATGACCTTTAGTTCTTGAACATTTTGTTGTCTTTCATTTCCTATTTCAGAAACTTATTTTCATGTATATTATTTCCAGCTATCAAAATAAAAGTTCTTTCTTTTTATCAATTTGCTTCATTATAAAATTGTTCTTTAACTTGAAGTTTCTTCCTTATGACACAATCTTAAAACAATGAGTCAATAAGTTATTTCAAATTTTTAGTCCTAAGACAATAATGTGCATAATAGAAAAAAGAAAGACCATGAATGAAATGCTTTTATCAAAAAGTATGCTTTTCAATTTTTCATAAACAAACACTTGAATCATATAACTTTTTAAAAATATAAGTAAAAGTTTCGGTGAGTTTATTAATAATCCATTTTACATTTATAACGAAAAGCATAACGTTTCAAGTTTCAAAAAGGAAAGTTCTTTAATCTTCAAAAAATGATCAATCTTTGCCTTTTAATGGAAAACAAACATAATGTTCCGTACACTTTTTAGAGGTAAAGTGTAACTTGTGAGGTTCGGAAGACTTAGAATCAAGTGTTCTCGATCACTTTTATAGTTGAAAAGTGGTAACTTTTTCGATGACATTCTCATGTGTAGTATCTTTTTACCCAATTCATGTTCTAATGGGCCCAGAGATAAACATCTGATCAGATACTCGGAGATCTCTCCGCCACCCTATAACGGAGCCTTCCCATTTGGGTGAAGAAATATTGGTGGTTGGTGTTCTCCTCTTGGACTTGATTTTGTCCACCCCTTGAGCACCAAAGTACCTCACCATAAATTTGTCGCTGGTACGACCGCCATATTATATTGTCGCATTAATTTTTTATGGTACCATTCTAGCTTTTCTTTAGTTTCTGTCCTCGGAAGTTCAGCTAAAAGGATTATAGAGTAGCTGGTACGGTTCTCTTCTTTCCGATTAAGCTTTGAAGTTTCAATCGTGGGTCGAAGAGAATTTCTATTTTTTGACGGGCAAGAACGACTTCTTCAACCATTACATCAAAGCGTTATGGGGTTTCATCTATAGGTTTTCACTTTTTGAAGTGGTCGATAGGCCCATAAAGTTATTTTCAACTATTCCGCCCAATTGCCTTCGAGTATGATCGTCTAGGGTTTTCTCGAGAGAATCTTGATTAAGATTTTGTCGGTGGTCCCTCTGCTTGGGTCATTACCCTTTCGGCTATTTCGTGTTCGGGTAATATAATGGTGACGATTTGTAGTGCTTCACCCTATATCTATTTATCAGATTCTTGACATCCTCTATTGATGTAAGGGGCTGTTCCATTATCTAATAAGATGATATTTGGGGATATGAAAGGCAAATAATATGCTTATTGATGAAACTTGTCAGTACTTGGTCTTATAATCCTTCTTCACGGGTATTTGCTTCCACCCACTTTATATATATCTCGGTGACGGTCAAAAATCAGATGTTTCCCTTAAGGAATTAGGAAATGATTAGGATACTATGAAATCCATTCCCCATGTATGGAATAAGGGTCATGGCGTTGCTTTTAAAGGTCAGCAAGTCCACACGTGGGGGCGTTGAAATCAAGTTCTCATGGTATTGGATTGACAAGATGTAAACATTTTCTTTTACAAAAACTCTAAGTAATCTCCATTTCCATCTTAGGTCTATTAAATAAAACCATGAATCAATCAACTTATTTGTATATTCTTTGTTGCATCTAATAGAAACCAAATCATTGGACTTGCTTTAATATCCAGAACACCGTATCAAGTTAGGGATTGCCATTTAATCCTGCTTCTAAAACAGCACTCCATCTTGCAAAGTAAAAATCTTTGTGCTTTTCTTTTTATTGTAATTATGTCCAATTTTGTTGGGCAGGGAGGTGAAGACTGTCGCTTTGTAACACAAACTCTTACATATGGAGATTCATCAATCTGTTAGATCATCGATGAAGGCATTCCTGACCTCACTAGGGTTATTCTAGGCACGGAAAGGCATTGTCGTCGAAGTGCACTTACTTTTTTTTTTCATTTTGGGCCTAATAATACCCATAGGTGCTATAACCTTTCGATATAACCCAATATCTGACCAACATGTAGTTTTTCCTTCACACCACAATAAATGCGAAACACACACTGTTGCCAAAACTTTATTTGCTTCTCGCCTCCCCAAGCACATCTCGTTAAATACACCATCGCTTCCTTTGTCATACAAGACTCCTTTAATGATGTTGTATTTCTAAAGCTCCACTAGTGGATTTTATCCCCTCATTTTGTTTGCAATTGAATGAGAGATGTCATGTCTCCACATCATATGTAATATCCTTTGTGGGGAATAATTCTAGCACCATGGGTTGGGAAGGTTCCTCTATGATCACGTTCACATCCAAGATTTTCATTTCGACATGCACTCTGGAATGCACTCACTTACTATAGCTCAATGCATTGTGCTGTTTTATTTGGTTTTCTTGACACGCACTCGATAAACCACCTTCCATGAAAGCTTCTATTACCTTTTGAGCCACAGTTTTGGTATGGTTTTCCAAGATGGGTCTTTCAATTGGGCGGAATTAACTTCTTACTTATTTGTACTATCCAAATTTGAATCTCCCGTTACGTTAAGACGTATTGTCCTCTTAATTCTAAAGGCCGCCCAATAATCCCAAATATGAATGCCCTTTTATACTCTAACTTTCATTATTTGTGACAAGAAAGGATATTCCAATTTTTATGACAAGGCCACCCCCTCTTTTTCTTTTTCTAATGGGTTAACACTATGCTGTGCTCCTCCATTTCCCATCTATTGAACGACTTGTTAAAGCTAAGTTCCACCATTCGAAGTCTGTTGTTCCACCCACGGTTAAAAACTATTCATCTATTTATTTCCCCCCACTAGAAGTCCTTCAGAGGAGGTTTATATTATGCAATTCGAGAACTATTAATGAGTTGGTCCAACCAAAGCCTGACATCTGATTGTTTTCAACATTACCACACCTTGATGTCAAAACTCGAAAAAAATCATCATCCACCTGTAGCCACTATCTTCCCACTAGTTGCAGGCCTAGTTAAACAAGTATCTGTATCAGAATCTGTTATCCAAATGCAAGCTTCAACATTCATGGTGTTTAAAAAAATAATGTTACGATTTTCTGTGCGATATAAATACCAATGTCAGGTAATGTCTCTCCAAACTGCGAATCTTGGGCTCCTGGTCCTTCTGCCAAATGATTCTGCTGTGATGTAGTACACGAAAATGGTTTTCTTTCCCCATTTTACCTCCTTTGTGTTGTGATCAATCCTCCTACAAACTGCGCTGGTAGATGTGATATACAATTGCAAAGGTATCCACATTTATGTGGGTACTATCAATTGTTTATCGCTATAAAGGCCAAATATTTTCTTTTCTTTCCTCCGAAGGCTTGGTTTGTTGTTCTTCGGCCCTCCGTCCTATTTTGCCTTTCCCTTTTAGATAGCTTTCCTCAAGATGGCCTCCTGTGACCTCCCGCCAGTGCTAGACATGGAATCTTCCTTAAGGTAGAAAACCTTTCCTAGAAAGCCTCTTCAATTATTTCTGTGAATCTTTAGTGGGGACATCTTTGTGATAGCCTTCCGCCTTACCCAGATCAACCTCTAAACCTTATGTGTGTGCTCATCAAGAAGCCAATAAACTTTTCGACCGTCATCCCAAAGGTGACACTTTTTCGGATTCATCTTCAGCTTTGTACTTTTGGACACTGCTCGGGACACCTTCCTTAGTTCCTTCCACGTGGGTTGCCCTCCGTTTTAGACATTTCACAACCCATATCATCTACATAATCACTGCACTGTGTCATGGATTATGTTTTATGGAAGGGATGGCATGTATTGCCCATTGGTAGGTATGCTCCCGTGTTTTTTTAAACTCGGAATGACATTACTAGAATAGTAAAAATTCTCAAATGGGGTATGATCAAGGTTCATCATCTCCAGCATCTCCTAATGACATTTTTATCTCATCTTTGCATGATTTTAAGGACATTTTTTATCCTAATTGAACCCCACGGACCCATTCATGAATAACGATTTATCTCATAATTAGCCCTTTGCACTCACACTAAAAGTATCTATGTTGGGTAGTGGGTACATGTCCTTAGGGCACTCCTTGTTCAAGTCTTTTGAAATTCACACATATCCGCAACTGTCTATTAGATTATCTTTACTTGAATAATGCTAGATAACCAAACTAGATGTCTGGAATTGGGCTGATCGAATCCTAACCTCTAATATTTATCTTTATCTATTACATTTAATCTGTGTTAGTCAAACTACGTTTGAATAGGTACGAGGTGCTTGCTTCCAGTGATTTAGGTTATGGGTTTTATGGTTTAGCCCTATGCTCTACCAATACCTTGTGTTCGGGTCCCGGTGCGTCCTCAATACAGGTTTCCAAGCAAACACATCCCCATAATCTAGCAGTTAGGCTTTAACTAATTCTTCCTTCTAGCTAGCATTTCAACTTCCCTTAATTGATGTAAATCGGACCTTGATATACCTTCTTCCTGTTGCCAAAATCGACTTCCTCCCAATGTCAAATTCTGTTAAGTTTCTGTGGTTGATCCTCAAAGCATATTGTGGAGATGGTTCCACTTATCTGCTTGCACAATCTCTTCATCCTCACTACTGTTGGAGTGGTGGCCACCTTCTGAGCCCTCAGGTTTAGGATTATACCCCTCGGTCTCCTCACCCTCAACATCGTCATAAACAAAAACACTATCTTTCCATTTGGTATAACAACCCTCATCCCACTATAACTTCTGATATTACTTTCTTTTTGTTTCTTTGTGCCAATCTTTAATTGTGGCTGCCCACATTGGGATTAATCATGTTCCTAAACATCATTTGGGCCTATACTGCCCCCACTTTCCTTGTTTACTTTCTCGGAGTTCCACACCCACTGGTTTCTATATAGCCTTGGAACATTCACTTTGTCCTGGGGTTTACATTATTTTTCTTCCTTCTTTGCCAGGTACGAACTTGTCTTCCCTGTACTTCCTCCCAACTCACTAGGCTTCATAGCAATTAGGGGCTTAATGATAATTGATTTTACTTCCTTCCTAAATGGAACATTATCGAAGAGAACTGCCTAAATGATGAGTGATTCCTTCCGTGGGCAAATTGGGTTTCTTGTTATGGGTACTTTTGATTTCCTTTCCTTTATAGGATCACCTTTATGCATTGATGGAAGACTGACAGGTACCTTCTTCAAAGTCATTCGGCCATGCTCTCAACCCACTCAACCACATGGTATGTTGTATCAATTTCTTGCACATGGAATATCGAAGGTCCTCAAATCTTTCCCCATTTCTGCAATAATTAATAACCCCGCTATGGTGATCCAAGGGTTCTCGTGCTTTTTATTGGCGAATGATGTGATGCTTTGGATGCTTGTTTTATCCTTAAATAATCTTCTTCTCCGATAGCCCCAATTGTTTGAATACATTGTAGGGCATTGATATTTAATACTATGCGGCCATTGTCAATGAATGCCCTTCGCGCAAAAGCTCCCATGATAATGATTGATCACTATCGCATACAACGGTTCTATTATGCAGATATTTCACCTCCCTATCAACTTTAGAGAAAGAAATCTCATTATTCTCCTCTTCCTCTTCTATTGTCTTAACAAACCCTTTTCCTACTGCCATGCAAGTCTTTTTGTGCTTTGGCAGCTTATGATGATTGCCTTAGTCTCCTTTAATTTTTTGGCTATCCTTTGGCTAATCCTATCTGATCAAAAAATCATTTTAATTTTCACTTTGTTCATTAATGTAGTGCACTTGCAAGCCAGAATCCAAGAACATCTTCATCTCCTTCCTGTTATTTCTTCGATTCTCTATCATTTTCACTTCTTTTTCCCCTCCGGTATTCATACTATGGTGTGATAGTATTGACACGTTTCTTATTCCTTTAATTGGTGGGCGCGAGTGGATTGTATATCTCAGCTGCTTCCCTTTCCTAACTCGATATCACCTGCGAGGGCTAGTTTCTCGTATGGTTAGTTCCTTCTCCAAACTGTACTAGTCCATGGTGGAGTATCTTGCATATTGATGATACACGCAGAAAGTCCAGCCATCTCTTCAATTCTCATTCGGTCACTACTTAAATCTAAGGTCTCAGAGGCTGTAAACCACTCCATGCTCTACGCCTCATTACTCATACAAGTCTTTAAAATGCTTTCTTGCTATAAGTAAATTGTAATACCCAAAGAAATTTTAAAAGATTACTTATTAATGAAATGAGAATTTTATTTTTAATAATTATGTACTTTTATTGTGTAATATCTTATGACCATGAAACATTAGTTCACATTTTGTATCAGGTGTTCAAGGGGTATAAGAAACACAAAAAAAAACACCCCCCAAAAAAAAAAAAAAATTTTGGGTGTGAACACTATAGTGTAGTTGAGCCCTTTAATGTCATGAATTGACTAAAGCTAATGCGGAGATAGAATAAGTCCTTGTGTGGCATACAATGATTTAGGGCGGAATCAAATTCAAGTGTTTAAATTGAATTAGGACAAAAGAAGATTGTTAAAGAATCCACCACTTGATAACCGATAAACCAGTGGACTAACCGTTTGTTAGGAGGAGCTATGTATTAGGATAAAATATTGATTCTGATTGAGATTAAGTATTGGACTGTGAGTCTATGACAAGGAACTTAATTCTAATCTGATGCGTGTAGAACTAGTGGTCTGCCATGAGGTATGTTTGCCTAATATTGAAGTCTAATAGGTTATATGGAAAAGTAGCCCTAACCAATCTAGCTATTGAGCAGGGCTGCGATAGACCCCATACACAAACGAAATTAGTGCAGATGATAATAGGCATTATCCCCCCCTGTGGTATCAGGCAGCCTTGTATTATTACATTTAGTACCCATTCGGCAGTTATAAATACTAGGCCCAACGGTGAAGCCCAGATCACCTTAATCTGAAGAGGAGAGACCTATTTCTAGTACATAAATAGTAGTAATTATCTACTATATTAATAGTACTAGATAAATACCCAACCCAACCGAGTAGAGCCAGTGGCCCTAAAATACCCTACTGTTTACTTTAAATCTCAGGACAAGTAAGACGTATTAAAGTACCTTGTAGTATGGCCTACATGAGTGAGTTAGTAGAAACAACTTTCATCACTCTAATCTCTTTTTTCAAATAACCAACGGAGTTAAACGCTAATGTATCGGTTTGGATCTACATACTTGCCACATGTACCAGTAGTGAGGTGGGTAGTATACGTATAAGGAGTTCTCCCATATAAATAGGAAGCTCCTAATTCAGTTATTTCAAAGTTGACTATAGTAATCTGGCTATAGTTTACCGACTTAGAGATTGCAGATGGGTTGGAGCAGATTAAAACGGGAGAACTCCATAGGGAGCAGCTCTTGCAGGTCTTCAGTAGCCACGAGGAGTAGGTCCAAATCAATAGATAAGAGACAGAGCTAAACAGCTTACTCGAAATATGCTTCAAGAAGGTACAAACCACTCTAACTACAAATCTTTTAAATCAAAGTTATGTATGGAGTTCCTGTTATAGAGAGCGTAATCTTGCATGCTATGGTTTGTAGGAGGAATACATGTGGGAATCATGGTGGATTCCAAAAGTTTTAAGGGTGATAATTGTGGATGAAGAACTACATGTTAATTCAGGAGGATATAATGTATGAAACTAACTAGAACTGGACATGGATAAGACAGTAATAAGAAGGAACACTTCATTAAGATAACATTGTAAATACAAAAAACCTAAAGTTAGTGGTTGAGCACAATGCTCAATGTTCATAGCTCACATGCTGAACCTTTAAACCTCGACAATATAGACCTATAAGTCATATAAGGGACCATGTCCATGCAGTAGTGAAGACATTTCTTACTAAGTACCAGTCCAAGCTGTAAATGTCAACCCTGCTAGCTTCATTAAACCCATTCACCATCTGACCCTGAACCCCTGACCCCAAAGTAAACAAGGAGCCGAATATGAGTTTTCAACAATCTGACCACCTGAGAACCCCTGACTCGAAGATCACAAAGCCAAACATAAGTTCGTCATCCATGAACCCCAAACCCCCGAAACCGAGAAGCAACAGAGTCGAACATTGAGTTTTTTCGCCATCTGACCCCGGAACCCTTGAACCGAAGTAACAGAGTCCGTAACATCAAGTTCATCATCTGATTTATTCGAGAACCCCCGAAAAGGGACTTCCTTGAAGCCAAATCCTCACTGGCCAACAAGCCATCTTAGAGCCCAAATTCCCGGACCCCGAAGTCACCAACGCCTATTTCCAGAATTTGGGAGCAACTTATTCAGATCGACATATCTAGTTGAAGTCCCCCATTTCAGCAGATTTGCACTCCTCCTTCAAAAATAAGCGACCTAATGTCCCACGTCTGACACTAAACCACCCATAAAATTCGACCTGAGTCGTGTAAGAGTGACCGAACATGGTCATACTAGAGTACCAATAACAACAACAGCACAACAACCAGCGTCTACAAAGCAAAACCTAAGTCAGCAGGATGATCGTAAGAGTATCTATTCCCTGACACGTAAGAACAACAAACGAAGGGCGTCATTCTACGATCGCTAGAGCATTCGGGTCAACTAAATTGAAAAGAGAACCAGGATTAAAGAAGTAATAAGATAGATGTTTAATAAGTAAACACTTCATAAAACTGCGTTTATAACTTGAGATAAAAAGATGATCAGTCAGGGCTCTTAACTAAGGGAACCCATGATAGGTTTAAAACCTAAATAAATGAATTATTAAAACAAGGAATGTGATGTGATTAATCCTAGTTATAAATGTTTAATACATGATTAGGTACCGATTGTCGGTTATTTCATGCAAACAGGAGGTTAACGATAAAGTAACCCTTACAACTACTGTAGGTTATCCGAAGAGAGAAGAGTGGTTTAGCAGAGTAAATAGTTAGGCAGCCCCCCCCCAAAAATACAGCGATGCAGGAATAGCGTTCCTAACTTACACAAACTTCATATATCTAGTGCAAGTTCTTTCTTACGCGGACTGTGTATATTTTGCAAGTTCCCTAACTGCACAAATTTCTTAAATTGTAATTGTACACACAACCTGAATACTATGTCGTTAGGTTCAAAACAATCGGACTTACTACAAATTCCTTTACTTATGAACTGCTTATTATTCGTTAACAAGAAAGTTTAAAATCTTATTATTTCATACACTATGTTGAAATACGCAAAAAATTAAACATGACAAAGGTCGTTGATTAAAACCATACTCCCGAGAACCCTTCTCAATATTGTTTGAACATTGGACAGTTCTGAGTTATAACCAGAAGGATTATTCTGAAAAGTGGCGTCTAAAGCCAATCGATTCCGACTAGACTAATAAGTTTATACAGATTCGTGTCATACAATACAATTCTTGGAGATAAATAAGCCTATCCTAAACCAAATTGCTTTAGTGTGGGAACTTTATATTGTACTGAGGTGAACAAACCCTCATGGTATCGAGGAGGTATTAATAAAATTACACGCCGGGAGACCAACATGTGCGCCCTATGTCTGAAACGTATTATACATTAATATAGGTGATATAGGGGTCCGATCACCTCATAGTGCCATATTTCAGAGGCTTTGACTAGATACACCAACTTAAGCTCTAATCCTTCTAATGTGATTCTTGGTCCTTTTTTGGGCCACGCAAGTAAGACTATAGGTGTTCTTTGGAGTTGGAACTGTTTTTACTTTCCATTTTGCCCTTTATAATTCTGCAGATTATTCATAAATTGTCTAATCAAATACGATTAAAAAATTAAATTGTTTATCAATTGAACCTTAGAGAATTATACCTATCTATTATAGGGCTACTATGGTTTGCGGAACAAAACTCGTTAACTCACCCTTCGTAGCTTTACTATAAAACATTACCATTTTTAAGGCTGAGAAGGCATTGGTGGTTCCGGGAAAGACAAAAGGAAAAGGCAAAGGCTTCAGATTCTGGCATTTACTTTGCTAACTATTACGAGGCAGTTGTTAGCCATTTGTGCTCAAAGATTTTATATTGTTTAATTTAACTCTTAAATGTAATTAGAGTTATATTATATAATTAGAAAGAAGCGTTTTCTCGAGAACCTAGGGATTTTCTGTTATGAATTTATTTATAAATAAACCTATACATTAATTCTGCCTAATAATAGACACGTATTTCCGTAATGGTAGTAATCATTAGTAAACGTGAAGCACCAACGTTCCAAGGTAGAGATTACACCCTGAATTTAGGGGGCGTCACAGTTTTGATATCAGTGTTGAGGAGCTATAAGTTATAAACCTTAGGAGAAGACGAATCCTCAGAGCTATCAACACTTAAAGGAAATTATGAGGTAGACCTTAAAGGATAAACTTCGTCCTTTGGGAAGTCTGTTTAGAGTTTATGATAATAAATTACTTTTATTTTATACAATGGAGATGTATATTATATCCCGATAGTACCAATTAGAGTCTTTTGTTCACTTTGTGTATGTGCTTGTCAGACACAAATAGGGCAGAAGTATCGGATCATGGAGGAGCGGAACCACGTTGACATTACATGTGGCTATCTGCAGAGAACCAACTTTGGATAGACTTGGAGAAACCCTTAGTTTCGACTGTTGTTCCATCTGAGGAGGAGTCGGGAAGTATAGAGTTGTGAATCCGAAGGAAGATCCGGAAGAGGACCCTATACAGACCGTGAAACCACCTAATGAAACCAGTGGAGGTGCCCCATGTTCGAACACCCAACATTTGGAAGAAAAGATATGCTTATAAAGAAGCGTATCGCTAAAATCGTATCCTCCTCGACTAATGATATACGCGATTCAGGAAGTTGGGAGAGCAGAAGGATTCAAGAGCCAAAATGGAAGCCTCGTCAGCTCAGTTAGGAGCCATCATACATCACCTCTTGGCGAGGAAAGGAATGTAAAGCTGGTTGGCAGATCTTGGACAACAATCGGTACAGAGCAATCATAGGGCAGAAAGTAGTCCTTGACGGATGGAGGAAAAGACGAGATCTACAAGCTCACAACTAGAGGAAGAATGGAATACGATCACAGTTGGTTCAGATAGATACGAAACACAATGTGGGATGATACTATAAGACAGGTAGGTAACTTAGAAGGCGAAATTGAGGAGTAATAAGTAGGAAAATGAATAAAGATAGAGGGGTAATATATTTTCTGTGCACTGACACTCAATGGAGAGGTGGATGGATGGTGATGTATTACTAATCTGGACAGAACAGGGGACATCTACTCGTTACCAAAAAACCTTGAGCTCATGATTTAATGATTCACATGAGACTAGTTAGGAGTATGACGAGCGTTGTGGCAAGTGGAGCGTGGTAATAGCGCTCGAATAGAATTTGTAATAGCTCAGGTGTCTAATATTAACTGTAGATTATGTAAATCCGTAGCGCCTTTTGTGTTATGATTGGGATAGTTGTCTTTTGTAGACCCCCCAACCTTTGAGTAGAGGGGTAAAGTTATAGTATAGTGAATCCCCAACTTTTGTTATAATTAAGGTGGATAAGTGGGCAACAGTTTAAAGCAGGTATGCTAATACATCGAGAATACATGTATTAAAAAATGTATTGATTAATAGCGCGAATATGAAATATAAACGCGTTTTATTCTCTCTTATTTAAGTGTTGCAATAGATAAAGTATATACTATAATAATTATAACGAGATTATTATATGAAAACTTCCTTTTCATATCTAATTTAAACAGAAAATGCCACCGCAGACGTAGACAACAAGCGCAACCCACTATAGAGAAGGAAAGAGTCGGTTAACAACATGAGACGAGCAGATCGACCCTATAGCAGAAGACTAATAGGACCATAATCTGGAGGGGTGCACTTCATAAGCTAAACAGAAATAGAACAAGAAAGCCTGATCGTCTATTGGCTCAGTGTGGGAGAGGGACCCAAAAAAATTAGTATTTGCTACTTTACAATAATCAGAGAGGAAGAAAGCAAAATTTATAGTGGGAAGATCTTAACCAACAGCGGGCCTAGAGAATGAAATGGTACCTTAGTGATAGGTTTAAGGAGCTTGTTCTTCGAGAATTACTATCACCCAATAGAGATATCGTCAAACGGTTAGATGGCAGTTGAAGTCTTTTTTAGGAGCTGGAAAGAAAGGGGAGAGATACAACGGTAGTCTCAAATATGCTGCAGAAAATTTCTAAATGAGCTCGCACATTTTGCACACACATCAGGTGTGATAACGAGCAGGAAGCAAAAAAGCTCGACGGTTCGAATAGGGATTAAAGTAATTGGTCTTATATAGTTAGAGGAGTGGCTATTTTTTCCAGCGATGGATGCACCTACAATACACTAATATGAGAATGGAGCCATTTCATTGCCGAAGGAGGAGAGTGATGCCGCACTAAGTTCAATCTACCATAAGAGAAATCAGAAGAATACCAGAAGTTTGGAGGACGGACGATAAGAACGAGGATGCAGCTAGCAGGGGGATGTAACACAAATAAGAGCGAAGTGGGACAACCTGGTGTCAGCAAACAACCCAAAATCGGGAAGCAGAGCAGGTGAGGGTTTCCAAGAACTAGAGCGTAAAGACAGAGCGGGAAGGAATGTGGGAAGAAAGACCACCAAGGGGATATGTTGGAGAAGGACAGAAATGTTTGTTACAATTGTGGGCAGAGAGGAGGGCATATTTCACCCAACTGTCTATCATAACCAAATAAGTACAAAGTGAATCTGTTTCAGAGCTTGCGGTGTCAACTGAGACATCAAGAATCAAAGACTGCCTGAAGAAGGGGATAAGCGAGATGGAAGCTGGGGCAGCAAGGCAGGACAACAGTTAGATTCATATCTTAACAAATTGGTCGGGATGGAGAGCCCAACCTTAAACCCAATCCGGTCGAACTGCAAGAACCTCTTAATATACAAACACATCCAGGAGATGACTTGGTAACTTCAAGAGACGTTTAGTCTGTGTCCAAGGTATTTATCCCAATTAACGATATAAATGCCCCACGTGTTGTTTGATTATTGAAGCGGAGAGCTAGCTACCTGCTCTTATTTGATGTTCGATAAGAATTCGCTAAATGATATGTAACTTACCCCAAGAAATGATTATAAAGTACATGCGTTGAACATCGAGGTTGCGTAAACTAGCAAAGTAATCACCCTAGTATAAGATATACATATATAGAACAAACTGCAAGGCTGAAAATTTAAGGGACATTGTGTTGTGTGTGATGACATTGATCCCCGATAATAGTATGGGGAGAGTTTGAGACAACGCGTAATTTCTTTGGGATGAGAGACTGACCGTTGTGTAAACCATCGGGCCAAATAATTGAACTACCAAAAGAGGAAGAGTGTGGAACCTTACACAGACCCCGAATCTGATTCCAAGGTAGTGTTTTTATGGTGGCAACATTGCCTAGACAATCGTGATTGTCTAACCAACAATACAAGCCGGAGAAATTATTGAAAAAAGAGGATGTAATAGAGTTATACTTCTAGCATCAACATCGTAAACATACTACGTAGGATGGGAGTAATACAAAAAGGTAGTCATCTTACCCGGTAGTAAAAGAATTTCTGGATGTATCTTCACAATATGACCTGCCCCGTCTTCCACTAGATCGGCTGGAGATCGAGCTTATGATGGAAACTGGCATTAGGAACGACACCAAATTTTGAAGGTTTTCGTCGTCGTATGGCGCCCGTTTGAAATTGAAAGGAACTGATGATATCAGATTGCAAGAGTTGATAGATAATCGATATATTCGGAGTATCCGAGTTCTGCTAGTGTCTCCCAGTGGGCGGAGGGGGCACCAGTATTTGTTCGTTAAGAAGAAGGATGGAATCCATAACGAACTTTTGTATCATCGGACTAACTCGAGATGCTGAACCAAAAGATAACAATCAAACAATCAGCATCCTTTCACATACAAGAATTGAAGATCTATTTCAACCAACTTGAAGGTGAAGAGCTCATGTGTTTTTCGAAGACATAGAGTTAAAGGAATCGGGATATCAATCAGTTGAAGGTATAGTGGAGGCCGGATTATATCGAAGAAGATGGACATTCAGAAACCAGGATGATGGACATTATGAATTCTTGGTGATGTCACGTTCGGCTTTAACTAACGCGCGCCACACTACATTTATGACCGAGAAACCGAATTTATCAAGCCGTTTCTGGATAAACTTTGTGGTTAGTCTAGGTTCATACAACGATATTTTCTGATTTACTCGAAGGACCCATGAGGAAACACGTTGGCTGCGAATACACCTCGAGGGTTAGTGTTAGATGGTTAGGTTTGTACTATAGCGCGACAACATGCAATCAAATTACATTAAATAGTGCGGAATGGGAAACGCGATAAAACGAGATTTTAAAAATTTTATACAAACCATCACCATAATCGATCATTAGTGCTCAATTTAAACTGATATACAAAGAAAGAGACAAAAAGAATAAGAATATATACCACTCGTAGAACAATAGAGCTTACCTCGGGTAACAAGTTCACACTCCTAGATCCTTCGCTTGTATTCTCTCCTCGAACTTTTTCAACGGTCGTGATTCCTTCCTAATTCGATCACCAGATCGGTTAGTCCACCCAAAGTGTATTGCGCCTCTAGAGGTTGAATCCACCAAAGGAAAAACAAGTATTCAAAGAAGTTGGGTGTTTGGCAAAACCCCTAGATTTTTTATCTCTATAGAAATTGCAAGTACTCACCACATATCTAAGGCAAGAGCGTCGTAACCCTCATCTATGATGAAAGACTCTTATTTATTTATAGATGCTAGTGAATAATCAATACCTTAAAAACTATTTAGGATTAAGCGTTTTATATATCTAATTTATCAATACTCCTTTAATTAATTATGCTCCCTTAATCCAATTAGGAATTCGTGATGAGAAGTACTTCTATTAATTAATTTCTCAATCCCTATCTAGGAAATAAATAATAGTTCTATTAATTAATTCCTCAATCCCTATTAGGAATTAAATAATAGTAATAGTAACTAATACAATTAAATTAAGACTACTCTTCTTATTCATTTATATTTAATATTTCCAAAATATGTAAATAATTAAATATTAAGACTACTTTAATTTATTCTCATCTCCCTAGACACTAAATTAAATACCACTTAACGTTTTATTACAATTATACCATTTACTTTCTTACATAAATATTTTTCCTTTTGCGCGTGCGTGACCCTGTAGGTTCTCCATATTAAACCGGATTGTGAATAAACTCGAATTAGCAATCAATTCTAATCTTATTTTACATAAAATAATATTAAACTATTTAATTTCATTTAAATAAATAATATAATATTATATCCTATCAATAAGGGAATAAGCCCCCCTAAAGCGATCCAACGACTTTCCAAATAATATAGATTTCAACATTAATCACAAAAGAACCCTTTTGGGTAATATAGTTACCGTACAAATTCTTAAATCCTTTCTAACCTATAACAATGTCACCCCAATTAAATATAAGACATACGGATTTACTGTCAAGTCTTATTTTCTATTTAATTATCCATGACATTTCGATTCCCAAATGCACAACTCTAAATAATGCAAAATTTAGAAACTGCCTTCTCTAATTTCATTCTGTCCTTGGACAACTGGACTTCTGAGTTGTCATTTTATCGAATCATCATAGGACATTCACATCTTTTGAACTAGACGTGAGTTAGATTTCTTTGTTCTGATACAATTACACCTCATCTCCATGTGTACAACTTATTATACCCAAATACATACACACCTTTGTATATACCCCAAAGGTCTTAAGGGACATGTCAAAAGTAATAACTCATCATACACAAGATACTATGATGCATCTCAAAGTCCAAGAAGCGATCCCACTTGTACTACTATCAACCTGAGCAAAATTCCTATTGACAGGTGAGTAAAACTCCATTAGGTATTCCTTTAGCTAGTCCAACGTTCCTAGTGAACTTATTCTCTAATAAGTACCTACATACTTGCTTTAGTAGTCTCCACAAAACAACTATGATTATGAGAAATCAATCATCCTCCATTTCCTAAGAGCAAGCAACGTATGTATCTATAAATCTATCCTGGATTCACTAATCCCCAATTTAGTAATTCCAAACGATTAGAACAATTTTAGTTCTGTTGAGCTATCTAGTAATTTAGATCCTCATTTAGCATGATCACCATCATGATTCCTAAAAGCAATGTGCTCAAACTAACTATGGGTTTATCAACCATTTAATATAACAGCACCATGTAGCAATAATATAAAATGCCTTCTTAAGAAAAATCCAAATTCTTTATTATTAAATAAATGAATAAATTTACAAAGTACTATACTACATCATACTCAAATATGATTTGGCATAGTGTGTATACTACTTTCAATCTCCCATCATATTGCACATAAAGCCAATCGCCATAGTATCTAATACCACCATCATCTCTAAGTGGCACGATCAAACTGCTGTTGCGAGTTAAAACGCTTTCTAGTAAATGGGCGATCTGGCAATGTTGTCTTGAGAGTCCACACGTTCTAGGTGTGGACAATCTCCTCTTTCAAATGATCTCTCTAATCAAATGAACCGCCGCGCAACACGGTGTTTGGATTTCTGATGAGACCTGGGTTCCTTAAGCCTCGCGCAAAAACAAATAAAAGCTACCAGGTTGTTGGTCACAGAATAAAGGTACCACTCCTCTAATGCTAGAAACCACTCCGAATGTCAGTTATGAAACTTTCTGCATCCAAATCAGCTTCCTTTGCAGCTATCACTTGCAGCTATGTACTCTTGCCATACTGTCACTGAAATCAGCATACTGTTTGCTGCTTGGCTTAAACTTTTCCCAACTCAGCTGAGACAACACCACCGTTTAAGGTAAACACGTACCTGAAACGGATTTTAACTGATCATCTAGGTCCGTTTGAAAACTTGAGTCTGTATAGCCCTCTAAGTTTCAAATCTTCAGACCCACCGTTAGACAACAAATACATCCCCCCCCCTTAACAAGTTCTTCTCAAGTACTTTAGGATGTTTTTTCACTGCCTTCTTAGTGCTCTTCTCCTGGATTATGACTGGATATCTGCTTTGTTACACTTAAGATGCATTCGTATGAGCGAACATCTGGATCTAGTACCATATCATACCGTACATGATAGATCCTTATTGCGAGAACAGCATTAAGGAATCTTACTCATCAAACGGTCTCTCTTCCTCAGGTAGTCTTTGGGTCCTGTTTCTTGGAGAGATGTAATTCCATGAGCTCATCGGACCTTGGAGACCTCTCTTGGAATCTTCCACTGCTAAAAACTCTTCTTTAGCATCGAGCTCCAATGTACTTTCCTTGGGTCAAGCCCAACATCCTTTTAGATCTATCTCACTAATAGAATCTTTATCCCCAAACACTATAGGATGCCTCATCCTCAAGTCCTTCATACCGGCGAGAAAGTGTTTAGATAACCCAAATTCTGCGATCCGACTGAGTAGCATATATGGAACATCAATTCCCTATCAGTAATATGATTCATCAACATATAATACAAGGAATGAAATAGCGCTCCCACTAACCTTCTCGTACACACCAAGGTTCATTCCTCATTTTTGATAAAATCAAACCTTATTGATTATATCATTCTATCAAAACGGATGTTCCATCTCTCGAGAAGCTTGCTTCAATCCATAAATAGGATCGTTAGTAAGCTTACAGACTATGGTATGCGTTCTCCAACCGTTGAAACAAACCCCTCTGGCTGTATGCTATAATATACACTTCTCACTACAAAGACTCTCCATTGAGGAAGACCGTTTTACCACGTCCCATTTTGCCATATCTCATAGTTCATAATAAGCTGCAATTGCGCAAGCAAAATCCGAATGGACTTGAGCATAGCTACTGGTGAGAAGGTTTCTTTCTATAGTCAACTCCCTGTCTTTGTTGTGAACACCTTTTGAGACACATCCAAGTCAGGGCCTTGAATACGGTCTCTAACCTTATAGACCAGTCCGCGCATTCCCGTCTTTCTTTCTAAAGGACCCATTTACAACCCAATATGCCTTAAATGCCACTCAGGTGGTTGAAATCAAAGCAAAGTCCCATACTTGGTTTTCATTACATGGAGTCCCATCTCTGGCATTTCATGGGATTCTGGCCTATTTCTCTGAGTTTCTTCTCACACTACTCATAGCCTCTTCGTAAGTCACAATGGATTATCATCATCTATGATTGAGCGTATACTCATCATACATCCTCTATGATGAATCCATACCTCCTCAGGTCATCTTCGGTACTCTCTTCTCAGATCTCTACGAATAGGTTGTGGTACAGTAGGATTCTTCTACTTGATTCAGAGATACGCTTGACTATTGATCCAGAGTACTTATGTGGTTCTTGAGACTTCTTCAAGATATATCTTACTCCCACTGGACGACCCTCTCGAGGATAAAAACTCCTTTTCCAAGGAAGAGCAAAGCGTTGTTTCGCAACAAACCACCTTTTTGATTCAGTAAGATGATAGAAATCAAATACCCTAGCAGTTTCTTCTCTAGGGTATCCCACTAAATCTACTCTTGTCAGGATCTAGTCTTCAGCTTATAATAGCTCGAAACCTTTTGACATAAGCTTGCGGACAACACCCAATTCTTAAACATTACTTAAGATTTGGTTCATCCCTCCCATGTCCATATCTCATATGGGGTCTTTGGAACGGGATTATGGTAGGTATACTTTGTTAAGTAAGTATAGGCAAGCCGTTGTCATTGGGCTATAACCACACGAAGGATATTGGTAAGGTCGGTAAAACTCATCATGGAATGAACCATGTCCAAACAATGTTCGATTTCCTCTTTTCAAGATAACACCAATTCAACATGTGGCCGTCCCCTGGTGGAGGTCCCATTGTTGAGGATATTATTAACCGATTTTTCTTTGACGACAATTGATGAAACTCATTGGTCACGTGTTTCCCGCACTCCTCGAGATCCTGATTCGAAGAATACTTAATACTCTTACCAGTTTGCTTCTCTACTTCCACTTTCTGAATTCTTTGAACTTTTCAAATGATTCAGATTTTGTATTTCATTAAACAATCTTTACCAACAATATCACAAATCTAGAATTATCATCAGTCTGAAAGTAATAAAATATATGAGATACCCTCACTCGCTGCATTCGTTGTCATAGGTCTTACATACGTCTGTCGTGTACCAACGCTAAAAACTCTGTAACTCTTTCTCCTTTCATCCAAGTAAAAGGAGATTTAGTCATTTTTCACCCATAAGATTACAGATTTCACAAGTTGGAATATGTGATTCGAACATCAGATAGCTCTAAAATCCCATCTTCTATGACAACACTTGAGGATAATCTTAGTTTTCATTGATATGAACCGAAACAGTCTACAGTGCCACATTAAAGGTATAATTATAACATACATTCTCTTTTTCATTTTCTTCAAGTTTTGCGTTCAATTTATAGAAGATAATATATTTCATGCAAGTCAAGCTATGTTCTATAGGTCCATATCAGTAAGTTCCCAACACCAATATAAACACATTTTTAGTCTCAATAAATAGAACAACTGTTGATTCTTTATGTATAATATCAAAAACCACTCCATATCCAATACAAGAAATTGAAATAATGTTTCCTAAATAGAGTGTACGGAATACATAGACTACAATTATTTAAAACTCAATGAACTTTGCCCATCCGGAAAGGCCAGTTGCTTAAACGATCAAGTCTCCCATACAGCTAATGCCAGCAAACCTTTGCCTCCATTTCCCACTTGAGTAGGACGATCTCAACATACCCTTGTTCAGCTTTCCTACTTCTGCTTAGTCCCTGCATATTAATTACCATATTGTTGAGAACTACATAAGCCCGGTATCCAATTACCCAAGTAGAAACATTTTTGACTTTCAGAAAAATTAATTTCAACACATTCATGAACAACACCTAGATCGGAAGTCGAAGCTTCTCCAAGCTTCTTTTAGCGTCCTTTCGCAAGATACTCCTTGCCAAGTTTCCTCTTCCAGTGTCCCGGCTTATTGCAAACAAGGTAGCAAAATCCTTGCTATCTGCAAGATCAGGTTATCTTATTTTATTCCTTTCCTCTTACGCCTTGACGCTTTAGCACTATCTTGTTTTTCTTCTTTTAAGAAGATAACCTTGGGCCTTCTTCCTTTTCTTGAAGAATCATGCCACTAGTAAGACAACTGGTTCTTGTTGGCATGACGACAGTGACCTTCAACAGTTTTCAACATGTTAAGTAACTCAGGCAAGCTGACGTCCAAACTTAATCATGTTGAAAATTTCACAACAAATTGTCAAAGAGAGTGTCTGGGAGTTGACATTGCAAGAATCCAAAATCTTGGACTTAACTCCCCCATCCATCATGAACCCAAGCTGTCCAAGCTGTTCAATCAGATTGAGTCATCTTTAAGGACATTCAGTCTCAACAGCAGTGCCCCTCGGTCATAAACGAGATCAGAAGAGCTTCCTTAGATAATCTTGATATCTTAGCAAGCGTCCTACTTTGCAATCACCAATACAACATCTTTGAACGATCGCAACAATATAGTAGTCGAGCATCCATACAGTTTCATGCTGACAGCTGAAGAGCACTCGTTACTCCATGGATGCGAAGACATGATGCCCATTGAGCCAGGATTGGCATAAATCTTAGCCACTTCTTCTTGAAGGTAGCAATCTCTTCCTCAGAGGACTGTTTCTTATATCAATAACACTTTGCAGGAGAATAGACAAAGAATTTAGGAACATAAGCGAAATCTTTTCAGCAGTGGGAGAAACAATTCTCAGATTCCTTAACCAGTCCGTGTATATTCGAATCCGGAATCAGTTTGTTAATGAGTATGAACATTTTTTAAACTTCTGCATGTGAAGATAGACAAACATTTTTTAGCGCATACATTCAATTGATAATTATATTACTCAAAATAAATTAAGAGTCTTTAACTTCTTTTAAAATTGGAGTATCTCTCACTTTTTCATTTCAAACTATAATACACCCTCAATAGTATATTATAAGTTTGGCAAATCTAATTAAAGGTTTTACTCAGTGAGAGAATAAGTGATCCCATTTCAAATGTATATAGGCCTTGTTGTGACACAAACAAGACGATATATAGAATAAATAGATTAGACAACTACTAACGTCTCAATTACAAACACTTATATAACTCCTTGTTATTTTTGCCTCTTAGAATTATTTTGATCACAAGTGATGAACACATGCCGAAATCACAAATTATCCAAGCGTTAAGATACCAACCTAAGCAACTTCCATATACATTCGAAAGAATAAACACTGTCCTTATAGAGTGTGACCACAACAAAACAACATCATTCGGTCCTATGTATAAAGCATCAAATAGTTAGATAAAGCGCAACATCTTTAAATATATTAATATTTCTCTGCCTCTTGTGTGACACACAAAAAAAAAAACCAAACTCATATTAAATATTTTAATTACTCTATCGCCTTTACAAATCCATAGCTAGAGAAAGGCGACGTATCGATATTTCAAATATCTTTGAACGACTAATGGCAACCTTATATATTACTTTGTGGTAGGTTCATGTTATTATTAGATCCTCCTTCTTGTTTAGCGGCGCATGCACATATAATATATAAAAAATACGCGAGTCATATTATTTTACATGCGAATCATGTTTGATCATTATAATATCATATATATAAAATAAAATAAAATATATAAATAAACATGCACATATAAGAAACTACTATATTTTACCACGGATTTGATTATGGACTTTATATTCTAGTTTGGTTCAACTAGAGCCACCAAGTGAACCAAAAGGTCAAACCTAGAGAGGATGCAAAGAATTAAATTTAAATATAACTATTACATTTAAACCCGGGCTCCATTACAAACGGTGAGTCCTTCATGCGCGCGCCTTTGCCTCCTTTTGTCTCACCAATTCTATCAAAATTAATTCTAACTATTACCTATTACATGAACTATATTACAATAAATAGAAAACACCTTGATCAGCAAGTACAAGGGGAAGTAACATAGGAGGGAGACTCAGAATTTACATTAAGAAAAATTAGAAGAAGACGAAGGTCTAACATCAGACCTTCATTATATAAAAACCCATTCATTCAAGCATCCACTAAAATAAATCTCAATCACACATTGGTCAAATAGTCCATAATCTCAATCCCCTATTTACTTATCATACATATCCTCTATATGTATGTCTAGCAATAGAATAAAACATTCTCATCTCATAAAATATTAAAATTCATTCCATGATATGCATTGATATCAATTAATGGGCAAAAGTTCTTGCTAATAATTTAGTTTTGAAAACGAAAATAAAAACTCTTTTATTTTAATCTCAAAAAAATACCAAATCCAAATTTTAAACTCCCTTTAATTTTTAGCAATCAGAAATCCTATTTCAGATAAAATAAACCATCTTTATTTTAAATCTTATATCAATTAAATAAACCATTTATTTCAATTGAATGGAAAAAAAAAATCGGGATTCTTGATCAGCCAGCGCAGCTGTTGCCCAGAACGAAAAAAATGAGACAACGGCGGCAGCTGCGCTGCTCCCAACAGAAAAACGATTTCTGGGTTTCGGCGCAGCTAGCGCTCCATAAAAATGCAACTAGAGGCGGTTGCAGCTGCGACCGTGCGCGCCGTTGATTCAAATTTTTTTTTACTATTCTGACCCAAAAAATTGTTCGATGCCAACTCGCATATCAAGCATACATGGAATCTTATCAAAACCGATTACATTAGCACAAGATTAGGCTCTGATTACCACTGTTACGGTATTGCGTCATATAGCGCGAACATGCCAATTCAAATTACATAAAATAGTGCGGCAAGTAGGATTAGGGTCGAAATAAAAGTAGCGGCGATCTAAAACGGATTTTAAAATTTTATTACATATACCTATTCAACCGATGATCGATCTAATTGTGCTCAATTCAACCGCGATATATAACGAAAGAGAAAAGGAGAATAAGAATTATAACCGATCGTTTAGACACAAAGCTTCCTCAGGGTACAAGTTCAAACTCCTAGTCCTTCGTGTTCTCCTCCTCGAATTCAAACGGTAGTGATTCATTCCTTTGATCAAGCGTTAAAGCCACCCAAGTGTTTGGCCTCTAGAGGTGATCCACCAAGGGAAAAGGGAGGAAAAACAAGTATTCAAGAAGTTGGGTGTTTGAGCAAGAACACTAGTTAGTTCTAATCTCGTATAGAATTTCATTTATGCAAGTACTCTCCAACAATCTCTAATGCTTAAGAGCGTGTAACCCTCATCTATGATAAGACTCATTCTTATTTTATAGATGATAGGGATATATTACCCCTCCCTAAACTATTTAGGATTAGGGCTTTATTATTTTCTACATTAAAACTCCTTTAATTAATTAATGCTCCTAATCCAATTAGGAATTCGTGAGAGAGTACTTCTATTAATTAATTTCTCAATCCCTGATTAGGTAAAATAACATAATAGTCTTCTATTAATCTAATTCTCACAATCCCTATTACATGGAATTAAAATAATAGTAATAGTAATAATCAATCTTAATATAATTTAATATTTAATATTTCCAAAATATTCAAATTAATAACAATATTAAGCTATTTCTAATTTACATTCTATCTCCATAGACTAAATTAAATACACTTAACTTATTATATACAATTATATCATTTACTTCTTAAATAACATATTTTTCTTCTTGCTGGTTAGTGACCCTTTAGGTTATCCATATTAAACGTGTTGTGAATAACATCAATTATGAAACAATTTCTAAATACTTATTTAAATAAAATAAATTAAACTATTTAATTCATTTACCAATAACATAATATTTTATTCTCATAATAAGGGTAAAGCCCCCTTAGCGGATCAAACAGAAACTATTACCCAGAATAAACAATAGATGTTCAACTATTAATCACAAAAAAACCACTTTGTGTAAATAAGTTACCGTACAATTCAATCACTTCTACCATGACAATGTCCCAATTAAATATGTAGACCATGGATTTACTGTGAAGTCTAAATTTTCTATTTAAATTATATGACACTTTTCGAATTCCCTAATGAGCAACAACTACTTAAATAATGACAAATTAGAACCTCCTTTCTAATTTTCATTCTGTCTTGGCCAAATGACTAGTGAGAGTATGTCTTCATTTATCGAATCAACATATGACACAATTCACATCTTTTACTAGACGTGGGTAGAATTCTTTGCTATGATCATATCACCTATCTCCCTGTATAAAAACTTATCATATACCCAATACATATCCCTTTGTTTATACCTCAAAAGGTCTTAAGGGAACATGTCCAAAGTATAACTCATCATACACAACGATACTACTGATAGATCGTCAAGCGTCCAAGGATTACTTGAACTACTATCACCAAGAGGAATATCCTATTGACAGAGCGAGTAAAACTCCATTAGGTATTCCTTAGCTGAGTCAACGTTTCAGTGAACTTATTCTCTAATAAGCACACTACATACTTGCTTTTTAGTCTGTCATCCACACTAACATGATTATAGAGATCAATCATCCTCATTTCCCTACAGAGAGCCAAACAAAACCGGTATTGTACTAATTCCATACCAGATTCACTAATACCAACCAAATTTACGTAATCCACGATTAGCGAAACAATTTTAGTTTGTGAGCTATCTTAGAATTTAGATCTCATTAGCATGATCACCATCATGATTCTAAAAGCATTGCTCAAAACTACATGGGTTTATTCACATTTCAATTTAACAGCACCATGTAGATAAATCAATAAAATAGCCTTTTAAGAAAATCAATTCCTTTTATCTTAATAACGATGAATAAGATTACAAAGTATATGCTAACATCAATATGCAAATATGATTGGCTTGTAGGTGTCACATACTACTTTCGTTAGAGGGACACTAAGGAAAATGAAAGGACAATTATATCTCCAAATTTTTTAAAATGCGAGAGTTGAGTTTGGCTAGAAAGGTACAATTTCTGTGGCCACGTGATTGATAAGGATGGGATATCATTATAGGAATCCTGTACAAGTGGAGGCAATAATCGATTGGGGGGGGAAAATAGCCAAAGACAAGCCAAGGTATGGATAAAAAAGTAATTTAGGGTTAAGTTGGGTACTATCGTAGAGTTTTCATCCAAGATTTTTCTAGCAATAACAACCCCTGATTTAATACCAATCTAACCAAGGAAGACGACAAAATATTATGTGGACGGAAGCGAAATTCAAGGCTATAGCTTTCTCCGGAGTTGAGATAATGTTAAATACAAGTCGTTATGTGTTTGTCTTTACCAGCTATGACATAGGGGATTGTTGTGCGGTATCTACAGTGATGCAATTGCACCAAGGGACTTAGTCTATGTGCTGATGCAAAATGAGCATCACAGGTCAATTGCGTACGCTTTCATGACACACATAAGAGGCTAATTACGAAAGTAGATACCCCAAACCCACGATTGTGGTGAGCTAGACAGTAGGTGGTAGTTTGCATTAAAGATATGAAGACCACTATCTCTTATGTGGGAGGAAATGTGAGATATACTACGGATTCTCGACGAGCTCTTGAAGTATATAATCCTTCACACAGGAAGGAGCTTGAAACATGTTTGTCAAAGAGGAGCATTGGCTGGCAAATAATTCAAGGAATTTACGATTGTGAGAGATCCATTTAAAAATCATCCAGGTAAGGTGAATATGAGAATGGCGACGCCGTTGAGCTCAGAAAGGTAAGCGGAGAAAGTTGATGATGTTGACAACTTCACAAGGACAAAGTTCACATAAGGGAGATGACCGAGATTAAAAATTGAAGTAGTGACCAAAGTCCTGTGACGCCCCCAAAATAGGATTCACACAACCCATTTTGACGTCGCCAATAACATTCCTTAAAATACAAATACGATTTCTTCCATTTCACAACTAATAAGTGTTGTGCAAAATAACGTCAACGCAATACAAATACATCTTAAATTATCAATATATTTATTGACACACT
>JAVJAP010000388.1:0-193968 GCA_034770075.1 Aralia elata | reverse complement strand
GTTACTTTTATATCTTTTATATTGCTTTGATGCATTTATTATTTATGTTTTTGTAGGAATTAAAATAAAAAATCGCTTCGGATCGTGTGTTTGTAATAACCCTTGATTGCCCATGTTTTGGATATCCGTGTCTTGAATGGTATTTAATGTTAGAAAATTAGCGATTGGGCGACCGCTCCGGTTAGGTGAATTTGATGATTATTTGGAAAGTTGGTGCGTGCAACAGCGTTTGCGGGCGTCGGCCAAGCCACTAGCCCATGAGCCAGCACGCCTGGGCAGCAAGTGGGCGCGGGCGGCAGCCAGGCAAGCGAGCGGGTGCGCGCGCTGGCTAGCAGAAAGGCGAGCAGCGCGCAGGCGCGGGCACGCGAATTTGGCGCGGGCGCGGCGTACAGGGTGCAACAGGCGGGCGGCGAGGTAGGGCGTGGGCGCACGCGCGCGGGGGCGTATGACAGCCAAGCGCACAGGCATGAGGCAGTCAGGGCGTGGGCGCAAGCACGCCAGGCACCACGTGGGTGCGCCATTGCTGTCCTGAGTGCGATCTAATATGTTTTCAGTGTGATCTGAGCTGCATTTTATCCGAGCTTGGCTAAGGATTCTTGATGGAGGCTATTTATATTCTCTTCTGAGCTTCATATCATCCATCTAGAGGAGGGAGGCTACATATTACATCACAAAAAACGTGCCAAGAGCTGGAAAACAGAGCAAAATCAAGCCAAAGGCCAAGGAGCTAAGTTGTCAAGGATTGCAAAACGAAGAAGGAGAGGTAGAAATCAACCTCCAACCATTGAACAACATATGAATATCTTCAAAAGTGGTTTTATCTCTATTATTTCCTTTCTATTTTTGTCATCCGAATTTGTTGATGTATAATTTGAAAGTGATGTTTTGTTGTAGATATCATGAACTAATCCTCTATTCTAAGATTTCAATGGAACCCAACATCTAGTTTTGAATTGAATTCTCTCTTTTTGATATTAGTTAATCATTTTGTGAATTGATTGTGATAACCTTTGCTTTTTAGATTAATTGGTTGGCCAGTAATTACCTTGGTAATCTATATGAACTTGACGAACGGATTATAGGTTGAGACCTAGTTATGATAAACATAGCAAAAGTTAAAGATTGTTGTGGGTTGTTAATAAGATTAAGTGACGAGTGTCTTGTTGATTATCCTCAAGAATAGGTAACTTGATAGTAGTTAGGATAGACATATACCTAATTACCGTATGCAACCAATGGAGAATCTAGTCTTAATGACTTCCTATGTGAAAGTTAATAATTGAAATGATGGCTAATGAGATTTAGTGACACGTGTCTTATTAACTGTTCTTAAAATTTGTCTCTTGATAGTGTGTAGGATAGACATATACATATGCTCCGCATTAGGAAGATTCGTGATTGACCATCGATAGAGGCTCTTATGAAGCTTTGATTTCTCGGTTGTCAATTCGTATGATTTAATTGATTAAAAAGAGAGACTTAGGAGATTCAAATGAAGTGTTGGGGGAAATTGTAATCTTAGATCCTTCTATCTTGATATTTTACCGTGCTTATTCATTACTTGTCTTTTTAATTAGTGTAAGCAACAAAAACTCAAATCTTCATTGTTTAAATAAGATCGACTTGATAAACGATTGGTACTTAGTATTTATTCATTATAATTCCTCGTGGTTTCGACTCATATCTTATCATTATATTACTTGTGGTGTAAGGTTTGTGTATAACGCAAGCATGCAATCAAATTACATATATAGGGCGGAAGCGTGATAAAACGGATTTTAAAATTTTTCATACAAACCATCACCATGATCTTTCTTTGTGTTCAATTATTAATTAACGAAAGAGATAGAGATAGAGAATTATACCATCGTGAATTAAAGCTTCCTCGGGTACAAGTTCACCTCTAATTCATTCGCGTTCTCCTTGAATTTCAACGATTAAATTCCTTCGCTTGATCAACGTTAGCCACCCAAGTGTTTGGCCTCTAGAGGTGATCCACTAAGGAAGAATAGTTATTCAAGAAAATGGGTGTTGGCAAAAACCCTAGTTTCTATCTCTATAAAAAATTGTAAGTACTTTCCACAAATCTAATGCAAGAGTGTGTAACCCCAATCTATGATAAGACTTCTCTTATTTATAGATGTAGGAAAACCCTTCCATAAACTATTTAGGATTAGGGTTTCTATTATAATTAAACTCCTTTAATTAATTATGCTCCTAATCCAATTAGGAATTCATGAAAGAAATACTTCTATTAATTAATTCTCAATCTCTATTAGAAATTAAATAATAGTGATAGTAATAATAATAATAAGACTCCTCTTATTAATTTATATTTAATATTTCTAAAATATTAAATAATAAATATTAAGCTATTTAATTTATTCTATCTTCATAGATTAAATTAAATACACTTAACTTATTATTACAATTATACCATTTACTTTTTAAACAAATATTTTCCTTTTTACGGTGTGACCCTTTAGGTTCTCCATATTAAACCGGTTGTGAATAAATCAATTAGAACAATTCTAATCTTATTTAAATAAATAAATTAAACTATTTAATTCATTTAAATAAATAACATTTATTCTACAATAAGGGTAAGCCCCCTTAGCGATCAACGATTTTCCAGATAATATAGATTTCAACATTAATCATAAAAGAACCTTTCAGTGCATAGTTACCGTACAATTCAATCCTTCTACCATACAATGTCCCAATTAAATATAAGATATGGATTTACTGTCAAGTCTTATTTTATTTAATTATATGTATTTCGATTCCCAAATGCACAACTCTAAATAATGCAAATTAGAAACTCCTTTTCTAATTTCATTCTGCCTTGGCCAAGGACTACTGAGTTGTCATTTATCGAATCACATAGGACATTCACATCTTTTACTAGACGTGGTAGATTCTTTGTTGATCATTCACCTATCTCTATGTACAACTTATTATACCCAATCATACCCTTTGATATACCCTAAGGCTATGTTTGTTTACTAGGATAACACTTGGGATTGGACTAATAATCCTTAATCTCTTGTTTGTTTTTTAAATTAGACTCCGGACTATTAATCCCGGGATAACAAAATGACTTTGAAGGGGGGATTATTTAATACCATGTCTAACTAGGTATTATAATCCCTACCATTTGGGACTAAAAAAATTTGGACTAAATTAGCCTTTAACTTTGTTTATATCACATAAAGCTTGTAACACATGATAAAATATTAATCATGCACTACGTACTGTATGTACGTAACTTTTTTTAATACCTTTTTTTAGTGCTAATTAAATAAACTTATTAAATAATAATAATACATACAACACCTTTTTTTCCATACACTACATTACATACACAATAATACATACAACACCTTTTTTTTTGCATATAGTACATTACATACATACATAATAATACATACATCACACTTTTTTTTGCATATAGTACGTTACATACATACATAATAATACATACATCACCTTATTTTTTTACATACAGTACGTTACATGTATACATAATAATACATGCACGTTGTTTTTTTACATGCAATACATTTTTTTTTTGTTAAATTAGTACGTACATTTACATTGATCATATTTTTTTTAATAGAAGTAAAAAAAAATATTTTTTTTAATTTTTGATAAAAATAATACTAATTTTTTATTTTTGATGTATAAACAAGTTTAAATTATAGTTTAAAATATGTTATTATTGGTAAGGGTAAAAAAGTCAAAACGATATTTTTTTTATCCAATTCTTTAATTAATCCTGAAAAAAATAAACATAACATGAGATTATTTTAAGTTATCTCATGAATAATCCCATGAAAAATAAACATGTGACTAGGACTAATAGTTTTGGGATTATAATCCCATGGATTATAATCCCGGGATTATAATCCTTGCAAACAAATATGGCCTAAAGGTCTTAAGGGACATGTCAAAGTATAACTCATTATACACAAGATACTATGATGATCTCAAGTCCAAGAATCACTTGTACTACTATCACTAGAGGAATTTCTATTGACAGACGAGTAAAACTCCATTAGGTATTCCTTAGCGAGCCACGTTCAGTGAACTTATTCTCTAATAAGTACCTACATACTTGCTTTAGTGTCTTCACACAAATAATTATGAGATCAACCATCCTCTTCCTAATAGCAAGCAACGTATGTACTAATCTATCCGGATTCATTAATCCCCTTTTTAGTAATCCAATGATTAGGAAACGATTTTAGTTTGTGAGCTATCTAGAATTTAGATCTCATTAGCATGATCACCATCATGATTCTAAAAGTATTGCTCAAAACTATGGGTTTATCACATTTAATATAACAGCACCATGTAAATAATATAAAATGCCTTTGATACTTTTATTAATAAATGAATAAGATTACAAAGTATATGCTGTATTATATCAAATATGATTAGCTTGTGTGCATACTACTTTCACGTGGACCGTGTATACTTGCACATGTGTGTTTATCGATTACTAAATCGACTAACAGTGATTCCCTCCTCGCTGGTTATCATTATTTCGATGATTGTTGCCACCATTATGATTATTATCGTAATTTCTCTCTTGATGTTGGGTGTTGCTTCCTGGTTGTAGTATTTCTTTCTCTTGCTCCATTAATTGAGTCATATCCACGATATCTGAATATAGACAAATTTTATGAGAAATGAGATATTGACGAATTTCTAGTTTCAAACCTCGTAAAAATATTCGCGTCATCCGTTCCTCAGTGTCCACCAAATGGGATGCAAATCGAGACTGCTCGACAAACTTGGCTTCGTACTGCGACACGGTCATGTTGTTCTGCTCTAGTTTGATGAATTTCACCTCCTTCATATGGCGAATACTCTTCGGGAAATACTTCTCGTTAAATAATCCTTGGAACTCGACCCAAGACATCTCGAGTGCCGAGTGACGGGTACGTTTTACGGATTCTCACCAATGATCTGCTTCTCCTCGCAGCATAAAGGTAGCGAAAGGAACCTTTTGTTCGTCAGTGTAACGCAGTACATCAAATATCTTTGTCAATTATTTGAGCCACGCCTCTGCCTTGAGTGGGTCCAGCTTGCCGAGAAATTCAAGTGGTCCCAACTCTTTGAACTGCTTGGAAATGACCATTCGTATATTACCAGTATTATAGGCAGGAGCTCTTCTCGCTTGGTTCTGCATGAATTGCATGAAGTTCTTAAAATTTTCATCATTCATTTTGCAGTTACCATCATGATTTTCTGAGTTTGCACCAGTATTATTTGTAGCTTCTTGATTATCAGCCACAATTGTCTTATAGTTCAACTCTTGATTTTCAGATGTTATTCTAAAATGCGATCACAAAAAAATATTAGTTAAAGAAATAAACATGACACATCTTGTCCCTACAACCAAACCAATTACTTAAATAACAAAATAGCTTAGGTAAGACACACTAGCGAAGGATTGTACTCGTCTCTCCCCTTCCTAGTTCTAATCACAGATCTCTACCAGAGATCATATTCCTAAGCTCTGATACCAACTGTGACGCCCCCAAAATAGGTCCACACAACCCATTTTGAGTCGCCAATTACATTCTACAAAATACAAATACGAATTTTCTAATTTACAATTAATAACTATCGTGCAAAATACCACAACACACATACTGTGACTTTCAATACAAATACAACTTAAGTTCTCAATATACTTATTGTCACACTAATAATAATGTATTGAGATACTTCTACTGTCTCGGACCATCACTCCATTCCCCGGCTAGTCTCTGCTACACTCTCATTTTCTGAGGAGAACAATGGAACAAAAAGGAAAAAGATTAGCACAAATAGCCTAGTAAGGAAAATCATGACTAAGATAATGAAGAATAAGTTATCTTTAGCCTTCAACAGTAATAAATCAGAGATTTAAAAATATTATAATTGTTTCAACAACAACAATTGCAGCAGAACAAACAATCCATTAGAAGAGTCAAGTAGATTATAATATCTACCATCTTCTATAAGTTAATTAAAGGTTCACCACCAATATTTCATCTCTGTAACACCAATCTACAGTTCTTGTTTATGAACATCCAAATTAATAGTTTATCTTTGCACTACGAGTCAAAGATATTTTTCACCAGAATCATTTATCTGTAACACCAAAGGTCATGATTATACCAATACACAGTTTGGTCAAAAATCATACCACACCGGTTCATCTTTGCACTACGGGACAAAGAGAACTATCACCACAATTTAAGTCTAAAGATGATGACAATGATATAAAAATAAATATAGTGAGATCAAGGATAAATAGTAGAGATTTGTAATTTAATTTATCCAGTAATGAAGATTGTCCAAATTGCCAACACGATGACCAAAATGTGGAGTCAAATTCAAGAATGATATTCAAAATTCATATTTCAAAGATAACGATAAAACTTTCAATAGAAAGATGTTGGTAAAAATATTAGATAAAGCACAAACTATTAAGGATATTCTACTAATTTCAGAGATTTTCACCATTTAATAATATGGTTATGGAAACAAACAATAATTTCTTATCATAAATGGAGAAATATGAAAGAAAACGATATCCCTTGAAGAGTACAAAAGAAATGATATTTTATACGTGTATGAAAGAATATACGAAACTGCAAATGGATTTTCACCCGTCATGCGGTCATCCGCGTAGACAGATCATTTTCACAACTTAATAAAAAATGAATACGAAGGGTTATTCACCAGACATTCGTCAATCCGCACGAACAGGTTATTCCCACAGATTAATAAGGAATGAATACGAAAGGTTATTCACCAGGCATGCATCAATCCGCACAGACAGGTTATTCCCACAAATTAATACGGCATGAATAACAACCCTTATGAGTATGAAGTAAAATAATATCACTTACGAATATGAAAACAAATGATATTACATACGAGTATGAAATAAATGATATCCCCTACCTTAGTTAACAAGTGACTGGATGTTGCTTTCTATAAAGTTTACTAACTTAGACAATACTTGTATAGCCTAGCACACTAAGAGAGAACGTAAGAAATTTAGAGAGTAGAAGAAAGTATAAGCAAGGAAGTTGTGAATTTTCTTAAGATAATCCTTCCTATTTATAGGAAAATCAAGGTGAAGGCATTTTGGTCTTTTTCCTAACTTTCCTTGGTTTATTACACTTATACCCTTGGTATATTCTTGAAATATTCTTTATTCCTTATCATATTCTTTTTATATACTTTATACCTTAGTATATTCTTAGAATATGCTTTCTCTTAGGTTTTTAACCCTAAGGTAAAATAAAAACTTAATTAAATATTTACTGACGGTAAGTAACTATTGAATAACCTGTGGATCCCACAGAAGAAACAAAATCTGAAGAAATTATTCCACGAAAATAAATTATGAGTCCCACCGATCAATTAGTTGTGGGTTCCACTGAATAAAGTGTGGGTTCTACAGAAATATAAGTTAACTTACAACAAACGCTTCATGTATTTTTAATCAACACTTTTAACTCGTTAATAATTATTCACTATTGATATTATAGACTCACAATACAGACAACCAGATCATTCCAAGGAAAAAGGGGGCCTCCGTATAAACGGCGCGCAATTAAATACCCCTTTTCTTGACAGAATTTCTATACATTGTCAATAATGCTAAAATATCATATCAAATAATATGAGTTATAGTGTCGTGATAAATAATAAAAAGTACTATGCAGATGCTACTGTAACAATTATTGAATCAAAATACTCTGTAATTGCTACTTTATCAATTATTAAATTAATAATATAAAATATTGTGCATCACCGTGTGCTATTGTGGAATACCGCGTACTACTCTGGAATAACGCGTACTAATGTGGAATAACGTGTTTTACTGTTCTTTTTATTACTGGGTATTTCAACAGTTGCAGGTGATAATACTGTTGATAAAATATTGTCGTTTTCAGTATCCGACAATTAGTCGTTGTGGGGCCCATCAATGTTTTGTTATTCTGGCGCCGTCGTACATTACCGAATATAATATTTCCCGACAGAATGAATATTTTCCAACAAAAGGAATATTCCCCAACATACTGTTTGTCAGATAATTTGCATATGTCACCCTTAACTATAACATTATATTATTTAAGCACTTTATTGTTTAGAATAATAATTATAAAGAAAATAATAAATTTTTATTTCATAAAGTCGGGGTCTTACAGCGACCGCGCCACTCCCAAGCTTAACTGCAACGCGGCCGCGCTGTGTTGCAGAGCTGCCAAGAGGTTCTGTTTAAGAACTGAGGCTTGTAGCATGTTGTTAAGTTCTATAAGTAAGAATACATGTCAAATATGGTGTCTAGCATAACCAAGTTTATAATGGTTAGGTTAAGTAAAGATTTCTAAAGAGCTTTGTAAATAAAACGAATGTTTTATAACTAAGATAGAAGCTAATGTAAAATTGATTTTTACATTGAATATGTGCATCAAATATATGTGATTGATGTATGTATCTACATATGAACTAAGTTAGTGTAGCTTACGTGAAGTGCAGATAGCTATAAGCCGTTAATCTATTTTTGTAATCAACGAGTCAGGCAAGTCTTTCAGTTCCTATGTGTTATATGCACTGTTATATGAACTTGACATGACTATATGTAATCATTATTGAAATGTGAATGAAATCTACATGAGTATGTTAAATTATATATCATGCACTGTGTACTGTGAAAGTCAAAGTATGACTATGTCTGATTGAAGTATAGAACTCAATCTATATGTGCTATGTGAAGAATGAAAACTGTTGGATTTGCTGAGCTGTCGAGCTCAATCTTGCAAAACATAAATTTTACAGGTTACAATCGCGATGTGATCTCTAGCGGTTCAGATGATAAAGATTAGAAGCATATGAGCAGGAAAATTATTTTCTTTAAAGACTGTACTACACTGTATTGACAGTTTGTGATGTGTATAAATGAAAGTTTTGTAAATATTAAATTATCTGATAAATAAAAGATGATTGTTTGAGATGAGAATGTACCATAGTAATTATTTCATAATGTAAAGCGTTATAGTAATAATATTATATAAGAAATATTGTATATTAGGAAATGAGTTTGTAAATACCCATAATTACTCTGATGAAAGGAATCATTAAATAAATATGATTCTGAGTCATAGATAATCATAAAAGTTGTGATTCAGGGAACGAAGTAAAGACAGGAAGAAAAGTTTTAAATTTTTCGTGTTTTAACTATTTTAACATCTAATTATGATGTAAAGCTAATACAAGATAGTATCTAACGCACACGGTCGGGAATTGAGATAGTCCTGATTTTTAGGGGCGTTACATAATAACTCTACGAAAAGATGCTGACAAAAAAGGGGAGAAGAGACAATTAGTAAGAGTTCAATCATCACCTCCACTTCCTCCCTCAAGAACTCCTCAAGCTATACATTTGAGAGCTCAAGCTCCAATATCGTCGAGTGCTCCAAGAACGTCAAGTGGAGTAACTAACACTAGCTCTAGGCTCCCAAGTAATGACCCAAATTTTCTTAATCGAAATCTTTAAGGGATTCATATACAAGGAGAAGAGCAGTTCAGACTTCCACATCATAGACCAAGAGATTCCATGGAAGAGATAGGGAGAAGAGAAAAAGAAGGAAGGCTAGTTTACGAACGTAGAGTTGCTGAGGAAAGGAGAAATTCTCCCCAAAGTTGACCATCAAAGAGAGCAGAGATTGGAGGAGATAATTTTTTTTCATATTTGTAATTATTGTACTTCATTTCTTTTCTTGTAAATTATTCTGTTAATTAATAAAATTCACTTTTCTTTTTAGAAAATACAATTTCTCACTATATACTAAGGCATGTTTAAATTTTTCATGTTTATATATATTTAGCTGCTAATGATTGAACTAAAAACTATTTCTTTTGTCATCATCAAATAGGGAGATATTGTTAGTACTTGCATTTATGTGCCTCGTTTGTTTAATGATGAATGAAATTGATGTATATTTGTAATGTCAAGTGTAGACACCCAATTTTTGCACTTCGTATACTAACCTTGACAGGAGGGCAAATTCGTCAAATGAACCGGCCTGCGAGAGCAAAGGATGGACAAGTGCGAACATTCGACGCCACCGCAACGATTTACAACCGAAACCGACGTGACAACAAGGCTGTCCGAATTGGGCATTCCCGGAGGATGTGGCATGCCTTCAAGTAATTCCCGGACTGCAAAATACAAGCCTATCGACGAAAACCGACGCCACGACACGAGAATCGAGGTGCGGCCCGAAAATCGAGAAAATTAGCCCACCCAGCCGCAGATTGATCTGCGGCCAATGATTAAAATAATTGAAGTACGTGGCGGGCGGCTGAGCGGCTGAAGTGCGCGGCGGGCACAGAAAAACCGAGGCCAGCCGCAGATCAATCTGCGGCTGCCTCTGGATGGCTTTATCAGCCCAGTTCTTCATCCCGCAGACGGACAGTAGCAGTTTTGAAGAAAAAAAAGGGAAAAACAGCAGCAATAGAGCTCGGGAAAGGAGAGAAACGAGAGAAAAGAGAGAAAAAAGAAAGGAATTAAACTCTTTTGATTAGATTGTATAACATACAACTCCTACACTATTCAATATACTAATTTTATACGCATCGTGGTGTCATTAGCAAGGTGAAAAACCTTCTTTTATAGCATTTTTGTTGTATCATTTTGTTAATCTTCTTGTCAATTGGGTTATGTGAAATGTAGTTTTTCTTGTATATTGTTGTGGATCCATGGATTGAGGACTATTAGTGAGGGTTCCAATTGGAACGAAATTCTTCCTAATGGCCCGATGATATCCATTTGATGATTTTTAGCTCGTTATAGTGATGTAGCAATTTTGGATGTGAGCCTAGGAACGCGACCCCGTGGTCCAAATCCGATGATGGGCATTTTTGGATGTATGTAATAGGGCCGATGTACCCTTTGTTGTAAATATGTAATTGTCGGGCCTTAAAATGATATCAAGTCGAAAATCGGGTTTAAGGCCCCGTAATAGTGAAATATGTGATTGTGGGTCATATATCTAGAAATTAAAATGATATCAGAATAATAAATGTTATAATTGTGGCGCAACGGGTCATATATCTAGAAATTGCCCAAAGAACAGGAACCAAACCTGGGGAGGAAATCAAACCACAAACAACACCCTTAAACCAACAGTAGCAGGAGTTGGAGGTCAGAGTCGTCCAACCGCCAGAACATTTAATATGATGATAAGGGATGTTGTTGCTTCACAGGATGTGGTGACAGGTATCATCCCTATCGACACTTTAAATGCATATGTGTTATTCGACTTTGGTGCTACTTGTTCATTCGTGTCTAATAGCTTTGCTAAAAACTTGAATATGCCATGCGAAGACTTAGACATACCTTTCAATGTAGAAATTGCAAATCGAGAGATAATCCCCATTAAAACTGTATATAAAGATTGTAATGTAGAGATTAAGGGACACAAGTTTCTTGTGGACTTCTTTCTTATACAGATAGGGGAATTCGATATAATCTTAGGCATGGATTGGTTGGTTAATCATAATGTAATGATTGACTGCCATCAGAAATGTGTAAACCTATTGACTGAGTTGAAGTCAAAGGTAGTGTTCAACGGTGGTTGTGCACCTAAGCGATCTCGATGTCTTATAGTAATGCAAACAGAAAGATTTCTTAGGAAAGGCTGCATAGGTTATTTGGCATATATTGAAATGTCCAGGAAATTTAAAACATTGTATCAAATTTATTTTAATAAATAAATTCAATATATTTAATTTTACGAATTTATTTGGATCCGTGTAGGTATCATTATTTAATACATGGTCTCATAAATTTCTCTGCCTTAAAGGGACTCATTAATAATTTGAATAGATTAATGAGTTAACCCTAACCTTTGATTGGCAAGAAAATTAAGGAAAATAAATAAATGATTTTATCATTTTCAGATTTAATAACTTGAATAAAGAATTATGGTTAAAATAAATATTTGAAATAATTAATTTAGTAGTTTAGTTATTTAATTTAAGACATAAGAGGAACAAAGTGGTTAATTTATTTGGGCCAGTTCTTTTTCTTTTATTTGGACTGAGCCCAAATTCCCTTGTTATTCTCCTTGTTGGGCCGCTTGAGTTTGTTTATTTTAATTAGTGCAGCCGGCCCAACTATTGGGTAAGCCCAAATCAGTTTCCAGCGGGTTGGGTCAAGCAAGCGGGTTGAACCCGTTTCCTTTGATTTGGGGACAACCGGTAAATTCTGGGGAAGGGGTTTGAATCGGCAAAAAAGAAGAAGAAAGAAATCGAATTTGGGGGAAACAAAGGAGCGAAAGAGAAGAGAAATCCAACCCCAAGCCCTCAAATCAAACAGCCGAACAACGACGGGAAATCCAAACCCTAACACCTCAATCAGTCAAACCCAAAGTTCCAATCAGTCAGAGATAAGAGACGGGAGGGAGACGCCGGCGACAGCTTGCGTCGACCGGTTGGAACGAGGAAGAAGCAAGCGACCAGCGGGCTAATTAAAGAACCGAGTGTCTGACGAAGCAACCAAGGGTTCCTGGAATTCGGTGACGCAACCGGCAAGGGCACACGGCTCAAAGGCCAGCCGACGGGTCACAGTCGTTGTCTCCTCCCTACCGTTGGTTTCTAGCAAATAAATTAGGGGTAATACCCAGTTAATTGGGTAACAAATTTCGTATAAATTGAAGCCCTAAACCCCCCAAAGCTGTCGATTCTCTTTTGTTCTTGTGAGTCCCAAATTAGGAGCAAAATATATACAAAATTTAGGGTTCGAAATTAGAGGGAGAGACAGGGGAATTAATCGGCGAATGTCCAGCTGGGTTTCATACTTTGGAAGAAGAAGGAAGGCAGCCAATCGATCGAGATCAAGGTATTAAACGACTGTGATGGGTTTATTAAGTGACTGTAATAGCTTCGTGTGGTTTAGGTTATCTATGGTATAACATTGTATAGTATTGCACTGCCTTGGTGTGAAACTGAGTCATTGTACCATAATTTTTGGATTTAAAAACCTGGTATCGAATGGTGTTAATCTTGTTTGGTTTTGATTTGGAGAAAACTGATATTGTGTTGTTTTATATTGGGTTGTACTCTTCTTCTTTTCCTCTGAATTATTTGTTTGTGTTGTTCTTGACTGGGGAATTTTTGTGTAAAATAAGAACCATAAGGTTCTGGCAACGTGATGGAGCACTGAGATTAGGCCAGTGTCTAGTCTTAGAGTGCTCATTAGATGGTTGTTGTAATGTATAAACATGGCTGTGATTTGTTTTGGTATTTAGGTTGTTCTGTTGACAGTATAACTACAAACTCAAACCTTGGTATTCTTTTGGTGTGATAATGTTGGGCTAAATTACAGACTGTGAAATCAGTGTAGCATACATATTTTGTTAAAGTCAACTTGTGTCATGGATCCCAACTGTGGGTACTAAACGAAGCAGTGTGTGTGTTTCAAGCCTGGAAATAGGGGAGGTTATATTATAAGGCAGTGTTCTGCGAATTTTTGGTGTGGCTGGGAATCGAACCCAGTACAGGTAGTAAATGGTTGGGCCACTATTACTAATGAGACCAATAAAATAATTATGTATTATTTAGTAATAAATAACAAATAAAGATAATAAATATTTAGTTATTATTTAATATTAAATGATAACTAAGTATGAGTAAAGATAATTATTTATTATTTGCTTATCAATAATAATAAATAAAGCTAATAAATATTTAATTATTATTAAATATGAATAAAGTTAATAAGATAATTATGTACTATTTATTAATTTTCCAATAAATAATGAATAAAGATAATAAATATTTAATTGTTATTTGATTAAATAATAATTAAATATGAGTACAGTTAATAAATAATTGTTTATCATTTTCCCAATAAATGATAAGTAAAGATAACAAATATCTAATTATTATTTGATTTATAATAATTAGGTATGAATAAAGCTAATAAGGATAAAAATTACTTAATCAAATAATGATTAAGTATGAGTGAGATTAATAAGTTAATTATCTGTGGCCCTTAATAAATAAAGATAATGAGCACTTAATAATCATTCAATAAATATTTAATAGTAATTAAGTGTGTGTGGAATTAATACATTAAGTATTTAGTTAATGTTGAATAAGGAACAAGAGTAATAATTACTAAATTACCCCTAAGGTAGATAGTAATTAAGAGTAAATCAACTAAATAAGTGATCAATTGTTATTCAGTTGTCATTAAGCCAGAATAAACTTATTATCTATAAATAAATTAGCCCGTATTCTGAGACAAACAAAGGTAATAGTTGAGTCCTCAAAGGATAAGTAATCCTAATTAGCTATCATTTATTTTAATAGCTAAGAGTCATTAATTAATTTCTGTTTAGCTAATGATTAGATGGTAATTAAATATATATAGTGAATTGTTTACCTGCTAAATAAATAGCATAAGTGAGTACCTCGATATACAGTTATGCAATGCTAATGGATAAACCAACTTTATCAACTGATAGGTTATCCAAGATCAATTAATTAAAGCTAAAATTTATCTGTAGCTGAGCAAACATGCAAGTTCTCTATCCCGAGACTTTGATTTTTGCAAGTTCCCTACCTTCATTCTTTCAGTATATTGAATGCAAGTTCATCTTACCCAACTTTTACATTGAGCAATATTTCTAAACCTTATGCCTTATTTTAATTCGCGCAAAAGCTATATATTATTGTAAGTTATTCTTTAAGCTTGAATCTTATCTCCAAGCATGCTTTAAGTGGTCTAATTACTTTTAAAATTATTCCACATCTATGTATTCATTGGCATTCGTACTTGTGCATTTGAATTCGTATAATTATTTAAGTTCTGAAATTCACCAACTACTCATGATTAAGTCTGAACCCTTGTCTCGGTCAGGCACGTATGTAAGAATTTATAAAAGCTATCCGAACCAATCAATGGTAAGGATTCTTAGACTGACTGAACACCCCCTTTTATTATAGGGGAGTACCCCAGGTATCGTATATAAGGTACATCTAGTAGAGTTAAATGTTATGCATACACATAGCGTACGCGAGGCTGATCCCCTCAAGTACTTATTCTGTAGCCAGTAACCAGAGGGTCAACTAGCTATTGGCTCCTTTGGAAGTTATTGTTCAAAGTCTATTTGACTATCAATTGTTCTAAAAGCATTTATTGTTATTGCTTCTGATAATTCTATTGTTGAAACCTCTTTCCATATCCCTTTCATCATGATATATCCCTATTGTTGTACTTTAAACTTGCTGAGCAAACTCGTTGCTCATCCTTGCTATATCATGACTTCATTGCAGCTAAACCCGAGACGTCAGGGAAGAACAAAGGGAAACAGAAGATGAAGTGATAGACTTCAAGTAGCCGATTTTAAATTTATGTGTAGTTAATTACTGTTAATGTAATTTGAACCTTGATAGGTATTTAGGGTATGGATTTGTGTATGTGGTTAAGGTTATTGTATTCTGGGACTAGTAACACCTTGTAATGAACAACGTATGTTTATTATATTCCGCATTTTCGTTACCATATGTTGTTAGAGGTGAATGTTTGTAGTGGATCGTGATGACCGGATCCGGGTATTTGGAGACCCGAATTTGGGGGCGTCACATATATAGTAGATACTCGAAAGGAAGGAGTAAAACTAAAGCAAATACCTGTGGTTAGAGAATTTTCGGATGTGTTTCCAGATGATTTACCAGGTCTACCTCCGGATATGGAGATCGAGTTTGTTATCGATCTTGCACCTCCTACGGCACTAGTTTCGAAGGCACCGTACAGGATGGCACTAATAGAGTTGAAGGAGTTACTTGTGCAGTTACAGGAACTTTTAGACAAGAAATACATACAACCTAGTGTTTCACCTTGGGGAGCACCGGTGTTGTTTGTAAAGAAAAAGGATAGAACGTTGAGGTTATGTGTTGACTATAGAGAATTACATAAGTTGACCACAAAGAATAAATATCCTTTACCACGAATTGATGATTTTTTTGACCAGTTGAAAGGGGTCGAACACTTTTCGAAGATCGACCTACGATCAAGTTATCATCAGTTAAAGGTAAGAAAAGAAGATGTGCCGAAGACAGCGTTTAGGACATACTACGGACATTATGAGTTTCTTGTGATATCTTTTAGATTGACGAATGCGCCGGCAGCATTCATGGACTTGATGAACCGAGTGTTTAAACCATGCTTAGACAAATTTGTCGTAGTATTCATCGATGATATTTTAGTATACTTGAGAACAAAGGAGGAGTATGCTGAACACTTAAGGAGTGTATTGGAGATATTACGAAAGGAACAACTTTACGCAAAGTTTTCCAAGTGTGAGTTCTGGTTGGAACGAGTCCAGTTCTTGGGTCATGTAATTGACAAAAATAGAATAGCGGTGGATCCATCAAAGATAAAGGCGGTTGTGAATTGGGAACAACCAATAACTCCAACAGGAGTACGAAGTTTTCTCGGTTTAGCAGGGTACTATCGGCGTTTTATACAAAGTTTTTTAAAAATAGCAACCCCGCTAACCAATTTAACTCGAAAGATGGTAAAGTACGTCTGGACAGATAAATGTGAAGAAAGCTTACGAGAGTTGAAGAAGCAATTGAGCATGACACAAGTGTTATCTTTACCAGATGATACAGGGGGCCTTGTCGTTTATAGTGATGCATCACACAAGGGATTGGGTTGTGTGTTAATGCAACATGGGAAGGTGGTTGCATATACATCACGACAACTCAAAGATTATGAGAACAGGTATCCTACGCATGTTCTTGAGTTAGCTGCGGTAGTATTTGCTTTAAAAATTTGGAGGCATTACTTGTATGGAGAGAAGTGTGAGATATACACAGATCATAAAAGTGCGAAGTATATTTTCACGCAGAAGGAATTAAACATGAGGTAGAGGACGTGGCTAGAATTGATAAAGGATTTCGACTGTGAAATTTTATATTACCCCAGGAAAGCCAATGTCGTAGCAGACGTGCTAAGTATGAAGAACCAAGAAAAGTTGAATATAATAACCAATAACAAGGTACTGATAAAAGATTTTGACAAACTTGAGATCGAGGTAAGAGTTCGAGTGAATTATACCCAAAAGTTATTTGTTGTGGAAAATGGTTCAACTTTGTTGGAGAAAGTTAAGGGACTACGGGAGACTGATGTAGAGTGTCAGAAGTGTAAGACTGAAATAACCCATATGAAGAATAATAAATTCAGAGTGGATAAGGATGGGGTACTGAGGTACGAAGATAGAATTTGGGTACCCTCAGTACAAGAACTGAAAGATGAAATACTGAATGAAGCCCATAGTTCTAAGTTCGTTGTACATCCAGGTAGTACAAAAATGTACAAAGATTTAAGCCGACACTTTTGGTGGTCTAGCATGAAAAGAAAAATAGCAAAGTGGGTAAGTAAATGTTTAACGTGTCAAAGGGTTAAAGCTGAACACCAAAAGCTGAGTGGATTACTACAGCCCTTACAAATTCCTGAGTGGAAATGGGAACATATCACTATTGATTTCGTAGTAGGTCTTCCAAATACACCGAAAGGTCACAATGCCATTTGGGTAATTGTAGATCGTCTTACCAAGTGGGCTCATTTTCTACCTATAAAAGTTAACTTCAGTCTTGACCATTAGCCAAACTTTACATCAATGAAGTTATTTCTATACATAGAGTCCCTATTTTTATAGTATCAGACCGACATCCCCGATTTACTTCACATTTTTGGACAAGTCTCCAGAAACATTTAGGAACTCAGTTGAAATTAAGCACAGCCTATCACCTACAAACTGACGGTCAGAGTGAGAGAACAATTCAAATATTGGAGGACATGTTTCACACTTGCATCATGGACTTCAAGGGAAGTTGGGAAGATCAGTTACCTTTGGTAGAGTTTGCCTACAATAATAGCTATCATGCCAACATAGGAATGCCACCATTTGAAGCTTTGTATGGAAGGAAATGTAGGACGCCTTTATGTTGGGACGAAGTCGGTGAGCGACAAATGCTAGGACCCGATATAGTTCAACAAACCGCTGAGGTAGTTCGAATTATACGAGGAAGATTGCAAGCATCTCAAGATCGACAGAAGAAATATGCGGATCAACACAGGAAGCTACAAGATTTCGATGTCGGTAGTCACGTATTTTTAAAAGTTTCTCCGTGGAAAGGCAAAATACGTTTCGACAAGAAGGGAAAATTGAGTCTGAGATTCATTGGACCATTTCAGATAATGAGAAGGATAGGTGAAGTAGCTTATGAGGTAGCCTTACCTCCTGAGTTAGAACATATTCATAACGTGTTTTATGTGTCCGTATTACGACCATACAAACCCAATTATAAACACGTTATAGATTACGAGCCTATCCAGATCGAGAAAGATTTATCTCACACTTATTTTTGTAGTAAGTACTGTAATTTCGAGGACGAAATTCTTATTAGTGGGGGTGAATGTAATATTCCGAACCCTAATAAGATTTGTATATGTAAATTAAGTGTTTATTAAATGAAATTTCTTGTTTCGACTCTGTGTTATGTGATGATATACTCTAATGAACGACTCTTCAGGGAATCATTGAAAACCTAATACGATTCGAAAACACTATTGTATACGTTTAGAATTAGAACGTATAACCTAAAACTAGCTATCGAGAAGTTTAAAACCTTAACCTAATGAGATTTGAAGTTTGTAACATATGTGCTTAATAAAGATTGAAATAATATTTCGAAGCAGGTGTTTTGTGATTGTAGACACCCAAATTTTGCGTTCCCTATACTAATCCTGACAGGAGGGCAAAATCGTCAATTGAACCAGCCTGCGAGAGCAAAGGATGGGCACAAGCACGAACGCTCAACACCACCGCGACGATTGGCGACCAAAGTTGACGTGACGACAAGGCCGTCCGAAACGGGCATCCTCGGATGAGGTGGCACGTCTCCCGGTAATTCCCGGACTGCAAAATACAGGCCTGTCAGCGGAAACCGACGTTACGGCACGAAAGTCGAGGCGTGGCATGAAAATCGAGAAAGTCAGACTGTCCAGCCGCGGATTGATCTACAGCCAATAAGTGCGCCTTTTGAAAACACGGAACTCGAAACACGGAACTCGAAACAAGGTGAGTGGAAGGCAGGCGGCCAGCCAGCCTATTTCAGCTCATTCCCTCTTCAGCATACAGGAGGTTCAGCAGACTGAGAGGAGAAGAGAATTCAGCACAGCAGCAGCACGGAAATTAAGAGAAAAATAGCTAAATTTTGCAACAAAATAGGAAAGAAAGAGAGAAAAAAAGAGAGGAATAATACTCTTTTGATTTGATTGTATCACATATACTTTTTCTTCTATTCAAACTACACAAGTTTACATCCACTTTGATCTCATTTGCAAGGTGAAAATCTCCTTATTTTTGCAATTTCTATCATATCATTTGATTAAATTAAATGTAATTTTTACATATATTGTTGAACAATCATGGATTAGGGATTATTAGTGAGGGTTCCATCAGAACAAAATTCTTCCTAATAACCCGAGGATATCCAATTGGTGAAATTTCTAGCTTGTTCATGGTGATTTATTGGGTGTAATTTATTTAGATTATCATTTTCGGATATCATGGTGTATTAGGCAAATCCGTGTTGGTTAGTTTCGTAGTATTCATTTTGTGGGCATGTAGTAATCTCGGGTGTGAGCCTAGGAACGCGACCCCGTGGTCCAAATCCGATGATGGACGTTTTCGATGTATGTAATAGATTCAAGGTGCTCATTTTTTGTAACATGTAACCGTCGGGCCTTAAAACGACGCTAAGGCGAGAATCGGATTTAAGGCCCCGTAGTAGTGAAATATGTGATTGTTGGCGTTCGGGGATATTTTGATGGCTTACATGCCCGTGAATAGCCCCCTACGCGTTTTGATGTTTAATTTGATTTGCAACACCAAACAAAAGATTTCAAAGCCAAAACAATAAAGATTTTTCTAAAATCAATCAAAGTAGGATATTAGCATCACGAGGCTAAGAATTGGAAATGCTGAAGAAAGTCGATTCCTATTTTACGAGAAAGCTAAAGAGAAGTTGTTTCCAAATGTCACAAAAAAATGGTTTTATAAAAAGAAATAACCGTTTTACTAAACCTTGATACATAGGGCGAAAGAGATCCTAGAAATTGCCCATCATTTATGAAAGCAACGTATAAATCTCGATTCCTATTTTGGCTAAGGTTTAACAAATTCATGTTTTGTCAAAACAACACTTAATGAAAAATCTCATAGCTTTTGCCAATTAAAATCAAACCTTTCTCATAAAGAAATAAAGCTTCCTCGAATAGGCCAAAAGACATTCTAAAGCACTCTCAAAATAAAACACGTCTCTTTCATAAAACACCAAAAAGAATTCCTTTTTATACAAAACTCACCACAACAATTCATTGGGCACACACACATTTCATGAATTAAAGGATAGGAAAGTATCAAGATTGCGGTAACCGTGTTTCACGGAAGTCGGGGGGTGCCTAACACCTTCCCCTCGCTTAAGCAAGCCCCCGAACTCTATGAATCTCGAGTCGCAGACCAATTAATTCGGAGTCACATATGAGCCAGCGATTTATAAAACAACGGAAACTCGGATGAGTTGGTACATCCATTTCAAATATACCAACTGGCGACTCTGGTTAATTGGCTCATCATAAAAAAACGATCTTTCAAAACCCCGTCGACATCAATACCGACCTTTTCCAAAAAATCATTCAATCAAAATTGGAAAAATCGGAAGAGGCGAAAAACCGGCGTCGACAATGATTATATTATGTAAACGATGAATTAGGTCAAATAAATTTTTTTTGTCAAGCTGCGTAGTCGTGCTTACACTGACAAAATGATTTGTCGTGCTTTCCACGATTTTACCAAGAAGCATACCAGCAAATTATTTTTAGCAAGCTGCTTTGTTGTGCTTAAACTGATATAGTGCTTTGTCGTGCTTACGGTAACAACCTGCATTGTCGAGCTTATAAGATATTTTCATTGAGGAGCTTGGAAGATAGGTTCAATTGCAAGCTGCATTGTCGAGCTTGGAATATATTTTCATTGAGGAGCTTAGATTGCAAGCTGCATTGTCGAGCTTAAAGATATTTTCATTGAGGAGTTTAGAAGATAGGTTCAATTGCAAGCTGCATTGTCGAGCTTGGTAGATATTTTCATTGAGGAGCTTAGAAGAATATTCTAAGAATTTGCTAGGGTGCAAAGCGTAATAAGCCGAGCCCCTAACGTGCAATTAGTGAAACTTGATTTTTGTATAAATAGTAAGCTCAGTTCATTCATTCCTTACTATTTTTCAAGAGCAGTTTAAGAGCAAAAATACTCTATATTTATATTCTGAGAGATATTGTGAGATAAAAATTACTTTCTAAGCATTGAAGCGCTGCGTGATTGGAAGTAAAGCTAACAACTACAAGAGGTAGTACTCTAGTGGTTATTATTTTCATTCTTCTTTATATATTTAGTAAAAATATATACTTTCATAAGCAGTTATAATGCTCAAATTATTTTTAAGTATATAGTACAAAAGTCCTATTTACAAGCAGTTATAATGTTCGATTTATTTCTCTTATATATATTAAAAAAATATACTTTTATAAGGAGTTACTATGTCCAAATTTCTTCAACTATTTAGTAAAAATATTCATTTTATAAGCAATTATAATTCTGAAATTTTCTCAAATATAATAGCCGAATATTCATTTTATAAGCAGTTATAATGCTGAAATTTTCTCAAATATAATAGCCGAATATTCATTTTATAAGTAGTTATAATGCTGAAATTTTCTCAAATATAATAGCCGAATATTCATTTTGCAAGCAGTTATAATGCTCAATTTATTTTAAATATAGTTGAAAAATATTCATTATGTAAGCAGTTATAATGCTAAAATTATTTCATATATTATAAAAGAAGTCTTATTTATATGCGGTTATGATACCCGAAATAAAACTTAAAAGATTTAATCATTAAACGTTTATTTGTCTACATAAACTTATAATCGTGTAGGAGTTATGACGAACGTTTAAACCGTTATATTAACTGTAAAAGATATACGCGGCAAATCTCCAAACTTTGTTAACTTTATGCAAGTCTTTTATATCTTGCAATCAGTTATTGTGAAGTTATTGCTTCTTGTTCAACATAACTTAATAAATGAATTATTTTTCATATATTGTTTATTCAAGCATAAATTGTTGTGTCAAACTAAATTGTTTTGGTACGACATATTATATTGAGAAATGGAACACCTTGATTTAAGGTGAACTAAAACACCTTAATATAAGGTGGTAAATGTTGATTATATATCGATATAAAATTGTAGGATGATATGCATACTCCTAGGATATTGGTTAGGCTGATCCCCTACCAGAGATCCGAAATCAAGCGGTTCTAAGTCATTGAAGACTGATAGAACTGATTGAAACACATGGTTCATGTACAAAACCCTCAGTTATACATCGTTGACATCTTTCAAATCAAACACATTGTGTTTACATTTTTAAATGAACTTGTTGAGCATTTTATAGCTCATTCTTGCATACAACTTTCTTTGAAGTGTTAGATGGTAATCCTAGAACTTTAGGGACAGACAAGGATAAAAGCCATGTTAATTAGTTTTATTTTATTGTTTTGTATAATCTTAAGTCTTTTAAGACTTTTGTTGTAATAAAGACATAGTACTGAGAATGTTGTAATCAAACTTAATTTTATGAAATATATATCATCTTTTGTTACATCGTTTGCATTGTATTTATATTCTTAGTTAAGTTAGAAGATAGCATTTGATCTAGTATAGTATCCCTATGAACTATACATCTGAATGAGGGTATTTAAATGATACTGGGAGTTCTGTAAGCACTGAGGTTACACTTAATGAGCGTCGGTAAGGTGCCACCTTTACCGGAATGCACCCCTCAGTTCCAAGAACAATCTTATCATGAATACTGTGAATGTCAGATAGATAGAGAATATCGATACGAAAGAGATATTCATAAGATATGAATCTATACATCCAAGTGAGGGTATCCAAACACAGTTAACGTTCTGGCCGGAACTAGTATCTGTTATGGGATACTGTGAACCTTGGATAGATAGAAGTTATATATGATGAATATTTATAGTTGAATAGTTTTACGTGAGCACCAAATCTGCTACATGGAGTGTAGAGAATTTGGGGGCGTCACAAGTTATATGTATTTCAATTCCCAAATGCACAACTCTAATTAATGCAAATTAGAAACTCCTTTCTAAATTCATTCTACCTTGGCCAAGGACTACTGAGTTGTCATTTATCGAATCACTTAGGACATTCACATCTTTTACTAGACGTGGTAGATTCGTTGTTGATCATTCACCTATCTCCATGTATAACTCATTATACCCAATCATACCCTTTGAGATACCCTAAAGGTCTTAAGGGACATGTCAAAGTATAACTCATCATACACAAGATACTCTGATGATCTCAAGTCCAAGGATCACTTGTACTACTATCACTAGAGGAATTCCTATTGACAGGCGAGTAAAACTCCATTAAGTATTCCTTAGCGAGCCACGTTTAGTGAACTTATTCTCTAATAAGCACCTACATACTTGCTTTAGTGTCTCCACACAAATGATTATGAGATCAATGTTGCTAGATTTCGCAATCAATAAAACACGCGCAAGTATACGCGGTCCACAAGTAATATAAGATAAGTAAAGTGTCGAACCCACGAGGAATTATGTTAAATAATTACCAAATATCAATTGCATGTAAAATCAATCCAATTTAAACAATGACAATATGGTTTGTGTTTGTTGTTGATTAAAACTAAAATAAGGGAAATTTAGAAAACAAGGTTTTACTAACACGGATAAAGTTCAAGATAAAAAGGTCTAAGATTACAATATCCCCCAACTCTTCATTTAAACATCATACTCTCTCTTGTTTGGTAGATTAGAACATAAGAATTGCTATCCGAGAAATCACAAGTATATATAAGCCTCTCTCGATGGTCGAATACGTATTTCCTATTGTGGTGTATAGATATATTTCTATTCTATACACAAGCAAGAATCCCATATCAAGAACAATTAATAAGACACATGTCACGTAAAATCCCATTAACCATTCTATCAATTACCAACTTTCACAATAGAAATCATTAAGCATGATTCTCAAATGGATACATGTGGTATTTAGGTTTATGTCTATCCTAAATACAATCAAATTATCAACCCTCAAGAATAATACATAAGACTCACGTCACATAATCTCATACATTATCCACAAAGAACATCCAATTTTCACATGAATTCATAACTAGGTCTCAACTTATACTTCCTCTCTCAATTCCATATAAGTTACCAAAGTAATTACGGGCCAAGCAATTAATCCTTAATCAAAGGTTATAAACTCCAACTCACAAAATGCCTAATTATCATTCAAGAGAGAGCATTCAATTTAAACTACAAGTTGGGTTCCATTGCAATCTTAAAATGAAGAGTTTAGCTCATATTTAATCTCAATAACATCATAACTTGAATATAGTACATGGTTTGGAATAACAAATTAAGAATAAAGAACTACAACAAATGAAGATACACCCCTTTTGTGATGATATTCCCGAATTAGTGAGATGTAGTTCTTCTTGAGTTGCTCTTGCTTCCTATTTCGTGCTCCAAGCCTCTTTGGTTGATGAAATTCTGATAATCTTTCCTTTAGCTCCTTTGTTCTTCTTCTTTTTTCTCTCAAACCCTAGCCTTTTCCAAGTATGTAACCAAGCTTGAATAATGCAATACCAACTCCCTGGATGATTTTTCATCTGAATTCCCTCTCTCCTCATTTTCTCGTTCCTGAAATTCCTCCTCTAGTGCGCCACAATAGCAGAACAGACAAAGCCAGCCGCACCAGAAATCGCGCTCTCGCCCCGGCGAGAAAAACAGCCTGGGGAGCTCGCCCCGGCGAGGGCTCGCCCCGGCGAAGAAATTGGCCTTGGAGGCTCGCCCCGGCGAGAGCTCGCCCCGGCGAGGAAATTAGCCTGGGGAGCTCGCCGCGACGAGGATACATGTCTTGCTGAATTTACCCATTTGCCCCTGGTCCTGCCAAAAACCACCACGATCGTCCACAACTGTTCCCTGCACAACAAAAGCATAAAACGAGTAAATAGATACTAAAAACACCTAAGGATAGCAAAGAATTGAGTTCAAAGGATAACTAATTCGTAGGTATAAAACCCACTCATCAAATACCCCCAAACTTAAGACTTTGCTTGTCCTCAAGCAAAAACAACGGAGATGAAAATACACAATGCAACTAATTAAATGAATGCAAATGCATGAACTATAAGCCTAGAGCAGCCAAGATAAGGAAATCAAGCCTCAACAATCAGAAACAAATAAACAACAACATCACAACTGTAGGACTATCAGAAATGAGACACGCACCAAATTTTGCCAAATGATTAACCCTTATGTGTGTGTGTGGTCAGAAAGACAGAGTACGCAATGATCACAATTCGATCTAAGAACTATAGTGCTCAAAAGAAGATAACATAGTCGAGTACCACTACTAGTATCTCACATACTCACTAGCTTTTATTTCACACTCTATTAACTATATTCTATCACAATCACCGAGTGCGTTTTACGCTCCATCTCGATGATAGTTTTATTTACATTTAGATCTGTGCAATGTCTATCTTTATTAGGCTCTTCAATGTCACCCATGTAGCAAACTTTCCACCGATGACTCCCAAACCAGATGGTCTTAGGGCACCAAGTGTAGAACACTCCAAAGGGTTTACTTGTTCGAATGACACCGGCCACAAAGATAAAACAGTCTAGATTTGCTCATATCTGTCTATATTTCATTTTTCAATTATCACCAGCATCAAGACAGACATCGAAGCATTAAATAAGCATAGAAATTAATTTTTTTTTTTTCAAACTATCCTATCTTTTAATGAGCAATAACAGTTTCAAAGATTTGAACATACAATCTCACGTACTCAACAACACTGATATGTGCATTAGTAACTCAAAGGGTTAAAAATTTAAGAAAATTAGGTACGAGCTAACATTTCTAATATAGTAATTCGAATCCAAAGTGTTGAATATCTTAAAAACAATTTATCACCATGTCATCATCGGCTCTCCTTAAGTGCGCTGCTCAAGAGCTTTCTAAATGCAAATTTTTTTTTTTTTTTTTTTTGAATGAAGAACAAAGCAGATGATGAATATGTACAATGAATATCACACAAATGACAAGAACAGAAATAATCATTAAAAGCAAGAAAAGTCATTTTGATGATATTATAAATACTTAATTATAACATAAGTTTGAAACATACTACGTGGATGCAAAACTACAGCTAAATACTACGTGGATGCAAAACTACAGCTAAATGCAACATACTAAAATACTATAACTTCAAACTAAAAAAAACTCTAAAACACCCCCAAACTTGGAAATAACAATGTCCTCATTGCAGAAAAGATAAAGACATGAAAAACTGAGGACTTCCCTTTGATATCACTCGGCGGGGTGATCGTCTGTCTCCTCGACGTCAGAATCTGATGGTGGGAAAGGCGGCAGCGGTGTAGGCACGGGGAAAGGAAGTGGAGGTGCACTCGGGTACTGTGCTGGGAGAACCGCGCTGAAACTAGTGGTGAAGTTCCACATGTGCTCCTGCCTCTCTGCAATGCGCTGATTCTGCCTCTTGAGCCTCCTCTCTAGCTTCTTAGCTCGACTGTCAATAAGTAACTGGAGGCTGCGGATTTGAGTGCTGAATTTTGCCTTAGGCCGTGATGAACCGGCAGGCAGCTGAGTATCCTCCTCCTCCTCCTCCTCCTCGGAAGTAGCCTCAATAATAAAGCCTCGGCCACGAGGATGCGACTCGGCTCCATCCCAAACCTTGTACCTTGCAATCAGCCTGTGGTCGAGAAGCTGTGATGGCTGCAGTGTTACCTCATCATCTCGCCACTGCACCCCCGCATGTCTGCACAGTCGACAAATGAGGGAGGGGTGAGGTAGTCCGCCCTGAACATTACCCCTCAGAAGCCGGCGGATACTACCCTCGATGATGTTCCCTACATCAATCGAGAAATCCATAACAATAGCGTATAGTAACGCTGCCTTCTCCTTCGAAACATCGCTCACGTGCTGGGAAGGCATGAGCTTGGCACTCAGGAAGGCGTACCAAATCTTTCCATACAGGCTGAGGTCCTTGCTGGGGAAGAGAGAAGCACCTCTATCTCGCCTAGTGATCCATGTGGTACCTGGTTTGCACAACTCAGTTACAATCTTGTCAAAATCAGGCTGCGAGCGAATGAACTCTGTGTACTGGCATAATGCAGGAGGCACCAAGTTGTAGTAGTGATTAATTGCTTGTGCGCTGAACGGTACCCTCATCCCCCTGACTATGGCCTCAAAAGGCTGCCTGTCCTGAGCGTTGGCATAGAACTCCTGTACCACAGGAACCATTGCAGGGTCGGGGTGGTGGGTGAAAGTGTCCCACACCCTCTCATCAATCTGCTCCCAAATCTCTCCATCAACCCCTCTCTCCGGCCTGAGTCCTCGCTCGGGAGTTAGAGCTTTACCCGTGATGAAGTCATCAAATCTGTCTGCTGCCTCGGCACTAATAAATTTACTGTGGTCATATTGCCTGGGTGGTGCGGAGGAGGATCCCTCTGTACGAGATCTCTTAGGAGGCATGGTAGCAACAAAGCAGAAATTCTTATTCAAAACAGTCCCAAACCTTACTGATATCAAATCACTGCAATACAGAATTTCCCCCAAACTTGAATTTTTCACAAACCCACAATTTCCTGCAAGAATTCTCAAAATACACAGCACTATATCCCCAATCCAGCAGTTAAACCAATACAACCACAACTGGGTACCCAAAATCAACTAAATCAAACTATGCAGAAAACTGACAGTTCAAGGGATGAACACTGACAATCCCAACTTAGAATTCACAGAAACCAATTCCAACTACTGATTACCCAGATGCAAACTCAACAATAATTAACAACCAATTACGCGAAAACAGTAGGAAATCAGTCTACCCTTTTGTACATGGCCTCTGATCGTTGGTGGTTGTGAAGAAGGAGGAAGTGCCTGCTTGAATTCCCAAAATTGCAGCCTGAATCCTCACAGAGATGTTATGAGACCGAATCCCAGCCCCAATTCTTCCAACTAGTTGACCTAATTCGAATGGTGTTGATTATGGTGACTGTAATGGTGGAATTGGTTGAAAACCCAAATTGGAAATGGATTTCGTGTGAAAAAGGGTTGCTCAATCCTTAGGTTAGTTGAAATCGAGAGTGGGATGTGGCTAGGGTTGGATTTCGAGTGCTTGGGTCGTTTTTGGGGAGGAGTATCAAGTTGCAGAAGAATGGGATTGAAGGAGAATGGAGCAGGTTCGAACGGGAGGGAGTTTTTAGGTTCTGCAATTCCGTGTCTCTCGCCGGGGCGAGAGTTTCCCTTATGTTTTTCTCGCCGGGGCGAGCTCTCGCCGGGGCGAGAGATTTCAAGTATAAAAACCTCGCCGCGGCGAGCCCCCCTGCTGAAGCAAAAATTTGATTTTTGAAAAATTCATCCAGGGACCATGCCTAATATCAACTCCCTGTATCCCTGCAACCTACAAAACATAATTTAGAAACAATGGGCCAAAAATGACCCTCAAAAGTGACTCGGTGCTAAAAATCCAAAACTAACACACAATATACTAAATATGAAAATTTTAAAAACTAACTAACATGGAAAATGCAATAATTAAGACATACAACTGAATCATAAAAGGATACGGAAGATGGTGGGTTGCCTCCCACCGAGCGCTTGGTTTTGAGTCCTCGGCCCGACTTTTCATCAATTTCAAGGTTGATCGGCTAAAGTTATCGAGGTCTTTTGGCGAGCGAAGCCGCCACCCCAATAATGCTTAAGGCGTTGCCCGTTGACTTTGAACGTCACTTCCGGATTATCACCATAGACTTCAACAGCTCCGTGTGGGAATGCGTGCTTGACAGTGAAAGGACCCGACCAACGCGATTTGAGCTTTTCGGGAAAAAGCCTCAATCTAGAGTTGTACAGCAATACCGCTTGGCCAGGCTCGAATTTTCTGTCAACAATCTTCTTATCATGCCACCTCTTTACCTTTTCCTTATACAATTTTGCATTTTCATAAGCTTGCAGTCGGAACTCATCAAGTTCATTGAGCTGAAGAAGCCTTTTCTCACCTGCAGCTGTGAGGTCAAAATTCAACTTTCTAATGGCCCAAAACGCCTTGTGCTCAAGCTCAACCGGAAGATGGCATGCCTTGCCATAAACAAGCTGGTATGGTGACATACCAATGAGTGTTTTAAAAGCCGTTCTGTACGCCCACAGCGCATCATCCAACTTTGTTGCCCAATCTTTTCTTGTGGGGTTGACGATCTTTTCCAGGATTTTCTTCACTTCTCTGCTGGAAACCTCCGCTTGTCCATTGGTCTGGGGGTGATAAGCAGTAGCAATTCTATGAGTGACCCCATATTTTCCCAAAAGGGCAGCAAAATATTTATTGCAGAAGTGACTCCCTTCGTCACTGATCATAGCCCTCGGAGTACCGAATCTTGTGAAGATATTCTTTTGAAGGAATTTCAGCACTACCTTGGAATCATTAGTGGGAAATGCGGCAGCCTCCACCCATTTAGATACATAATCTACTGCCAAGAGAATGTATAGATTGTTGAACGAGGGTGGGAATGGCCCCATAAAGTCTATACCCCAAACATCAAAGACTTCAACCTCCAGGATCATGTTTAAAGGCATTTCGTGCCTTTTGGAAATGTTCCCCATCCGTTGACATCTATCACATTTTAGCACAAACTGATGAGCATCCTTGAACAAAGTTGGCCAAAAGAACCCTACTTGCAATACCTTAGTGGCTGTTTTCTCACCTCCGTAGTGTCCTCCATATAACGAATCATGACAGTGATGGAGAATGCTCTCGACCTCGCTCTGTGGAACACACCTTCGAATCATTTGGTCCACACAATGCTTGAACAAATATGGCTCATCCCACATATACCTATTAACGTCATGAAGAAACTTTTTCTTTTGCTGCCACGATAAGTCCGGTGGGAGTGTGTTACTAACCAAGTAGTTAGCAAAATCAGCATACCAAGGTATTTCGCCTTGAACCACAAACAGCTGTTCATCCGGGAAAGATTCATTTATTAGAACTTTGTCTTCCTTATCAAGACCTGGATTCTCCAATCTAGATAGATGGTCGGCTACTTGGTTTTCAGTTCCCTTTCTGTCCCGAATCTCCAAGTCAAACTCCTGTAGCAATAGGATCCATCGAATCAGTCTCGGTTTAGCATCTTTCTTTGCAATTAGATACCGAATAGCTGAATGATCCGTGAATACTACCACCCTTGTTCCAATCAAGTAAGATCGAAACTTGTCAAAGGCATAAACTACTGCAAGCAACTCCTTCTCGGTAGTGGTGTAGTTGAGCTGTGCATCAGTTAAGGTTTTGCTAGCGTAGTAAATGGCATGAAAAACCTTCTCCTTGCGCTGTCCCAAAACAGCCCCAACCGCATAATCACTGGCATCACACATCAATTCGAAGGGTTTTGACCAATCCGGAGCAATGATCACTGGTGCAGTGGTTAATTTCTTCTTTAGAAGCTCAAAAGCGATCAAGCACTCTTTATCAAACTTGAATGGCACATCTTTCTCTAATAGACTACATAAAGGCTTTGTGATCTTAGAGAAGTCCTTAATGAATCTTCGGTAAAACCCCGCATGTGCCAGAAAACTACGAATGCCCTTCACTGAGGTTGGTGGAGGTAAATTTTCAATTGTTTCAAGTTTTGCTCTATCTACCTCAAGACCCTTTGATGACACTTTATGCCCAAGTATTATCCCCTCTTGTACCATGAAGTGGCATTTTTCCCAGTTGAGCACTAGATTAGTTTCCACACATCTCTTCAGTATTAGAACTAGATTTTCCAAGCAGTTGTCAAATTAATCACCAAACACTGAGAAGTCATCCATGAAAACTTCAACATTGCGTTCTACCAAATCTGAGAAAATAGCCATCATGCACCTTTGAAAAGTGGATGGTGCATTACACAATCCGAATGAGACCCTTCTAAAAGCAAAAGTACCAAATGGGCATGTGAAGGTAGTCTTTTCTTGATCTTCTGGAGCAATAGCAATCTGATTATATCCCGAATATCCATCCAACAAGCAATAGTACTCATGTCCAACTAGTCTATCCAACATTTGATCAATGAAGGGTAATGGGAAATGATCCTTTCGAGTTGCTTTGTTAAGCCTCCTGTAATCCATGCATACCCTCCAACCAGTTACTGTTCTTGTTGGAATCAATTCATTATTCTCATTGGCAACGACTGTCATGCCCCCTTTCTTGGGTACACACTGAACTGGGCTTACCCAAGCACTGTCAGAAATAGGATAAATTATTCCAGCATCTAACCACTTCAAAATCTCTTTCTTTACCACTTCTTTCATGATTGGGTTGAGCCTCCTTTGATGTTCCACAATGGGTTTACTATCATCTTCCATCAAGATTTTGTGCATACAGTATGATGGACTTATTCCCTTGATGTCGGCGATGGTCCATCCAATAGCAGATTTGTACTCCCTAAGAACCCGCAACAGCTTGCTTTCCTGAAACTCGTTAAGCACAGATGCAATAATAACAGGTAAAGTAGCTGAATCACCTAAATATGCATACCTAAGATGGTTAGGCAAGGGCTTTAGCTCAAGAGATGGAGGTGTCTCAAGTGATGGTTTCAACCGATCTGTAGCATTCTCAGCATGTTCAAGAGATTCAAACGGAATTTGAAACTTGCTCCCCCGTGGCACTGTATCTAAAATCTGTAGATATTCAACCAAATCTGGATCTTCTATGTCAAACTCTCCCAGAAGTGCAGTTTCTAATGGATCATTGTTTAATACATTCAAAAACTCGTCATTCACAGCTTGCTCGATAACATCCACATGAAAACATTCTTCCTCATCCGAAGGGAATTTCATGGCCTTAAATACATTGAAGGTCACTTCTTGATCCTGAACCCTCATAGTGAGCTCTCCCTTTTGCACATCGATTAAAGTTCTTCCAGTGGCTAAAAATGGTCTCCCCAGAATAATAGGAATGTTTTTATCTTCCTCATAATCTAAGATGATAAAATCAGCCGGGAAGATGAATTTACCACCTTGACAAGAATGTCTTCAACAATTCCCCTTGGGTATGTAACCGACCTATCGGCAAGCTGAAGAGAAATGTTTTTAGGCTTTGGTGCAGGCAATCCCAACTGAGTATACACGGATAATGGCATGAGAATAATACTAGCACCCAGGTCACACAAACATTTGTTGAAAGAAAGGCTACCAATAGTACACGGTATAGTGAAGCTGCCTGGATCTTTCAACTTGGGAGGTAGCTTTCTTTGCAGCACGGCACTACATTCTTCTGTCAAAGCCACCGTCTCAAAGTCATTTAGCCTTTTCTTCCTAGATAGGATTCCTTTCATAAATTTGGCATAGCTAGGCATCTGTTCTAAGGCCTCTGCAAAAGGGATATTAATTTGTAGCTTCTTGAAGACCTCCAGGAATTTGGCAAACTGTTTATCCAACTTTTGCTTCTGTAATCTCTGAGGGAAAGGTACTGGTGGATACACTTTTGGAGTAGGCTCAACACTAGGTTTATCTGTGGTATCTTTCTGCCCTGACTCAGGTGGTACACTGCTGTCCATTTCCTTAGAAAAATCAGCATTATTCAAGTCCGAAGGAGAGCTTGAGTGGGCTGCCCCCTTTTGCAATTCGGGCTCCTGTAAGGTTTGTTTACCACTTCTGAGAGTTACTGCCTGACATTCCTCTTTCCCATCTCTTCTTGGATTAGTCTCTGTGTTACTAGGAAGAGATCCCTGAGGTCTATTTGACATGGAACAAGCCATCTGCCCAATTTGATTTTCCAAAGCCTTAAGTGCTGCTGCTTGGTTTTTAATCAAGATATCTTGGTTAGCCATGTGTTTCAATATCAACTCCTCAAAATCTGATTTTCTCTCTGGTTGTGGTTGTGAGGTTTGAGCTGTATGATGTTGTTGAGGCTGATTTTGGAACCCTGGTGGATGATGTGGCTTAGGAGCTTGCTGAAAATTTTGGTTGTTGCTCCATGAAAAGTTAGGATGGTTCCTATTTCCAGCATTGTAAGTGTTTTGGTACTGATTTGGCGGTCTCTGGTAGCTACTTACAAACTGAACTGCCTCGTGGTCAAATGGACATTGGTCATTGGCATGTGTTCCTGCACAAACTTCACAAACAACAACCACCTGCTGCACTTTCGAATCAGTCAAGGAATCAAGTTTCTTTGACATTGCTGCCATTTGAGCTGCTAAGGCTGTGATGGCATCCACCTCTAATACACCGGCTACCTTTGGTTGACTCATCCTAGCAGTAGGCCATTGGTAGTTATTTGCAGCCATAACCTCCAACAAATCAAGTGCTTCCCCATAATTTTTAGCCATAAAACATCCTCCCGCAGCTGCATCTAAACTAGACCGATTGTGAGATCCCAATCCATTGTAGAAGGTATTCAATTGCATCCATGGAAGGAATCCATGATGTGGACATCTCCGAAGCAAATCTTTAAATCTTTCCCAAGCTTCATACAATGATTCTCCATGGTGTTGTTCAAATGTAGCAATTTCATTTCTCAATCTAGCAGACTTTGCAGGAGGAAAGAACTTTGCCAAAAATTTCTGCGCTAAGTCTGACCATGTAGTGATGGATCCCGGTGGCAATGAGTGAAGCCAACTCTTAGCTTTATCTCTCAAAGTGAACGGAAAAAGTCTAAGTCTCAAAGCATCATCCGTTACTCTAACAAATTTGAAAGTATCACATATCTCAATGAAGCTCAACAAATGCTCATTAGGATTGTCATTAGCCAAACCCCCAAACTGTAACGAATTTTGCACCATTTGTATTGTTCCCGGTTTGATTTCAAAGGCATTTGCAGTTATTGCCGGTCTTGTGATACTAGACTGTAAATCACTTATCTGCGGCGTTACATAGTCTCTCAATGCTTTTTGTTCCTCTGCCGCCATAGTTTCTTGATTGTTAGAATCCCTGATTCTTTCTCTTCTTAGTCTTCGGGTATTTCTCTCGATCTCGGGATCATAAGGAAATAACTCAAGACTTTGTGATCGGCGCATACAACTCCAGGGTACCTACACAATCAAGTGAATAAAAATTAAAAACAAGTCTAAATTAAGATCAATTCAACTATAATCAATATTGGTAAAATTATTGTAAAATAATTCCACGGCAACGGAGCCAAAAACTTGTTGCTAGATTTCGCAATCAATAAAACACGCGCAAGTATACGCGGTCCACAAGTAATATAAGATAAGTAAAGTGTCGAACCCACGAGGAATTATGTTAAATAATTACCAAATATCAATTGCATGTAAAATCAATCCAATTTAAACAATGACAATATGGTTTGTGTTTGTTGTTGATTAAAACTAAAATAAGGGAAATTTAGAAAACAAGGTTTTACTAACACGGATAAAGTTCAAGATAAAAAGGTCTAAGATTACAATATCCCCCAACTCTTCATTTAAACATCATACTCTCTCTTGTTTGGTAGATTAGAACATAAGAATTGCTATCCGAGAAATCACAAGTATATATAAGCCTCTCTCGATGGTCGAATACGTATTTCCTATTGTGGTGTATAGATATATTTCTATTCTATACACAAGCAAGAATCCCATATCAAGAACAATTAATAAGACACATGTCACGTAAAATCCCATTAACCATTCTATCAATTACCAACTTTCACAATAGAAATCATTAAGCATGATTCTCAAATGGATACATGTGGTATTTAGGTTTATGTCTATCCTAAATACAATCAAATTATCAACCCTCAAGAATAATACATAAGACTCACGTCACATAATCTCATACATTATCCACAAAGAACATCCAATTTTCACATGAATTCATGACTAGGTCTCAACTTATACTTCCTCTCTCAATTCCATATAAGTTACCAAAGTAATTACGGGCCAAGCAATTAATCCTTAATCAAAGGTTATAAACTCCAACTCACAAAATGCCTAATTACCATTCAAGATAGAGCATTCAATTTAAACTACAAGTTGGGTTCCATTGCAATCTTAGAATGAAGAGTTTAGCTCATATTTAATCTCAATAACATCATAACTTGATTATAGTACATGGTTTGGAATAACAAATTAAGAATAAAGAACTACAACAAATGAAGATACACCCCTTTTGTGATGATATTCCCGAATTAGTGAGATGTAGTTCTTCTTGAGTTGCTCTTGCTTCCTATTTCGTGCTCCAAGCCTCTTTGGTTGATGAAATTCTGATAATCTTTCCTTTAGCTCCTTTGTTTTTCTTCTTTTTTCTCTCAAACCCTAGCCTTTTCCAAGTATGTAACCAAGCTTGAATAATGCAATACCAACTCCCTGGATGATTTTTCATCTGAATTCCCTCTCTCCTCATTTTCCCGTTCCTGAAATTCCTCCTCTAGTGCGCCACAATAGCAGAACAGACAAAGCCAGCCGCACCAGAAATCGCGCTCTCGCCCCGGCGAGAAAAACAGCCTGGGGAGCTCGCCCCGGCGAAGAAATTGGCCTTGGAGGCTCGCCCCGGCGAGGAAATTAGCCTGGGGAGCTCGCCGCGGCGAGGATACATGTCTTGCTGAATTTACCCATTTGCCCCTGGTCCTGCCAAAAACCACCACGATCGTCCACAACTGTTCCCTGCACAACAAAAGCATAAAACGAGTAAATAGATACTAAAAACACCTAAGGATAGCAAAGAATTGAGTTCAAAGGATAACTAATTCGTAGGTATAAAACCCACTCATCAATCAATCGTCCTTTTCTTAAGAGCAAGTAACCTATGTACTAATCTATCCAGATTCACTAATCTCCTTTTTATTAATCCAACGATTAGGAACGATTTTAGTTTGTGAGCTATCTAGAATTTAGATCTCATTAGCATGATCACCATCATGATTTTAAAAGCATTGCTCAATACTATGGGTTTATCACATTTAATATAACAACATCATGTAGATAATGTAAAATGTCTTTTAAGAAAATCAATTCTTTTATTAATAAATGAATAATATTACAAAGTATATGCTACATCATATCAAATATGATTGGCTTGTGTGCATACTACTTTCACTTTTGTCGTTGTTGAGGATGTAACACGCACAGCTAAAAGAGCGAAAGTAGCTTATATTAGGCTTCCTTCCTTTCCATAACTCATAGGGAGTTTTCTTAAGAGTAAAGTGAATCAAAGATCTAGTCTGAGTGTAACATGCTATGTTGTTTAGAGGTGTATGGATGTATTTTATCATGAGCACCAAATTCGAGGTATTAGTACCTGAATTTGGGGGTGTCACAGGTTGGTATCAGAGTTGTAGGTTATAAACTTTAGGAATGCGAAATCTAGGTTATAACCTTAGTATTAAACTCGTATTGAGTACGCTAGGTGATGGGTCGAGGAGATCCATTGAGTCTAGTTGTGTTCGGGGGTGAATTGTGGAAATTCATCAAGCCGAGTTTGTACATAATAAAATATAAATTCATCCCATCAATGAATGTATTTTGTTATGGTACTATTTATGTTGATTATCTACGATGTCTTTGTTATGGCTGTAGGATGCCTGATTTTAGCCAGTTGAGTTGGGGCAGGGAGCTTCTATCCAGTTGAGTACCCTCTCACATCACCTCTTAGCGAGAGATGTTGAGTGGAGTAGTAGACTAGAGCAGTCGGAGCAATGGGGAGTGAGTCTACAAGTAGAGGTGGAGGCTCGGCGAACCCAGTAGAGAAGGATGAATAGAATGGGCTATGCATTTAGCATGACGAGTAGTAGTGGATGGATGGTGTGCACCATCATCCAGCTGAGAAGGGACATACTCATCTCACCTTGAGTCGAGAGTTGATGACCCAGTTAAGGCAGAAGGATTATGTTAGCGTTGTGGAGCGCAGTATGCTTGGTTAGACTATTTTGTTTGTATGCCTAACAGTATGTGATTTGTGTTTGAAACCCCAACCTTAGTTCATGTTAGGGGTGGTTGTTAGTAGTAAATCCCCACCTTTTTGTGGTGTGAAGGGATGGATGATGTCATTCATAGCGGTATGATATAGAGTAATCATGTGTGATGTTTTAACTGTTAGCACATGAGTATAAACGTTTGTGTTACGTGTGTTGCTTTATTGTCACTCCAGAATAGATGCGTACAAGGTGTGACGAGATTATAACGTTAAGTGTTTTCTATTAAACAGACAATGCCGTCAAGAAGAGAACCCCGATACACAAGGGTTGAAGAGTCGGTGAATAATGAGAAGGGTAAGGCAGACCCTATGAGGACTTTTGTGAACTTATTAGCAGAAGCGATGCAGGGCAGAATAGCCGCTGCGGTCGATCAGCCAAGAAGTCATATGGCGAACTTTAAGGACTTCAAATTAGTAGGACCGCCAGAGTTTCGTGCGACTACAAATCCGATAGAAGCCCAGACATGGGTAGAAGAAATGGAGAAAGTTTTTGAGGTTGCACGAGTGGCCGAAGAACAGAAAACGTCGTTTGCCACTTTCATGATGAAAGGCGAGGCAAATTACTGGTGGAAGGCGAACAAAGGTCGAGCTGGGGAATGCACGATTCCATGGGCTCGTTTCAAGGAGCGATTTTTTGAAAATTACTTTTTAGCAAGCACGCAGGAAAGTATGGAGATAAAGTTCTTGGAACTAAAGCAAGGAGGCATGTTAGTTACGGAATATGCCGCAAAATTTAATGAGTTAGCTAGGTTTGCTCCACATCAGGTGGACACTGAAGCTAGGCAAGTGAAGAGATTTGAACAAGGGTTAAAGCCCTCGGTGTATAGTAAGGTTGCGGTTTTGTAGTTCAACACATTTTCTACGTTACTTGAGAAAACAATCATTGCTGAGGGAGGAAATGAAGCTTTGACAAAGCACAACCAAGATTAGAAAAAGAAGAAGAGCCATGATGGTCATAAGGAAGGTAGCAGTGGGGGAAGTAACCCAAATAAGAGAAAATGGAACAACAGTCAGATGTCAGGAAGCAAATTCAGAGGGGATGCAAAGAAGGGCAATAAATGCGAGAAATGTGGAAGGAATCAGTTTGGAGAATGCATGAAAGGAAAAGGAGTTTGTTTCAACTGTGGTCAACCGGGGCACATTGCCCCACAATGCCCAAAGGCAAAGGCAGGAAGTTGTTTTTCTTGTGGCGCTTCAGATCATCAGAAGAAGAATTGCCCAAAGAGGAAGAGCGATGCAGGCAGTGCTAACCAAGTGAACAATAGCAAGCTGACTATTGGAGGATCAGCACAGCAGAGCAGACCAGTGGCACGCACCTTCAACATGACCGTGCATGATGCGATGGAATCGAAAGACACGGTGTCAGGTATTATTTCAATCAATAATATCAGTGCATATGTATTATTTGATTCGGGTGCTACATGTTCATTTGTGCCGGATGAATTTGCTAAACGGTTAACTTACCTCGTGAGAAATTAGAGAATCCAATGAATGTGGAAGTAGCTAATCAAGATGTTATTCTTGTAGAACATATTCATAGAAATTGCTGTGCTGAGATAAATGGGCATAAACTGAGTGTAGATTTAATTCTGATATGACTAGGAGAGTTTGATGTAATTCTTGGAATGGACTGGTTGTTTAGTCACGGGGCTGTGATTGACTGTCAGAAGAAATGTATACACCTAAAGACTTCAAAAAAGTCGAGGGTTCTATTCTATGGAAGTAAATCGCCTAGACAATCTTGTTGTCTAACGACGATGCAAGCAAGGAGATTGCTCAGGAAAGGGTGTATAGGTTATCTGGCTCACGTGGTTGATACTCGAAGGGTAGGGAGCGAGTTAGGTCAGATACTTGTAGTAAGGGAATTCCCAGATGTTTTCCCAGAAGATCTACCAGGTTTGCCGCTGGATAGAGAAGTGGAGTTTGTAATCAATTTGGTACCGAGAATCGCATCAATCTCAAAGGCACCATACAGGCTGGCACCGGTGGAGATGAAAGAACTGATGGTTCAACTGCAGGAGCTTCTAGGTAAGGGGTATATTCGTCCGAGTGTATCTCCATGGGGAGCACCAGTCCTATTTGTAAAGAAGAAAGACGGATCGATGAGGCTTTGTATCGTCTATCGAGAGTTGAACAAAGTCACGATTAAGAACAAGTACCCATTGCCCAGAATAGACGATCTCTTCGATTAACTTAAAGGGGCGAGGTATTTTTCGAAGATTGACTTGAGGACGGGGTATCATCAACTAAAGGTGAGAAAGGAGGACATTCCAAAGACAACATTCAGAACTCGATATGGTCACTTTGAGTTGTTGGTGATGTCATTTGGGCTGACGAATACGCCAACAACATTTATGGACATGATGAACAGAGTGTTCAAGCAATACCTAGATAAATTTATTGTCATTTTCATAGATGACATCCTATTCTACTCAAAGACGGAGGAGGAACACGTTGAGCATTTGAGGATAGCCCTGGAAACGCTGAGAAGAGAGAAGCTATATGCAAAGTTTTTCAAGTGTGAATTTTGGCTACAAAAGGTGCAGTTTTTGGGGCACGTAATTGACAAGGATGGTATATCAGTGGATCCTGCCAAGGTAGAAGCGGTAATAAACTGGGAGTAGCCAAAGACGCCGACAGAAGTTCGAAGTTTCTTGGGATTAGCGGGTTACTATCGGAGATTTATTCAGAATTTTTCGAAGATAGCGACGCCATTAACAAATTTGACAAGGAAGACTGAAGTTTTAGTGGACGGATAAGTGCGAAGAGAGTTTCTTGGAGTTGAAGAAGAAATTTAGTGAAGCACCTATGTTATCACTACCAGATGATACAGGGGGATTTGTGGTATATAATGATGCGTCACACAAAGGCCTTGGGTGCGTATTGATGCAGCATGGGAAAGTCATTGCGTATGCATCACGACAACTGAAAGTTTATGAGAAGGGATATCCGAATCATGACCTAGAACTAGCGGCAGTGGTGTTTGCTCTGAAGATTTGGAGGAACTATCTGTATGGGGAAAAGTGTGAGATATACAGAGACCACAAAAGTCTAAAGTATATTTTCACTCAAAAGGAACTAAACATGAGGCAGAGGCGATGGTTGGAGTTGATCAAGGACTACAATTGTGAGATTCTATACCATCCCGATAAGGCCAATGTAGTAGCCGATGCTATAAGTAGAAAAGGCAGAGATAAGTTGATGATGCTGACAACTTAAGAGGAGTTGATCAAGGATATGGAAAGACTAGAGTTGGAAGTCAAGTATCCAACGAATGCAGACGAGAAACTATTGCAGTAAAGGCGAGTCTGACTTTATTAGACAGGATAAAGGAGGCTCAAGGAATGGATGATGAATGTGTTACCATAAGGGAACGAATCTTGGATGGAGAGGAATTTAAGTACAAAACTGATAGCACAGGATTTTTAAGGTTTGAAGGGAGAATTTGGGTACCGATGATTCTGTGTCTGAGAGAAGAGATTTTACAAGAAGCTCATTCTACAAGGTATTTGATATACCCTGGTAGTACCAAGATGTATCAGGATTTGCGCCAACACTTCTGGTGGCCGAACATGAAGAGGGAAGTCACGGAATGTGTCGGGCGATGTTTGACATGTCAGAGGGTAAAAGCAGAACATCAGAAACTGGGTGGACTGCTACAACCGCTGGAGATTCCGGAGTGGAAGTGGGAGCATATCACGATGGATTTTGTGACGGGGCTTCCACCAACTCAGAAGGGTTACGACACGATCTGGGTGATCGTGGATCGTTTAACTAAATCTGCACATTTTCTACTGATCAAGATAAGGTACAATTTAGAGCAACTAGCAAAGTTATATGTGAAAGAGATTGTGGCACGAGATGGGGTGCAGGTATGTATTGTATCTAATAGAGATCCGCATTTCACGTCGAATTTCTAGAAGAGTTTGCAAGAAAGGTTGGGAACTCAGTTGAGGTTGAGTACGGCATATCATCCTCAAACGGATAGGCAAAGCGAACGAACGATTCAGATGCTAGAGGACATGCTTAGAGCATGTGTGGTGGATTTTAAAGGCAGCTGGGATAATCATCTACCATTGGTTGAGTTTGAAAGTAGTATGCACATAAGCCAATCATATTTGATATGATGTAGCATATACTTTGTAATCTTATTCATTTATTAATAAAGGAATTGATTTTCTTAAAAGGCATTTTACATTATCTACATAGTACTGTTATATTAAATGTGATAAACCCATAGTTTTGAGCAATGCTTTTAGAATCATGATGGTGATCATGCTAATGAGATGTAAATTCAAGATAGCTCATAAACTAAAATTGTTACTAGTCGTTGCATTACTAAATTTGGGATTAGTGAATCCGGATAGATTAGTACATACGTTGCTTGCTTTTAAGAAGAGGATGATTGATCTCATAATCATTTGTGTGGAGACACTAAATCAAGTATGTAGGTGCTTATTAGAGAATAAGTTCACTAAACGTGGCTCGTTAAGGAATACCTAATGGAGTTTTACTCGCCTGTCAATAGGAATTCCTCTAGTGATAGTAGTACAAGTGATCCTTGGACTTGAGATCATCATAGTATCTTGTGTATGATGAGTTATACTTTGACATGTCCCTTAAGACCTTTAGGGTATATCAAAGGGTATGATTGGGTATAATAAGTTGTACATGGAGATAGGTGAATGATCAACAAAGAATCTACCACGTCTAGTAAAAGATGTGAATGTCCTATGTGATTCGATAAATGACAAACTCAGTAGTCCTTGGCCAAGGCAAAATAAAATTAGAAAGGAGTTTCTAATTTGCATTAATTAGAGTTGTGCATCTGGGAATCGAAATACATATAATTAAATAAAATAAGACTTGACAGTAAATCCATGTCTTATATTTAATTGGGACATTGTATGGTAGAAGGATTGAATTGCACGGTAATTATTTACTCAAAGGTTCTTTTGTGATTAATGTTGAAATCTATATTATCTGGAAAGTCGTTGATCGCTAAGGGGCTTACCCTTATTGTAGAGTAAATATTATTTATTTAAATGAATTAAATAGTTTAATTTATTTATTTAAATAAGATTAGAATTGTTCTAATTGATTTATTTACAACTGGTTTAATATAGAGAACCTAACGGGTCACACCACAAAAGGAAAATATTTATTTAAGAAGTAAATGGCATAATTGTAATAATAAGTTAAGTGTATTTAATTTAATCTATGGAGATAGAATAAATTAAATAGCTTAATATTTATTATTTAATATTTTGGAAATATTAAATATAAATTAATAAGAGGAGTCTTATTATTATTATTACTATTACTATTATTTAATTCCTAATAGGGATTGGGAATTAATTAATAGAAGTACTCTCTCATTAATTATTATTGGATTAGGAATATAATTAAAGGAGTTTAATTAAAATAGAAACTTTAATCCTAAATAGTTTAGGGAAGGGGTTTTCCTACATCTATAAATAAGAGAAGTCTTATCATAGATTAGGTTACGTAGTTACACAAGAGTACTTGCAATTTCTATAGAGATAGAAATTAGGGTTTTGCCAAACACCCAACTTCTTGAATACTTGTTCTTTCTTGGTGGATCACCTTTAGAGGCCAAACACTTGGGTGGCTAACGTTGATCAAAGGAAGGAATTTAATCGGTGGAATTCAAGGAGAACACGAAGGAATTGGAGGTGAACTTGTACCTGAGGAAGCTAGAATTCTACAAGGGTATAATTCTTATTCTCCATCTCTTTCGTTTAATTAATAATTGTGCATACAGAAAGATCATGGTGATGGTTTATATGAAAAATTTTAAAATCTGATTTTATCGCGCTTTCGCTTTATTTATGTAATTTGATTGCATGTTCGCGTCATATAAACCTAACAGTGGTATCAGAGCCAATCTTTATGCGAATTATTAATTGTTTTGATTCTATTTATATATGGGTATGTATTTAGAATAATTTATTGGGCATAATTAGTTGTATAAAATTATTATTTTATGAAAAACGAACTCAATTGATTTAATTAAATGGGTGTTCCAGGATTTCATGTTTACTTTGGTTTATATATATACCAAGGTAACCTGATTAAATATATATATAATATATGCCGAAGTTACCTGGTGTTATATATATATATATTCTTAATAATTTTATAATTAAAATAAAGAGTTTATTTTAATCTTGAAATTGGATTTCATGCAACTTAAAATTGCCCATTAAATGATACTCATATATATATAGAATGATTTTATTATTCATGAGATGAATGTTATTTATTGATACATATAGAGATATGTATGATAATAAATAGGGATTGATTATGGACTATTGACCAATGTGTGATTGGATTTATTTTAGTGGATGCTTGAATGAATAAATTTTTATAAATGGGGTTTGCGTACCTCGTCTTCTCTAATTTTTCTTAATGTAAATTCTATCTCTCTCCTATGTACTTCCCCTTGACTGCTGATCAAGGTTTCTATTTATTTTAAATACTTTATGTAATAGGATAAGTTAGAATTATTTTGAAGAATTGGAGACCAAGGAGCAAGGAGCGCAAGAAGACCTGTTTGTAATGGAGCCCGGGATTTAAATGTAATAGTTATATTTAAATTTAATTCTTGTACCCTAGGTTTGACCTTTTGGTTCACTTGGTGGCTCTAGTGAACCAAACTAGAATAAAAGTCCATAATCAATCCGGGTAGAATATAGTATTTTATATGTGCATGCTTACTATATATTTATATATTATATATTATCCAACATGCTTCGCATGTTAAATAATATGACGCGTATTTTATATATATATGTGCATGCGCGCTAAACAAGATGAGACTAATAATAATAATAAACCCCTCAAATTAATATATTAAGTCCTAAACGTTCAAAGATATTTGGAATATCGAACGTCGCCTTCTAGCATGGTAAAAACAATAGAGTACTAAATATTTAATATGAGTTTGTTGTGTCACCACAAGGCAAGTATTAAATATTTAAGATGTTGTCTTACCACATTTGATGCTTATTAAGGAATTGAACATTACTGTTTTGTTGTGTCACCACAAGGATGGTCTTTTTCTCTTCACATATATGGAAGTGCTAGGTTGGACTTAACTTGGATAATTTTGATTTGGATGTGTCACCACTTGATCAAAATAATCTAAGAGGCAAAATACAAGGAGTTACATAGTGATGCAATTGACAATAGTTGTCTACCTATTTATTTATATATCGCTTGTTGTGTCACCACAAGTCTATATACATTTGAAATGGGATCCTTATTCTCACTAGCAAATCTTTAATTAGATTTGTCGAACTATATAAGGAGGGTAATATAGTTTGATGAAAATAGTGGGAGATACCAATTTAAATAAAGACCTAATTTATTTTGATGATTAATAAAATGAATGTATGCTAAAATGTTGTCTATTTCACATGCAGAATTTAAAAATTTCAAACTCACTATCACTGCGTAGCATACTTGATGCTAACAAACTAACCGGACCAAATTACACAGACTGGTTAAGGAATCTGAGAATTATTCTCACTGCTGAAAAGATTTCTTATGTCCTAAATTCGCCAGTCCCTGCAAATGTTGCAGAAACAGCCTCTGAGGAAGAGATTGCTACTTTTAGAAAGTGGCAAGATGATGCAATCTTGGCTCAATGCATCATGCTCGCATCCTTGGATGTAACGAGCTTCAGCATCAGCATGAAACTATGGATGCTCCTACTATATTGCTGCACCTCAAAGAGTTGTATGGTGAGCAAAGTAGGACTGCTAGATATCAGATATCTAAGGAGCTCTTCCGATCTCGTATGACCGAGGGCACTGCTGTTGAGACTCATGTCCTCAAGATGATCAATCTGATTGAACAACTTGGACAGCTTGGGTTCGTGATGGATGGGGAGTTAAGTCAAGATTTGATCTTGCAGTCACTCCCGGACACCTTCTCACAATTTGTTGTGAATTTTCACATGAATAAGTTGGACGTCAGCTTGTCTGAGTTACTTAACATGTTGAAAACTGTTGAAGGTCACTTCTCATCCAACAAGAATCAAGTCTTACTAGTGGATGATTCTTCCAAGAAAAGGAAGAGGCCCAAGGTATCTTCTCAAAAGAAGAAAAACAAGAAGGCTAAGGGCAAGGCAAAAATCAAGGATAAAAAGAAACCTGATCCAGATACCAAAGGAATTTGCTACCATTGCAATAAGTCGGGACACTGGAAGAGGAACTGCAAGGAGTATCTTGCGGATCAAAAGTAGAAGAAGCTTGGAGAAGCTTCGAATTCCGATCTAGGTTTGTTCATAATTGAAATTAATTTTTCTGAAAGTCAAAATTCTACTTGGGTATTGGATACCGGCTGTAGTTCTCACATATGTAATAATCTGCAGGGACTAAGCAGAAGTAGAAAGTTGAACAAAGATGAAGTCGTCCTACGAGTCGCGAAATCTGGAAATTTGTGTTGTCTGCGTTTCAGAGCCGATGGCGCTCAAATTACCCTAGTTCAGCGCCGTCTGCCCTGAATGTCAGAGGCCTCAGTGCAGCCCGTACTGAACACTATATGTTTCAGTGCTCGGACGCGCTGGAATATTGTCAGGTTGAACTGCTTTAACGTCCTTTACTAAAACAGGCATAACTTTCTCATACGAACTCGGATTAAGGTTGTTCAAGATGATCCGGAACGCTAAAGAGTAGACCTACAACTTTTGTTCTTTAAGTTTTTCAATTTGAGGTCTGTACCATGGCCTAAATTGGCCATTTATAGGACTGATGTGTAATTAGGGGCAATCAGAGGGTGTCGGGCATGCGCGTAAGCACATGTAATGCTCCCGACAATGTAAAATGTTGTTCTAAGTTCTAAAACATGAATGTTATGGATTATAATGATACTTAGCACAAATCAATGAGTATTAGATAAATCGAATGGGCGTGTTAAGCGTACATAAATGTGTGTTGCTTGGGCATTCGGATAGGCAACGTTGGCATACGGACGTGCAAGCGTCGTAACGCTGTAACTAATGGGCATAACCTTGTTTAATATTTTGTTTCTAATATGAATGAAACATTGTAGAGTAGTATAAACTATTATTTGGTATCCAGTATGTGACTAATTGTTATGTGAATATGTACTTAATTGTGTAGGATATTAAGGAGCGTGTGTTGTAATATTGTAGTAGACGCACCAGGCAAGTTCCTTACCTTACTCAAGATTATATTTGATCAAGTTTTATAACTTGTTGCAAGTTTCCTAACCCGTACAACTTTTATTATTGTGTGAGTTTATTCTTATGAATTGTAAGTTATTAAACTTACTCAATCTTTATAATTGGGCAAGTTTCATTATTGAGCAAATTCTATCTTATTCGATTTATTTATTGAGCAAGTATTCTATATTATTGCAAGTTTCCTAACTCAGAAACGAGTTATCACTCTCAAATGATATTAGTAGAATAATTATTGTCAATTACTCCACATCAAAGATAATTATTGATATTCGCACCTTGTGCATTTGAATTTATTATATGTTGTTGGACTGTGAAACGTCTAAGTTCTTTATTCATGAACGGTTTAAGAAAATAGTCTACGCTATTTGTTTCAGCTAGACATACACATGTTATTATTTTAAAAGCTATCAAAATCGGTTCTTGGTATGGATTCTTGGACTGAGAGAGCAACCCTTATTTAGGGGATTTTAATGTGTCAGTTATTCGATGCAGTCAGAGTTAAATGTTATGAATATACACGGTGTACAAGAGGCTGATCCCCTCGAGTACAACTGACATGGCCAGGTTTTAAAAGAGTTAGTTGAATGATTGACTCTTTGGCCAAGTTCATGGTCGGTTGGACCACTTAGCAGTAAATAATCAATATTCATTGTTTCATTTGAACTTTGATTATGTCATCAATGTTCATAAATTGTTGATCTATGCGGCTATTATTCTTATTCATTCATGATATATCTTCTTTATTCATTTTAAACTTGTTGAGCAAAGTAGTTTCTCACCCTTGCTATATCATGAACCTATTGCAGTTAAGCCGGCGAGTTCCAAAGCGGACAAAGGCAAAGGAAAGCTTAAGGAATAGTTATATGAACTATCCTGTTATGTAATCGTGGAATCGTTTTGTAATATTATTGTATTCTGCGATGTATTCTATTTAAGGTTATAGACCTTAGGACCGTAGTAAACCTTTTGTAATGAACAACATATGTTTATTTATTCCGTATTAGTTAATTTATATTGTTTAGAGGTGTATGGATGTATTTTATCGTGAGCACCAAATTCGAGGTATTGGTACCTGAATTTGGGGGTGTCACATATGCAAGTCTATTAAGTTAATAAGTTGTTATTATGTTCCAGTTCTCATTAGAAACATTATTTCTTTCCGTTGTTGGACAAGAAAAGTTCTGGTATTATATTTAAGAACAATTGTTATTCTATTTATAATGATAATGTTTTATTTGAAACTGGAAGAATACTTGATGGACTTTGTATACTTGACTTATATGAAAAATAATTTTGCAAATTGAACAAACTAGTTAAAAGAAAAGGAGATGATAATTCAAAGAGTTGAATATGTGTATTTGATGAAATACAAGTCTGAATCATTTGAAATGTTCAAAGAATTTAGAAGTGAAACAAATTGACAAAGTATTAAGATTCTTTGATCAGATCTGTAATGATCGAGAATTTTAGATTTCCTTGTAACCCGAGTATGAAAAAAATGAATTTTTATTTTTATCTATATTATTATATGTTATATGCTTAAAGTTGTGTTGCAACCTAGAATATGTGTATATGTTAAATTTTATGTGTTGTTGTGTCGTTAGAGTGAATAAATCGATTTTGCAAAAATTCATGAAATCACTATTCACAGGGCACGTTTCACGAGCACTATTCATGCCCAAACATTTTTATTTCTTTTTCGATTTCTATTAATTTAGTTAAGACGTGTATGCGTAGGAATACTTTTTCCAAGTGTCCGAAATTTTATTGGAGCTGAAACGTGATTTAATTCGTATCCAAAATTTATTATATGAGTATTCCGAATAATTAGACAAATCCCATAATAAATATTTTTATGCATCCCAATAATTTATAGGAGTACCCATTTTAATTTTGGGTAGAGTTATTTACCAAATTTGGTACAAAAGTGGGAGTATTAGGGTATATTTTTGGGTGCATACGATTTAATCGGGGAGGCATTTAATCTCCAACCAATTAGAATCAGGCAAGTGTGTCATGAGCCAATCGGATGAGAGGAGGAGACACTCACAGTACACAATATGTGGGATATTCCATTTTTCAAACATATCACCTCACTCTTATTTCCAAGAAGCTTGGGTTCACAACTTTCACTCTCCCAATTCATTCCTCATTCTCCCGAAGCCACTTAGCAACACCACTCCCTCCATTTCTCTTAAACCATTCCATTCCTCTTGTTCTGCAGTAGATAGAAGATAGAGAGACATAGAGAGAGTTGAGAGGAAATTGCAAAGAAGAAGAACTCCACTCGTTCCCCTCTCCTTGATCATTCCGAACTTCAGCTCACTTTCCATTTGCTAGCCAGAAGAGAACCGCAAAGAGAGAGAGAGAGAGAATTTGCAGACAAGAAGAACAAGGAAGAAGAAGAACAGTGAAGGAAGGAAAGGGAGGAAGAAGCTCGGGTGAAACAAAGAAGGAAGAGGTAGACTCGAGCTAGCATTGCAAAGCTTCTATAACACCTAGGAAGGATTTACGGAGGTAAACCTTCAACCTTAAATGATCTTCTTATGGTTTCATTAAGTTTTTCTAGCTTTCTCGTTTTCTTAAGCTCATGTGCTTGGTGGATGATTTGTGATTACTTTCTGTTGTTGTTGATGGTTGTGATGGTTCCTTAATGTTCTTAAGAAGCTATATAAACCATTAACACCCTCAAAGTCGAACAAAAACAAGGAAAGATTTGAACCAAAGCATAAGGAGGAAGATAATGGACATTTTTTTGGACCTTCGAACTATTTTGAGACTGTAAAGGCTTGATGGTGTAATTATTTTGATTGTTTGTTGTTATGATATTGTACTCCTATGAGTTGTGGAGGTAACCTTGTTGGAACGAACCAAAAAGATGCTAAAATAGAGTATACAGTTTACATTTTGGCTTAAGATTTGGTCATGTTAGCTTCTATGGGTAGTCCTACATTTTTGATATGTTGTAGCTCCGTGTCTTACGAATCCATAGAGTCCGTAACGGACCATATTGATCGAGTATAGAGGGAGATATAGGAGCTGGAGTGGACGGAGGTCTTAACCTCGCGATTCTGCAGCTGCAGAATCTGGGCTACTGCATGGCGATGTTCCGCGCCTGGTCCGGGTCGGGTCAGGCTGGACCTGGTCGGGTCAGTCTGGACTGGGTCGGGTTAAAGCCTTATATGCTTAATTTAATACCAGTGTCAACCAAAGTGATGTTATCTTAAGGCATAAATTGAATAAACTGATTGCAAATTACGCTTGGATTTCACGGGGCGTTGGCCCCCGACCCCCGCCAGCTCACCGGCGAGCGAGACCCCCGACTGGGTAGTCGTAGCAGCAATTAATGTATTTTGATGATGTGATGACTGTATTGAACCTAGTCCTTATATGACTAATATTTAAGATGATTTTAATGAACTGTAGGGTATTATTTTTGAAGGACGATTAACGTCAAGATTTTAACGCACGCGCAAGGCAAGTTCCTTACTCAACCCTTATTTAATTGTGCGAGTTTTCCTTACTCGATTTATTTAGTGGGCAAGTTTCAAATTCATTTATCCATCGAGCAAGTCTCCTATCTTATTCAAGTTATTATTGTGCAAGTTTACTTACCCTACTCAAAATTATATTCGAGCAAATATTATTTATTGAGCAAGCTTATTGAGCTTCTTGACTCCGTTTAAATTACTTATCAATTTAGCAATTACAATGCTAGTATTCATACTTTTATTCAAGTATTGCAATGAAAGCCCACTTCATGCAATGTTATATATTGTGTGATTCCAAAGATTATGAATTGTTATTCATTCAAGACATTATTGATGCTATTAGGCATGTTGTTGAACCTTAAAGTTCTTTATTCCATAAACTGTTTGAAAGATATGTCAAAGCTAATTGTTCCAGCTAGACACTTATTGATTTGTTTATTGAAGTGAGGTTAAGTCCTCCAACTATTATTGTTGTTAAGTAAAACTGTTCGATCAAATTGTTTTGGTCTTGACTCCCATGTAGAGCTGAGAAGAACAACCCTCATAGCAGGGGAACTTGTATAAATGTCGAGGAACCGACATGCGCGTAAATGGAAAATGTAAGGCTTATGCATAACGCCAGGTGTTTTAGGCTGATCACCTATTGTACCAATTTTGTGGATTATCGGATGAATTTTTAGTAATTCTAGATAGAGTTCTGTGCCTTGGGGCTCACTCAGTATCGATTAGTCCATTTCTTTGGGGAAACTTTGAAATCCTTGGATACTTCATAAATCCTTCGGTCCATAGCGACCACTATAACAGTGATAAAAGAAGTTGTTTATTTCCTTGACTTAGCTATGTTTTTACTCTTGTGAGCTATAAAGTTATTCATGTGATTATTCATTGCTATTATACTTGCGGGGCAAATTTGTTGCTCACCCCTTGCTTTCCTTAAAACATTTCAGTTAGTGCGGCATGTGGCAAGAGCTCAGGAAAAGATAAGGGAAAGGGGAAAGCTACTGATTAGTTATAATTTGTTGTTCTAGAATTACCATTTGCATTAAGACTTATTAATTAATGTTGTGTATTAAGACATATTTACCCTTACGTATTATGTTATGTTTTGTAGTAGTCTTGGTTTCGAGACTTGGGACAGGATTATTTATTTTATATCAATGTAAATATTCCTTTATTCCGCTATAAGTTATCGATTGTATAATTCTTGTATTAGGTAGTGATGAACCAGGTCCGTGGCTTAGGTGCCCCGGATTTGGGGGCGGCACAGGTTGGTATCTAAGCCTTAGGTTATAAACCTTTAGAAAGAGGTCTTTAGGCTATAACCTTAGGAAGTGTATAGAGGATAAGAGTAAATAAAGCTCATGTAGAGTTTTTGATGAGTGTGTTTTATATAAACAAATTGGGTACTTTTTAACTTTAATAATTTGTAAGTCTTTAGCTATTTCGTATGGTTTTATGTGTTTTCATCTTATTGTTGTGTAATGTACTTTTGTAGTACTTTTATATGTATTTGTGTGCTTCTATGTGTTTTTACGTTGTTTTGTAGGTTTTGAAATAAAGGCCCCTTGAACCGTTACGTTTTTGGCTCGAATCTAGCATTTTCGCTGCTTGTTTCTCAATTTGACCCATGATGCAATCCGAATCTCTCAAAACTTAAATAACTAAAGTTGTATATTTTGATATTAGCTTTCCAGAGCGTTAGAAATCATCCAATTTGAAGTTCGTATGAGAGAGTTATGGTCCTTTTACCATCGGATTTTGCATGAATTTTACACAACAGCTGCTTCGGGGCCAATTTGCGCCTTGCTCTGCCCATTACCTCGTCGAGCTCCAGTTATGGAAGTTGTAGAGCTCCTTCTTAGCTTTCCATAGCCTCCTTAAACGCCTTAATCCGAGTTCGGACGAAGAAGTTATGACTATTTTACCAACAGACATCGAAACTGTCTCGCGGTACAGAGCGCCGCCGGGGCGACGGATTTTAGGCCAAAATCGTCGCCGGAGCGAGAAACGCTTCTGATTCAGCGAATTTTTTGGTCCAAAACTCGGGAAATGCTAGGATTTTGCATAAGGCATTATAAATACAACATGTAGCCTCCATTTTAACATATCCTAGAGTTCCAAAATCAGATTTAGAGAGAGAGAGAGAGGAAGCTTGGAGCAAAAAGAGGGAGGCCATGGCCATTGGCCATGGTTCTTCTAAAGCTTGGAGGAGCTTCAATGGAGGTGCTTCAATGGAGTTTCATCCAACAACAATGGGGAAGCCATCCTTTATCTTTCTTTTTCTTTTTCCTCTATGTAACTAGTTTTTAATCTAAGATTGTAATTGAACCCATTGCTTTATTTGAATTGATTTTCTCTTCCTTTTGATTATTGTTGCTCATATGAATTGGTTATCATAACCTATGCTTATGGATTAATTGCTTGGCTAGTAATTACCTTGGGAACCTATATGAACTTGACAAACGGATTATAGTGTTGAGACCTAGTTATGATATCATACGAAAGTTAAAGATTGTTGTGGGTGATTAATAAAGATTTAGTGACGTGTGTCTTGTTGATTATCCTCAATAATAGGTAACTTGATAGTATTTAGGATAGACCTATACCTAGATACCGTGTGCAACCAATGGAGAATCTAATCTTAATGACTTCCTTTGTGAAAGTTGGTAATTGAAAGGGTGGTTGATGAGATTTAGTGACATGCGTCTTGTTAGTTATTCTTGAAATTGGGCTCTTGATAGTGTGTAGGATAGACATATTAGGAAGATTCGTAATTGACCATCGACAGAGGCTCTAACGTAATTGTGATTTCTTGGATGTCAATTCGATGTGGTTAATTGATCTAAAAGAGGAGTTAAGATATTTGAACAAAGCATTGCACGCCAAGTGTTTGACAAAATGCTTGAATGGGGAAAATTATAATCTTAGACCTTTATCTATCTATTTATCTTATTTATATGTCATGCAATTTAGTTGTAACCTCTATTTATCTCTCAAATCCAAGAGTTTGATTTAGATCGAGTCGATATTGAATTAGTCATTGGGCATACATTAGAGTTAATTCCCTGTGGGTTCGACAACTCTACTTACTCTTTATTACTTGTTGACTGTGTATACTTGTGCGTAAATTATTCATATACAAATCAGACAACAGTTTTACGTGACGAAGACTTGTCTTAGAGAGTCTGTAGTGTTTTGAAATATATATTCATTCTAGACAATGAACTTATATTTTGTTAAAGGATACTAATAGAAGTTTGCTTGTTTGTGGTTGTGCTTGTAGGATGTCAAACACAGGAGAACCTAGTATAGTCGCAAAGGAGGAGCCACATGACATCCACTATCCCTGCTGAGGAGGAACCTAAGTTAGAATCTGACCCGGAGGATGACCCAACAGAGGAATTAAAGGAGGTGCCCCCTGTTGACACCATATTTTTGATAGAGATGTTGGAATAACATACCGACAATATTCTCGATCAAGCAAATAGGATCCATGAGTTGGAGAGTGAAGCCTGAGAGCAACGGGCCAGGATTCAGGGACTAGAAGGCGAGGTCCAGGAGGTAAGAACCGGATCCAAGAATTAGAGATGGATGTGCAAGGGCAGCTAGGGGCCTCCATACAATTGGCAGTCATGCTGCATCACCTCTTGGCGAGGAATGCAGAATTGGTAGGAAAGCTGGAGCAGTCATAGCATCGGGGAGTTAATTTACAAATGGATAATGAGATCCTTAAGAACCAGTTAGGTAGGGAGGTGGCAAACCGTGTCCGGATCAAGGAACAACGGGATGATGCCATAGAACGAGTGGATGACCTGGAGGGTGAAGTGATGAGGGGTAAGAGAAAGATGAACCGGATGGGATATGCTTTCTATTCGGCAATGGGCAGGTGGATAAATGGTGTGTACCACTACCCAGCTAAAGAGGGACAGACTCGTCACACCCTGAGTCGAGACTTGATGATCCATATGGGTCATAGGGAGTATGGCAACGCTCTGGAGCGTGGTATGCTCGGATAGGTTGCTTAACTTATGTGCCCAGTTGTATGTAATCTTGTATATGTTAATCCCAACATTTTGCTGCATGTGTGAGATAGTATTGTAAGACAGTAACTTTTGTGCTTCTAAGGGGAGTATGTCGATGAACCCCTCACCATTTTGTTGTATCAAGAAACGTTTGATGACATCTATAGTAGTACGCTATAGCATGGTCATGTATATTGTAACAGCTGGTAGCACTGAATGCAATTGTCATTAATATATATGTTGTTTTCTTGTAGTACTCATGATAGATATTCCTCCTAGTATAATGAAATGATGACATTATGTTTTCTTACGTTAAGTAGACAATGCCACCCAGACGTAACATACCAGCCCCACCACCAACAGATGAGTAGGTTTTATACCTATGAATCGGATACCAATATACGCGAATTATTGTTTATTTCCATGGTTTTTAGTTACTTTTCATGTATTTTGTGTGTTTTTGTAGGTTACACATGTTGGGATTGCATTGGGCGAGAATTGGACGTTCGAGTGGATGAAGTTGCTGATGTTGCTGATGTTGCTAATGTTGCAGGATTTCAGAGCAGCGCGGCCGCGCCCAAAATGAACTGGGTAGCAGCGCGGCCGCGCGTGATGCCAGAGTTAGAAAAAAAATTGCTGCCAGGGTAGCGCCGCCACGCACCTTGCAAGCTTAATCCAGGCGCGGCCGCGCCGATTCGAGTGAGGGAAAAATTGACTTTTTAGATGTTTTAATTGGATTTGATTTGATCTTGGTTTTGAAACTTTGTAATTAATTAGGGGATTTTATCAGATACTATAAATAGGTGTTTTCTAGTTGGTAATCGAAATTAATTATTAGCAAACCCTAGTTTGGAGCAATTGGAGAAGACTTTAAACAAGTTGATAGCAAGGAGAAAGCAAGGAGGAGCAGGACAAAGATTGAAGGATTGCTTACAGTGTTTCTTCTCTTTTCTCTCTATTCCAAACTTTTGATGTTATTAAACTTGTGGATGATGAATTCTAGTTTATTTATGAATTAAATTTCTTTTAAGGCTATAATGGATCTTAATGCGTAGTTTTGAATAACATGCTTCTTTGAATATTATGATTAGTTATTTTTGGATTGTCTATTATGTTTTGTGCTGAATTGTTTAATTATCTGGCCAATAATTATTGAGATAATCTGTATGAATTTGAGAGATGAAGTATAGATTTAGATCTGACCCATAATAGCATGTGATTGTGTCTTCTGCTGTCGATGGAATTCATAATTTGTGATTAGGATAGAGATATACCTATCACTGCATGTAATCAAAATAGGGAACTTGGGCTTTAAATCCTTTTTAATTGTAATTCACATTGAAATATAGTGAGTTAGTTATCTAGGATTATTAACTTGAGTCTATCAATTGTGGATTTAAGTTAGGTTGTTTATGGAACATTGAAAGATGATCATAAATAGTGATGCGTTCCTGGTTAACAATCCAGAATAACTAGCATAATCCAAAGGGGAGCATGTTAAGTAAAATAAAGCATTAAGTGAAGTTATAGTCTTAAGTCTTTAAAAATCTGTTTTCAATTAGTGTTAATAATTTAATTTAGAATTAATTAGTTAAATTCAAAACCTCAGAAATTGTTGATCATTTGTTTACTAGAATAGAGTTGATTTAAATTGGGAATTTGTTATTATAGAATCAATTCTTCTCTATGGGACGATACTCTACTTTCACTTTATTACTTGTGGACTGCGTATACTTGCGTATTCTTGCTAGTATAAATTTTGGCAAACAAGTTTTTGGCGCCGTTGCCGGGGAACAATTGTGTCTATAATTTCAAGTTTTAAATTTAATTAATTCAGTTTTAGTTAACATTGTTTTTCTTGTTACTTCCTGTTTTAGGTGATCTTGGTTTGTTTATGCAAACACGATCCAAGCAGCCGGAACTTGTGCAGAGTGAAGACGATCTTGAAAACAAGTTACGCAAGTTGAGAAAGTTTTGTCGTGAGACCATCGAGAAAGAAAAAATGGCTAACAAAGAACAGAAATCATTGAGGGAATATGCCATGCCTAAGCTTGATGAAATCAGGTCAAGCATCACGAGGCCAACCATCACGGCTAATTCCTTTGAGATCAAGTCGGATACAATTCAGATGATTCAGAATGCGGTACAGTTTGGGGGATTAGCCAACGATGATCCTAACGAGCACTTGGTTAGCTTTCTTGAGATTTGTGATACATTCAAATATCCCAATGTAACTGATGATGCGGTGAGACTACTTTTGTTTCCGTTTTCACTAAGGGATAAAGCAAAGAGTTGGTTACACTCACTTCCACCGGGGTCCATCACAACTTGGGATGACTTGGCCCAGAAATTCCTAGCAAAATTCTTTCCGCCGGCTAAGTCTGCTAAGTTGAGAAACGATATTTCCACTTTTGAGCAAAGTCATGGAGAGACACTGTATGAGGCTTGGGAAAGGTTCAAAGAGTTATTGAGAAGATGTCCACATCATGCATTACCCATGTGGCTGCAAGTCCAAACATTCTACAATGGGCTGAGTAGTAATACTCGAACAATTATAGATGCAGCTGCGGGGGGGACTTATGGATAAGAATTTTGATGAAGCTTTCACCTTATTAGAGACTATGGCTGCAAATAACTATCAATGGCCGACGTCGAGGATGAATCACCAAAAGGTAGCTGGAGTTTTGGAAGTAGATGCGGTCACTGCACTAACAGCTCAGATGGTGGCCATGTCTAAGAAAATTGAAGCTTTGGCGAAGTCGAAGGTCCAGCAAGCAGCTTATGTGTGTGAGCTATGTGCAGGTGCACATCCGACGGAATATTGTGCTATTAATCCGGAATCTATACAGTACTTGGGGAGTTACAACCGACAACAACAACCATACCAGAATGCATATAATCCGGGGTGGAAGAATCATCCAAGTTTCTCATGGAGCAATAACACTCAAGTTCAAAATCCAGCTCTAAGATCACAGAATCCCCTGGGTTTTCAGAACCAAGCTCCACAACAGGCAGAAAGAAAACCCAATTTAGAAGAGTCTTTGGCAAGATTTATCACAGCATCGAAAAAAAGAATGAATGAGCAATTTAAGCTGTTAAATCAGGTAGACTTAAATGTGAAGAGCCAAGCGGTGTGAATTCGGAATTTGGAAAATCAGCTTGGTCAGTTAGCCCAAGTCTTGAACAATCGACCGCAAGGAACACTTCCAAGTGATACAGAGGTTAACCCCAAGAGAGATGGTAAGGAACAATGTCAAGCTGTAACACTTCGAAGTGGGAAGAAACTCCAGCAGACCAGCGCGGCCGCGCCTGAAATACAAAGGGAGGCAGCGCAGCCGCGCCCATCCCCAGTCCCAGCTCCTGCAGAGAACCTGGTAGAAAAAGACAAGGAGACGGAGAATGAGTAAAAAGACAAGGAGCATAAAAAGCAAGCAGAAGTATACCCTCTTGTGCCATATCCTCAGAGATTTCACAAGAAGAAATTAGATAAACAATTCTCCAGATTCCTTGAAGTCTTTAAGAAGCTGCAAATCAATATACCGTTTGCCGAGGCTTTAGAGCAGATGCCGAGCTACGCCAAGTTTATGAAAGGAATTTTGTCAAGGAAGAAAAAGCTGGAGGACTATGAAACAGTAGCATTGACTGAAGAGTGTAGTGCGATATTACAGAAGAAGTTGCCACCGAAGTTGAAGGATTCGGGTAGTTTCACTATCCCTTACACTATTGGCAGCTTATCAATCAGCATATGTTTGTGTGATTTAGGTGCGAGCATCAGCCTTATGTCGTTATCGATATATGTTCAGCTGGGTCTACCTGCACCGAAACCGACCAACATCTCTCTTCAGCTGGCTGACAGGTCAGTTACATACCCTAGAGGTATCGTGGAAGACATCTTGGTAAAAGTGGATAAATTCATATTCCCAACCGATTTTATCATTTTGGACTATGAGGAAGACAAAGACATTCCTATTATATTGGGGAGACCTTTCTTGGCAACGGGAAGAACACTTATAGATGTGCAAAAAGGAGAATTGAATATGAGGGTGCAAGACCAAAAAGTGACATTCAATGTGTTCAAAGCCATGAAATTTCCTACAGATGAGGAAGAGTGTTTCCGGTTGGATGTGGTCGAAAAAGTGGTGGAAGACGAGTTTTTGAGGAAATTGACTGAGGATCCGTTGGAATCTGTTTTATTAGGGGAGGCTGACATGGATGACCTAGAGATGATGGAGTTTCTTCACATTTTAGATGTAGTGCCACGAGTACGCAAATTTCAGAGCCCCTATGAACCTTTGGAACTTACTGACAAATCCTTAGAGCGCTTGAAGCCATCTCTTGAAATACCTCCTACTCTTGAACTTAAACCTTTACCGAGCCATCTGAGGTATGCTTATTTGGATGAATCATCTACTTTGCCTGTTATTATTGTATCTGTACTTAACGAATTGCAGGAAAGTAAATTGATTCGAGTTCTCCGGGAATACAAATCAGCCATTGGTTGGACCATCGCAGACATAAAAGGAATTAGCCCATCATTATGTATGCACAAGATCCTTTTGGAAGACGATGCCAAACCAACGATAGAACAACAAAGGAGGCTGAACCCGATCATGAAATAGGTGGTGAAAAAGGAAATTTTAAAGTGGCTTGATGCAGGTATCATTTACCCCATCTCCGATAGCAGTTGGGTGAGTCCAGTACAGTGCGTGCCTAAAAAGGGTGGTATGACGGTTGTACAAAACGAGAATAATGAGTTGATACCGACAAGGACAGTGACTGGATGGAGGGTTTGTATGGACTACAGGAAATTAAACAAGACAACCTGCAAGGATCACTTTCCTCTACCCTTCATTGATCAGATATTAGATAGACTGGCTGGACACGAGTTTTATTGCTTATTGGATGGCTACTCAGGTTATAATCAGATAGTGATTGCCCCCGAAGATCAGGAAAAGACCACCTTCACGTGTCCTTATGGCACTTTCACTTTTCGGAGGATGTCTTTTGGCTTATGCAATGCACCAGCGACATTCCAAAGATGCATGATGGCTATTTTCTCAGATATGGTTGAACGTAACATGGGGGTATTCATGGACGATTTTTCAGTGTTTGGTGACACATTTGATAGTTGCTTGGAAACTCTGGTCCTGGTTTTGAAAAGATGCGTGGAGACCAATTTAGTGCTCAACTGGGAAAAATGCCACTTTATGGTGCAAGAGGGGATAATTCTTGGGCACAAGGTGTCGTCAAACGGGTTAGAGGTAGATTGAGCCAAGCTGGAGAGAATAGAAAATCTACCTCCACCAACTATAGTCAAGGGAATACGGAGTTTCTTGGGACATGCCGGATTTTATAGAAGATTCATAAAGGACTTTTCTAAGATCTCTAAGCCTTTATGTAGCCTATTGGAGAAAGATGTTCCCTTTAAGTTTAATGGCGTGTGTCTTGCGACTTTTGAATTGTTGAAAACGAAATTGACCACAGCGCCAGTCATTGTAGCACCAGATTGGTCAAGGCCGTTTGAGTTGATGTGTGATGCTAGCGATTATGTTATTAGGGCTGTTTTGGGCCAACGAAAGGAAAAGATTTTTCACGCCATTTATTATGCTAGCAAAACACTGTCCGATGCCCAACTCAACTATACGACTACCGAGAAGGAGTTGCTTGCAGTCGTGTATGCATTTGACAAATTCAGGTCGTACTTAATTGGAACTAAAGTAGTGGTGTTCACTGACCATTCTGCCATAAGATATCTGATTTCGAAGAAGGATGCGAAGCCAAGGCTAATTCGATGGATACTTCTACTCTAGGAGTTCGACATGGAAATTTGGGATAGGAAGGGAACGGAAAATCAAGTGGCTGATCATCTCTCGAGATTAGAAAACAATGATCACGTAAAAGGAGACAAAACGGTGATCAATGAGTTCTTTCCAAATAAGCAGTTGTTTGTGATCCACTCAGAAGTCCCATGGTATGCCGATTTTGCCAATTATTTGGTTAGCAACGTACTTCCTCCTGATTTGACCAGCCAACAAAAGAAAAAGTTTCTGCATGATGTAAAAAGGTACATGTGGGATGAACCATTCCTGTTCATACATTGTGCCGATCAGATGATTAGACGGTATGTACCACAAAGTGAAGTAGAGAGTATTTTACATCATTGCCATGATTCACTATATGGAGGTCATTACAGAGGCGAGAAGACAGCGGCCAAGGTGTTACAAGCAGGATTTTTCTGGCCAACGTTGTTTAAGGACGCCCACCACTTCGTGCAAAGATGTGACAGATGTCAAAGGGTGGGAAACATTTCCAAGCGTCATGAGATGCCCTTGAATGCCATTTTAGAAGTTGAAGTCTTTGACGTTTGGGGAATAGATTTTATGGGACCATTCCCATCGTCCTTTAACAACCTCTACATCCTTTTGGCGGTTGATTATGTCTCTAAATGGTTGGAAGCAAGTGGGGTGCCGACTAATGATGCCAAAGTGGTTCTTAAATTTCTGCAGAAAAACATCTTCACACGTTTTGGCACCCCAAGAGCAATTATCAGTGATGAAGGGAGTCACTTTTGCAACAGGTCTTTCACGGCTCTCTTAGCTAAGTATGGGGTAAACCACCGAATCGCTACAGCTTACCATCCCCAAACCAGTGGCTAAACCGAAGTGTCAAACAGAGAAGTGAAGAGAATTCTGGAGAAAATCGTCAATCCGAATAGAAAAGACTGGTCAGCAAAATTGGATGATGCACTTTGGGCTTATCGGACAGCTTATAAGACGCCCATTGGCATGTCTCCGTACCAATTAGTCTATGGAGAGGCGTGTCACCTACCGGTTGAGCTTGAACATAGAGCATATTGGGCCATCAAAAGGTTGAATTTTGATCTCGCGGCTGCTGGGGAAAAGAGGCTACTTCAGCTGAATAAGCTCCATGAATTCCGGTTGCAAGCATACGAGAATTCGAAGATATACAAGGGAAAAGTCAAGAAGTGGCATGATCGAAAAATCATCGATAGGACTTTTGAGCCGGGACAAGCAGTGCTTCTTTTCAATTCTAGGCTGAAGTTATTTCCAAGGAAGCTCAAGTCTAGGTGGTCGGGTCCTTTCATTGTTAAACAAGCATTCCCTCATGGCGCCGTTGAAGTTTTTGCAAGCAATCCGGAAGAGTCGTTTAAAGTCAATGGCCAAAGATTGAAGCATTATTGGGGTGGTGGTGTTGATCGCCAGAAAACCTCAATCACTCTTGCCGATTAAAGATGAAACAGGAAGTAGTCAGGCTTTAAGACTTTAAATCAAGCGCTACTTGGGAGGCAACCCAATTTTGAATTGTTTTTAGTTATCATTTTGTGATTTTTAGGACTTAGATTTAGTTTTATTTTTATCTTGTAATAATTCGATACTTTGTTTCTGGGTTTTTATTGTTTATAGGTCATACACCAAGGAGTATACATGAAGAAATCATCAAAAGGGCTTAATAGTTAAAATTCCAGATTTTAGCCCAGCGCGGCCGCACCCCAAATGTGAAGAAAACCAGCGCGGCTGCGCCTGACTTCAGAAACTCAAAATGGTCCAGCTGGTACACCAGAGCGGCCGTGCCCAATTTGTGAAGGAAAGTAGCACGGCCGTGCCGCATCTCAGAAGTTGAAAAAAATGGCTGGCACACCAGCGCGGCCGCGCCCCAACTAAGGCCAAATCCAAGCGCGGTCGCGCCGCGATCAAATCTCAGTTTTTTTTAAAAAAAAAACGGGTTTGACCCGACCCACGTCTGCTTCTCTTATTTCTTTTTCCCGCTGGGACTCGAGCACTTCAAACCCAATCCATATCAGAACCGACTTCTCTCTCTCTTCTTATCTTCCAATTCCAAATCCAAATCAAATCCTATCATATTCATCTCCATATCTAAATCAAATTCTAAATTACACCAAACCCTAAATCCTATTCCTATCCATCTCCATTCTCTCTCTAATACATATATACATAGCTGACTTCTCCCATCCGAACCCCAATTTTGATTTCTTTAATCATAGAGATCATCAATGATAGTTTCAGAGCATTGAAGTGGGTTACAAAGGACTTGCAGCGGGTCTATTGAAGTAAGTGTATTAGGGTTTGATATCGCATCAAGTTTATTTCAAGTTTGGGGGAGAATTTTTATTGTGCATTGGGATTGATCTGATATGGCTTCCAAACGACCACGAGGGGAATCGTCCAGGTCACATGCACATGCTGAGGATGTAGATTTTGATAGGAGTCGGCTTGTTTCGGCTGAGGCGGAGGACTTCTATCACCGGGTTTTGTTGGGCAAGACCTTTGTATTGGAGCGTGGGCTAAAGCCCGATCCTGATTTGGATGGAGAGATGATGCGTATGATCAGGGCCAAGGGCTGGATATTGTTTGTGGAGCCACCATTGTCAGCACCTATTTCTGTGGTTTAAGAATTTTACGCCAACACCAAGATTACAAAGGATGGGACTGCGTTTGTGAGGGGCTGTCAGGTGCCTTATGATAGCCGAACTATTAATGATATCTACCACTTGCCTACCATTCCCCTTTCTGACCCTGAGAGTTTCCATTCTACAAATTGGGAATCCAAGCTTGAAAGAATCAAAAATGTCTTGTGCAAGCCGGGTACCGAGTGGACTACGAAGCAGGGGACCGACCAGAAGCTTCACTTCCCGCACACTGCCTTGAGTCACTACGGCAAGGCCTGGTACAACTTCATTTGTGCCAATCTCATGCCCACCAGGCACCAGAACGACGTGACCAAGGACCGGGCGATTCTGCTATATGGGATAGTGATGGGAAAGTTTGTTAATGTTGGTTATGTGATTCACCAGTCTATTCGTCGTTACCTTCAGCGAGGTACTTCAGGTGGTATCCCGCATGCTTCGGTGATTACCCGCTTATGTTCAGCTGCGGGGGTGGAGTGGGCCGACAGTGAGCCACTGCAGCTCCCGATGAATACCATTGATCACGCGACGATAGCAAAGTATAAGGTGTGGGAAGGAGCCCCATCGCATGCTCGTGGAGCAGGATTCTTGTTAGGGGACTATTCTGAGAGTGAGGAGGCGTCTGATCAGCCGGTGCCTGAGCCTGAACAGCCGGTTAATATCTCGCAGGCTTGATTGGATCGCATGGAGAGGCGTATGACTCGCAGGATGGATGTTATACATTCGAGTATGACCGAGCTTCGTTCTTTTTCCACTCAGCTTTCAGATAGTTTCTCGCAGGCCTTTTCTCAGTTGGACGTTCAAGTCCAATTTTCTGACGTTTGGTGCAGCCTCGACTTATCCGCCTCCGGACACGCCTTCCGATGGGGAGGAGGCAAATGATGCTACTTCGGATTAGGGGAGTTTTTCTTTCCTTTTCTTTTTCTTTTATTGTTTTATCCAATGAGGGCATTGTCTGTTTTAAGTTTGGGGGAGTTTTTTTAGGTTTTTGTTTAGCATGTTTATTGGTTTTGTGCATCATATCTGTTAGTTTGTTGGCATATTAGTATCTTGCATAGTTTAGTTTGGTTGTGTTAGGTGCATTTAGTTTGTTTGTATGAATCCAATTTATTAGTTGGTATGATTTTGGCTCGGCCAATGATAAGATGGGTATTATTGTGTTAGCTTGGACAGTTTGAAAGTCGTTAGGGATATAATAATTTTGATCATGAGGGTAATTATGCCTGTCATAACTTGAGTTTTTGGATTGCACGAATAAATTGATTAATTTGAGTGCTGGGGTTCAAAGGGATGCATAACTGATTTTTACATGAGAATTGGGTAAAACATTGATAGGTGAATTAACAAGGAAGGTTAAATAGGGTAAAAGCTGAGTTTGGGGGTTCTTTTAAGGCTAAAAAAAAATAAAAATAAAAGAAGGAAAAATAATGGAAAATAAATACAATAAATGTTGACTGGTTGGGTTCTGTGGCCTCTATCATTCGGGTAATTAGATCCGTAGGGGTGTCTTAACACCTAGTGCCCTAAAGCTGTCTGGTTTGGGAGTCATTGATTGAACACTCGCTACATGGGTGATTTTGAAAAGCCTAAGAGAACTTGACATTGCACAATCAAGCATAAATACGAGATGGAGCGTAAAATGCACTCGTAGTAGAATAAAGTAGGAATAAAACCTTGTTAGAACCTTCATGCATGGTATTTACTTGATTTTGGCCGGATTTGTTGTATTTGCTTTAATTGGAGTAAAAATGGATTATGCTTGTTTAGAGTTGGTTATGTGGCTTTATTGTGAACTTTGGTCAGTTAAGTCAAGTAATGAGCACACACGCACAACTTGGGTGATGATAGGTATATATTGCTTGATTGGTTGAGATTATTAGTTCCTTGTGACTAGATTTGCTGTTTCAAGCTGTTTATTGATATCTCTGAGGCATACAGTTAACATTCATACTGGCTATTGGTTGGATTCGTAGGCATGCTAGTTTCTAGTGCATTCATGGCATTGTGTTGCATTGTGTTAGTTATTGCATTACATTGTGTTGCTTGGGGACAAGCAATAGTTTAAGTTTGGGGGAATTTGATGAGTAGGTTTTATACCTACGAATCGGATACCGATATATGCGAATTATTGTTTATTTCCATGGTTTTCAGTTAGTTTTCATGTATTTTATGTGTTTTTGTAGGTTTCACATGTTGGGATTGCATTGGGCGAGAATTGGACGTTAAAGTGGATGAAGTTGCTGATGTTGCTGACGTTGCTAATGTTGCAGGATTTTAGAGCAGCGCGGCCGCGCCCAAAATGAACTGGGTAGCAGCGCGGCCGCACGTGATACCAGAGTTAGAAAAAAATTTGCTGCCAGGGTAGCGCGGCCGCGCACCTTGCAAGCTTAATCCAGGCGCGGCCGCGCCGGTTCGAGTGAGGGAAAAATTGACTTTTTAGATGTTTTAATTGGATTTGATTTGATCTTGGTTTTGAAACTTTGTAATTAATTAGGGGATTTTATCAGATACTATAAATAGGTGTTTTCTAGTTGGTAATCGAAATCAATTATTAGCAAACCCTAGTTTGGAGCAATTGGAGAAGACTTGAAACAAGTTGATAGCAAGGAGAAAGCAAGGAGGAGTAGGACAGAGATTTAAGGATTGTTTAAAGTGTTTCTTCTCTTTTCTCTCTATTCCAAACTTTTGATGTTATTAAACTTGTGGATGATGAATTCTAGTTTATTTATGAATTAGATTTCTTTTAAGGCTATAATGGATCTTAATACGTAGTTTTGAATAGCATGCTTCTTTGAATATTATGATTAGTTATTTTTGGATTGTCTATTATGGTTTGTGCTGAATTGTTTAATTATCTGGCCAATAATTATTGAGATAATTTGTATGAATTTGAGAGATGAAGTATAGATTTAGATCTGACCATAATAGCATGTGATTGTGTCTTCGGCTGTCGATGGAATTCATAATTTGTGATTAGGATAGAGATATACCTATCACTGCATGTAATCAAAATAGGGAACTTGGGCTGTAAATCCTTTTTAATTGTAATTCACATAGAAATATAGTGAGTTAGTTATCTAGGGTGATTAACTTGAGTCTATCAATTGTGGATTTAAGTTAGGTTGTTTATGGAACATTGAAAGATGATCATAAATAGTGATGCGTTCCTGGTTAACAATCCAGAATAACTAGCATAATCCAAAGGGGAGCATGCTAAGTAAAATAAAGCATTAAGTGAAGTTATAGTCTTAAGTCTTTAAAAATCTATTTTTAATTAGTGTTAATAATTTAATTTAGAATTAATTAGTTAAATTCAAAACCTCAGAAATTGTTGATCATTTGTTAACTATAATAGAGTTGATTTAAACTGGGAATTTGTTATTATAGAATCAATTCTTCTTTGTGGGACGATACTCTACTTTCACTTTATTACTTGTGGACTGCGTATACTTGCGTATTCTTGCTAGTATAGATTTCAGCAAACACCAACACCCCAGGGATCGCTTAATAATGAAGGAGCCCTGGTGGACCCCATGCAGTGGTTAGCGGATATACTGGAAAGAATGACCTAAGGGAGAAATACGGGACCCATTGATCCCTATCCCCCGACAGCACCCATAACAAATTTCAAAGACTTCAAAAGCGTTGGACCCCCAGAGTTCAAGGGAACAACTGATCCGATTGAAGCGCAGTGTTAGGTGAAGGAAATTGAAAAGGCTTTCACCATCGCCCACATGGGGGATGACCAGAAAACGACATTCGCCACCTATATGATGAAAGGAGAAGCAAATTATTGGTGGGAGGCTAACCAACAACGAGTAGGCGAAGGAGTGATACCGTGGGACAAGTTCAAGGAATTATTTTTTGAGAATTATTTTCCAAAGAGCATGGAAATGCAAATGGTGGTGAAATTCCTTGAGCTGAAGCAAGGAGACATGTCAGTGGCTCAGTACGCCGCCAAATTCAATGAACTTGCCCGTTTTGCACCGCTTCAAGTAAGTACTGAAGAGCTGAAGGCGCAAAGGTTCGAACAAGGGCTGAAACCGTAGTTGTATAACAAGGCAGCCGTTCTCTAGATTGAGACTTTTAGTGCGCTGCTGGAAAAAGCCATCATCGCTGAAGGAGGGATTGAAGCCCTGAATCAACGCAAAAAGAATAAGAAGAGTGGAGGAGACTACCATGGTGGTGGCAGTAGCGGTGGAAGTAATTCGGGAAAGAGAAAATGGGATGGTGGTAACAACAACAGTACCAACACTAATCAGGCAGGGAATAGTCAGGGAGGATTAAAGAAGAAGATTGAAGCGTGTTCAAAATGTGGAAAAAATCACAAGGGTGAGTGCTGGAAGGGACGTAATGTCTGTTACAACTGTAACTAGGGCATATAGCACCGCATTGCCAAACCCAAAGAAGAACCGTAGATGTTATTGTTGTGGATCAATAGAGCATCAGTTCAGAGACTGCCCGAAGAAAGGAAGCAGTAGTGGAAGCGGCAACTGAGGAAGAGGCAACAAACTGATGATTGGAGGTCCGACTCTGCCGAACCGCACCCCTGCCCGAACATTCAACATGATCGTCCGGGATCCAGTGATTGTTAAGGACGTGGTGTCAGGTTTTATCCCAATCAATAATATAAATGCTTGCGTATTATTTGATTCGGGTGCGACCTGTTCTTTTGTGTCAGAAGATTTTGCTAAACGATTAAATTTACCCCAAGAGCGGTTAGGAAAGCCTTTGAACATAGAAATTGCTAACGAAGAGGTAATCCCCGTAGAGTGCATGTACCGTAAATGTTGTGCTGAAATTAGGGTTCATAACCTAAATGTAGATTTGATCCCGATTAAATTAAGAGAGTTCGACGTGATATTAGGAATGGACTGGTTATACAATCATGCGGCGATTATTGACTGTCAGAAGAAAAGTGTGAGCCTTCGGACCCCAAACCGGTCGAGGGTATTGTTTAATGGTAGCGCGTCGTTGAGATGCAGGCTCGGAAGTTGTTAAAGAAAGGATGTGTATGCTATTTAGCCTATATTCTAGATACAAAGAAAGAAGGTGTGGATATTAAAAATATACCGGTAGTGAGAGAGTTTCCAGATGTGTTTCCAAGCAATTTACCTGGTCTTCCGCCAGATAGGGAAATTGAATTTGCGATAGACTTAGTGTCAGGGACTGCACCAATTTCGAAGGCTCCGTATCGTATGGTGCCAGTAGAGATGAAGGAATTGTTGATACTACTTCAAGAACTGCTGGACAATGGGTATATTCAGCGAAGTGTGTCTCCATGGGGAGCACCAGTTTTGTTTGTCAAGAAGAAGGACGAATCGATGAGACTCTGCATCGACTACCGGGAGCTGAACAAATCAACGATCAAGAATAAGTACCCATTGCCAAGAATTGACGACTTGTTCGATCAACTAAAGGGAGCCAGACACTTCTCAAAGATAGATTTGAGGACCGGATATTATTAGCTAAAAGTTCGAAAGGAAGATGTACCTAAAACTGCATTTCGGACAAGATATGGTCACTACGAGTTTTTGGTGATATATTTCGGTTTGACTAACGCCCCGACAACATTCATGGACTTGATGAACCAGATTCTGATGTCGTACTTAGATAAGTTCGTAGTATTTTTCATCGATGACATTTTGATTTATTCAAAGACCGAAAAAGAGCATGTCGATCATCTAGACGAAGTACTAGAGACACTGAGAAGGGAGAAGCTATTCGCCAAATTTTCCAAGTGCGAATTCTAGATGGAAAAGGTGCAATTTTTAGGGCATATGATCGACAAAGACGGTATCTCAGTCATGTGAAGGTGGAGGCAGTTAGTAACTAGGAACAACCGAAGATGCCGACAGAAGTACGAAGTTTCTTAGGGTTAGCCGGGTACTATCGGAGGTTTATCCAAGATTTTTCCAAAATAGTAACCCCATTGACCAATCTAACGAGGAAGACGGTGAAGGTTGTGTGGTCTGAAAAGTGTGAAGACAGTTTTCAGGAGTTAAAGAAGAGGTTAAGCGAGGCGCCTGTATTGTCCTTACCAAATGATACGGGAGGTTTTGTAGTGTATAGTGATGCATCACACAAGGGTCTCAGTTGTGTGTTAATGCAACATGGCAAGGTTATTGCATATGCGTCACGACAACAGAAGGATTACGAGAAGCGATACCCTACCCATGACTTGGAGTTAGCGGTTGTCATTTTTGCATTGAAGATTTGGAGATGTGACGCCCCCAAATTCGGGTCTCCAAATACCCGGATCTGGTCATCACGATCCAATACAAACATTCACCTTTAACAACATATGATATCTAAAAGTGCGGAATATAATAAACATACGTTGTTCATTCCAAGGTGTTACTAGTCCCAGAATACGAATAACCTTAAACGTTTACACAATCCATACCCTAAATAGCTAGCAGGGTTTAAATTACATTAACAGAAAATTAACTAACACATGAATCTAAAGTCAGCTACGAGACGTTTATCATTTCATCTTTTCTTTCCCTTTGTTCTTCCCTGACGTCTCGGGTTTAGCTGCAATGAAGTCATGATATAGCAAGAATGAGCAACGAGTTTGCCCAACAAGTTTAATGTACAACAATAAAGATATATCATGATGAAGGAATATTAAAAGGATTTCAACAATAGAATAATCAGAAGCAAGAACATTAAATGCTTTTAGAACAATTGATAGTCAAATAGACTTTGAACGATAACTTCCAGAGGAGTCAATAGCTGGTTGACCCTCTGGTTACTGGCTATAGAATAACGTACTTGAGGGGATCAGCCTCGCGTACCCTATGTATATGCATAACATTTAATTCTGCTATTTGTACCTTATATACGTTACTTGGGGAACTCCCCTAAAAGTAAGTGGTGTACATACAGTCTAAGAATCCTTACCAATGAATGGTTCGGAAAGCTTTTATAAAATTTTTCACAAAATTGTCTGACCGAACAAGGGTTCAGACTTAACCATGAATGGTTTATAGATTTCTGAATTTAAATATACGAATTCGAATGCACGAATGTCAATAAATGTACAGATGTGGAATAATTCTGAAAGTAATTAGACCACTTAAAGCATGCTTGGAGATAAAATTCAAGCTTAAAGATACTTGCAATAATATATACCTTTTGCATGAATTAAAATACTGCATAAGGTTTTAGAAGTATTGCTCAATGTGAAAGTTGAGTAAGGTAGAACTTGCAATAATGTAAGAAGTTTAGGGTTAGGAACTTGCCTGTTCGCTCAGCTACAATTTAAATCTTAGCTTTAATTACTTGACCTTGGATAACCTATCAGTTGGTAGAGTTGGTTTATCCATTAGCGTTGCGTAATTATACCCACTTATGCTATTCATTTAGCAGATAAACAATTCACCGAATTTAATTACTACCTAGCCATCAGCTAACAAAATTTAATGGCCTCTAGTTATTATTTAAACAGATAATAATTAATCAGGGTCACTTATCATTTGAATACTCCAATTATTACCTTTATTTGTATCTAGGTATGGCTTAATAAATTTATTTTGGTTTAAAGATAACAGAAAACCGTTGATCAATTATTTAGTTGATCCACTCTTAATCACTATTTACCTTGGGGGTAAGTTAGTAATCATTAACCTTGTCTCTTATTCAACATTGATTTAATACTTGACACACTTAATATATTTAACTAATCATTAAGTGTTTATAATCACTATTTATTAAGGGTCAAGGCTAAATAATTAACTTATAAATCTTATACTTAATCATTATTTCATTAATGATTAAGTAATTAATTCCCTTCTTATTTAATAACTTTATTACTACTTAATTATCATTAAATAATTAAATAATAATTAAATATTTATTATCGTTATTTATTATTTATTGGAAAAATAATAAATAATTATTTTATTAACTTTATCCATATTTAATTATTATTATTAAATAATAATTAAATATTTATTATCTTTATTTATTATTTATTAACAAATAATAAATAATGTATTCTATTAACTTTATTCATATTTAATTATTATTATTATTAAATAATAATTCTAAAGTATTATTATCTTTATTTATTAATTTATGGATAATAAATAGTTATTTTACAAATTTTATTCATTGGTAAATAATAATTATCTCGTCAACTTTACTATTTATTTAATGTTAACTAAATAATAATTAAAGGGACTTACTATCTTATTAATTATTAAATGGTAGATAATGAATAATTATCCCATTGACCCTTGTTATTATTTGCTATTAATAATTTAATGCTTATTATTCCTCTTATTATTTATTGAAAATAAATAAATAACCATCAATCTTGTTGTTACCCATTTGGCCCAACAAATCCCTACCCAAAGCTGGGTTTGATTCCCAGTCCACCCAACATAAAATTTTTGCAGAGTTTTGCCTTCCTGTTTCAAAGCACACTAACACCCTCGATACCTACGTTTTGGGACTCACAATACACGCTGCAATTAACACATCAAGGAATAACAAGGTTTGATCTTATAGCTATTTTGCCGGCATAAACAGTTTAGCTAATGGAACTTAGTTTGGTCCTTCAGTACATATATTCCCAGCCAAAACAATAACCCAGCAAGAACAAAACCATACGGATTTCCCAGGTTTAAACCAAACAATAAACAAACATAATCCAATATCAGAATCCTCAACCAGGATAACCCAACGCAACCCAAATATATTTCAAAGGAGTCATTTATTTAATATAGAGAAATCAATTGGCCCCAATACCGAGGTACAAAAAAATACTCCAATATAGTGGGAGGATTTCAACTCAATACAATACCAAGAACAACAATATATATCAGCATGAAAAATTTATCAATTCCAAAACGAAATAACCCAAATACAATAGTCACAATTTGAAATCAAGAAGAGAAACATTTAAGCCTAAAATCACAATAAGAAAGAGAAACTGTCTATAGCAGCCTACTGCTATACCTTGGACTCAGGATCCGAATGGCAGCCTTCCTTCTCCTTCCAAAGTACGAAATCAAGTTGGACATCCAACCGCGAGCTAAAAATCAAATCCCCAACTGATTATAATCCCCTTTGTACCCCTCTCTGTATTAAACTCTGAATTCCCCAAAAATTTCTCTCTGATTTGGGTCTCACCAAGCAAGGAGAATCGGCAGCTCTTCAAGGCTGGGGTCTCAATTTATAGGGCAGTGTTTTGCCCAATTTGATTGGGTATTACCTAATTTGGTTGCTCAAAGACCATCGGTAGGAAGGGGATGGCTTGTCGTTTGCTTCGCATCAAACCCAGCTGGGTTTTCGGCCAATACCTCGAGTTGCGTGGCTTTACCGGTCACGTCGCCGGATTTTAGGGACCCTTGGTCCTTGCCGTGTTTCGCTCGGTACGTCAACCACTTCCCTTTCTCAGACCGCTGGTTGCTCCCGCACCGTTTGCCCGGCGCACGCCTGGCGACTCTCCCTTCAGTCAATCGCGCACACCCCCGTCCGTTTGATTGAAAAAGCTAGGGTTTTGCTTGTGATTTGAGGTGAGGGTTAGACGGCTGGGTATGATTGAAATTGAGGGTGTGGGTTTGATCGCTCGAGGGCTAGGGCTTAGATTTTTCTTCCTCAGCTGATTTCCTTCCTCTTGACTGATTGATTTGGGGTTTCCCCAATTTGATTTTGACGGTATGAACGTTCCCCCAACTGTGTATGCCAGTTATCCAAACGGATACAACCCGTGGATAGACTCAACCCGACCGAAATGGAAAGGAAATGGAGTTGGGTCAGCTATTTCAAATACAAAGTGGCCCAATAACAAGGAAATTGGATTTGGCCCAATTAATATAGTTTGACAGCCCACTCGTTTGACCCAATCAGAACAATAAAAAGAAATTTGGCCCGATTAAATAAAAAGAAAAATGGGTACATTAAATTAACACCCTTATGTCCTAATATTTAAATTTAATAATTAATTCAATTAATTAATTATTTACATATTTGTTTTTACCAATAATTCCTCAATCGAATTATTTATTCCGATAATGATAAAATTATTTATTAATCTCTTTTCCAAATTTTCTTGCAAATTAAATTCTTAGGGTTAACTCACTAATTTATTTAAGCTACCAGTGGGTCCCTTTAATGCACAGAAAATTATTGGATCACATATTTATACAATTAAATAATAATACCCACCTGGATCCAATTAAATTTATAAAATTATATGAATTTATTTATATAAAAAAAAAATACACTTGATACAATGTTTAAAATTTTCCGGACATTACATCCTCTCCCCCTTATAAAAATTCCGTCCTCGGAATTTCAATCTAAGGTTACTCGAATAACTGAGGGTAACTTGCTCTCATCTTCTCTTCAAGCTCCCACGTGGCTTCTTCCACCGCGTGATTTCTCCAGAGAACTTTCACCGAGTGAATGATTTTATTCCTCAACTTCTGCTCTTTCCTATCCAGTATTTGAACAGGAATCTCCTCGTACGATAAATCCCTTTCGACTTGAATTGGTTCATAGGAAATAACATGTTTGTAATCTGGCTTATACGGACGCAACACTGACACATGGAACACGTTGTGAATGTGATCAAGCTCAGGAGGTAATGCTACCTCGTACGCCACTTTGCCGATCCGCCTCAAAATTTCGAACGGTCCTATGAACCTAGGGCTCAATTTACCCTTCTTCCCAAAACGAATCTTTCCTTTCCAGGGAGATACCTTCAGAAACACAAAACTACCAACTTCAAAATCTCGTTTTTGACGATGTAAGTCGGCATACTTCTTCTGGCGATCCTGGGCCACCACTAACCGTTGTCTTATTACTTTAATGATTTCCACAGTTTGTTGTACCAATTCTGGTCCCAACAATCTCCGTTCACCAACTTCATCCCAACACAACGGCGTCCGACACTTCCTTCCGTATAGCGCTTCGTACGGTGGCATACCAATACTAGCATGGTGACTGTTGTTGTAGGCGAACTCTACTAGTGGCAAATGATCGTCCCAGCTGCCACTTAAGTCCATCACAACTGCCCGGAACATATCCTCTAGAGTCTGAATTGTTCGCTCACTCTGACCATCAGTCTGAGGGTGATATGCCGTACTCATTCTTAATTGCGTCCCCAGTCTTTCCTGTAGACTTCTCCAAAAATTTGACGTGAAGCGCGGATCCCTGTCAGACACAATAGATACCGGCACTCCATGTCGTGATACTATTTCCTTCACGTAAAGTTTCGCCAACTGTTCCAATTTGTACCTGATCTTGATTGGTAGAAAGTGGGCAGACTTGGTCAACCGATCTACAATCACCCAAATGGCGTTCTCGAACCCTTTTGAGTTGTCGGGAGTCCTACCACAAAATCCATTGTGATGTGCTCCCACTTCCATTCTGGAATCTCCAAAGGTTGCAATAATCCGCTCGGCCGCTGGTGCTCCGCCTTGATCCTCTGACAGGTTAAACACCGGCTGACGAATTCGGCAACTTCCCCCTTCAAATGCGGCCACCAATAATGTTGACGAAGATCTTGATACATCTTGGTGCTACCTGGATGTACCGAAAATCTTCGTATTATGGGCCTCCTGCAAAATTTCTTCCCTTAGATCTGGTACGTAGGGTATCCAGATCCTCCCCTCGAATCTCAGCAATCCCGTGCTGTCAATCTTATACTTCGAGGCTTTTCCCTCCGATAACTGTTTCTTAATGCCAATGCAATTCCTCGTCAAATTTCTTGAGCCTCCTGTATCTTATCCAGTAGAGTTGGACCTACCGTCATGGCGAACACCTTTTCGGTCCACCTCCATTGGATACCTAACTTCCAGCTCTAGACGTTCAAAGTCTCGTATCAATTCCTCCTGGACTGTCAGCCTGCATCAGTTTCACCTTGCCTTTCCTACTTTAAGGCATCAGCCACTACCATTTGCTTTGCCCGGATGGTACAGAATTTCACAGTCGTAGTCCTTGATCAATTCTAACCATCGGCGTTGCCTCATGTTCAGCTCCTTTTGAGTGAAGATATATTTCAGACTTTTGTGATCTGTATATATCTCACACTTCTCCCTGTATAGGTAGTGCCTCCAAATCTTCAAGGCGAAAACTACCGCTGCTAACTCCAAGTCATGAGTTGGATAACCCTTCTCATAATCCTTCAGCTGACGTGATGCGTACGCCACGACCTTGTCGTGTTGCATTAGTACACAGCCAAGACCCTTGTGCGATGTATCGCTATACACTACGAAACCCCCAGTGTTGTCTGGTAAGGTCAACACTGGTGCTTGGCTGAGTCTCTTCTTCAACTCCATGAAACTCTCCTCACACTTCTCCGACCAAACAAACTTGACTGTTTTCCTGGTGAGATTGGTCAACGGCGATGCTATCTTTGAAAAATCCTAGATGAATCTCCGATAGTATCCCGCTAATCCCAAGAAACTCCGGATCTCTGTCGGCGTCTTCGGGCGGTTCCAGTTGGATAACTGCTTCTACTTTTGCTGGGTCCACCGAAACACCATTCGTTGTCTATGACATGACCCAGAAACTGTACCCTCTGCAACCAATACTCACACTTAGAAAAACTTTGCATACAATTTCTCCCTCCTGGAGAGCTTCTAATACAATCCCTAAGTGTTCAGCATGCTCCTCCTCTGTTTCTGATTACACCAGAATGTCATCAATGAATTACGACTACGAAACTTGTCCAAGTACTGCTTGAAACACTCTGTTCATCATATCCATGAATGCTGCTGGTGCATTCGTCAATCCAAAAGACATTACCAGAAACTCGAAGTGCCCGTAAAAAGAGTTCTGAATGCAGTCTTCGGGATATCTTCTTGCGCTCACTTTCAGCTGATGGTAGCCTGTTCTTAAGTCGTATCTTTGAAAAGTACTTTGCTCCTTTAAGTTGATCAAACAGGTCGTTCGATTCTAGGAAGCGGATTACCTATTCTTAATCGTAACTTTGTTCAACTCCCGATAGTCGATACAAAGCCTCATTGAAACCGTCTTTCTTCTTTACAAACAGAACTGGTGCTCCCCACGGGGACACGCTCGGTCTGATATAACCTTTATCTAACAGTTCCTGCAGTTGCACCATCAACTCCTTCATCTCTACAGGTGCCATTCGATACGGCGGCTTCGATATTGGTGCGGTTCCCGGTGCCAAATCGATAACGAACTCGGTTTTCCCTATCCGGCGGCAGAGTCCCGGAAGTTCATCGGGGAAGACATCAGTGAAATCTCTCACGACTGGTATTTGACTCATCTCATCCCCGACCTGACGAGTATCGACCACATGGGCCAAATAACATTCGCAACCCTTCTTGAGTAATCTCCTTGTTTGCATCATAGTAAAGACAACAAGATGGTTTTGGTGATCTGCTGCCATATGAATATCACCTTAGACTTATTAGAAGTCTTTAGGTGTACACATTTCTTCTTGCAATCAATGACTTGCTCCGTGAATTGATAGCCAATCCATTCCCAAGATTACGTCGAACTCTCCCAGTCGAATTGGTTATCAAATCCACATTGAGCTTAAATCCTCGCAATTCAACACAACAAATTCCTATGAATGCATTCTACGGGGGATAATTTCCTTGTTGGCTACTTCTACGTTTCATTAGGGTGTTCTATAAACTTTTCACAAGGTACATTTAATTGTCTAGCAAATTCTTCGGAAATAAAAGAGCAAGTTAGCACCCGAATCAAATAGCACATATGCATTTATATCGTTGATTGGGATGATACCTGATCACCACATCTTTGGGATTCCATGGCATCCTGCACAGGTCATGTTGAACGTGCGGGCTGTCGGCCCTGTTGGCTTGACTGGATGGTGGCCCGTAGTTCAATCGGTTGCTGTTTCCACTGTTGTTGTTGTTGTTTCGGTTGCCACTCCCGGCGTCGCTTTTCTTCTTCGGACAATCCCTCATTTGGGTGGTCGGGTGCTCCACATGATAAACATCCCCCCTTTGGCTTATTCTGACATTGGGGAGCCATGTGCCCCGTGTTGCCCACAACGGTAACACACACTCCTTCCCTTCAAACATTCCCACGGTGTGGTTCTTGCCGCAATTATTGCACCTGCCTGGTTTCTTTGCCTCCCCTCCAGACTGGTTTTCCTCCGGGTTTATTGCTCCCGAAAGATTGGCTCTCACTCCATTTGCGTTTATTGGGGTTGTGCTTGCCCCCGCTGCTCCCTGCCTTCGGGCCCTCATGTCCTTTCTTATTCTTATTCTCTTGGTTGTATTTGGCCAGAGCCTCACTGCCACCCTCTGCAATGATTGCCCTCTCCATCAATTCTGCAAATGTTCTGATTTTCAATACCGCCACAGAACGGTATAACCATGGTTTCAACCCTTGCTCAAACCTACGAGCTTTCCTTTCCTCGGTGCTGACTTGGTGAGCTGCAAACCGTTGCCAACTCATTATAAACTTAGCTGCGTACTCAGCCATAGACATGTTCCCTTGTTTTAGTTCCAAGAACTTGATCTCCATCTCCTGCTTCATGCTCTCTGGAAAGTAATTTTCCAAGAACATTTCCTTAAAACGATCCCAAGCGACAGTGCCTTCTTCCACTCGGCCTTTGTTGGCCTTCCACCAATAGTTGGCTTCTCCTTTTAGCATGAAGGTGGCAAAACTTGTTTTCTGTTCCTCTGCCACCCTTGCTACTTCAAAGACCTTCTCTATCTCTTCTATCCAGGTCTGCGCCTCGATTGGGTTAAGAGTTCCCTTGAACTCAGGTGGTCCGACCAATTTGAAATCTTTAAAGTTTGCCAGATGATGCGTTGGCTCAGCTGCAGCTTGGGTTTCTCTCAGGTGGTGGTCTGGATTGCATAGCCTCGGCTAGCATTTCCGCGCGAACATTCTCATTGGGTTGGTTTGGTCTCCAACCTCACTTTCTGAGCTCTTCGACTTGTCGGTTACGTGGCCTTCCCCTTGGCATGGTTTAGAATAAGGAAACTGATGACTGTGACCTATAGATTCACATTTTACATCATATGTTATTAAAATAGACAATTAAAGGTACAATATTTATCAACACATTTTGATTTAAGTGAAACATTCTGCAATTTATATTCATATACCACTGTTTTGTTACAATGACTAAACCTATGGCATACTTCTATAAATGCGCCACTATCTGTCCTATCAACAAATCATCCCCTTAGACACAAAAGTGGGGAATCCTAACCTTTCCTCCCTCAACACAACAAAAGTTGGGGTTTTAACTGCTACCCCACTCATAACAACAATATAAAGTTTCATAAACAACATGAATATGTCCCTAACATAAACAAAAGTGGGACTGGCTATACTAAGGGAAAATTAACTGCTCCATCAAATCACTGCTCATCACGACGGATCCGAGCCTGCTGACCAGAGAATGCTCCATCCCCGACCCTACGACGAACAGAGCGACTGGACTCCCCTACCTCAGTCCGGGGGTCTCCTGTAAGCTGCATCTAGGGCATGGCCTAGGGTCTCTATCCTCACAGCTCTGGCCTCCAACTGGTCCCTCCAGCTGATCAAACCCTCCTGGCCTCCCTGGCCCAGGCCTCCCTGACGCGCATCCTCGCAGCCACCTCCAGTCCAGCCTCGAACCTCATAGCCTCCTGTTTCGCCCTCAGGTGGGCGATCTGCAAGTCCCTCTGCTCCAACCTCTCTCTCTCAACTCAGCATTTCGGGCCACTAGCTGATTGTAGCAGTGGTCCGACCTGCTGTGCTGAGGACTCGTAGCCCTGCAGCTGTACCTTAGCCAACCCTAAGTCATGCTCGAGCTGGTAGGCTAGGTCTCTGTACTGGTCCTCCATAAACTGATGGGTCTGGTTTTGCTCCTCCAAATGAGCAATCCGAGCCTCCAACTCCTCATTTCTGTCAGTCAACCCCTCGATGATATCATCAGCAGTGGACCCCATGCCATCAATATCAGCAGGTGGCTCCTCCCCCTCGGCCTCGGGATCCTCCTCCTCAGTATCAGGGTCCTGACTACCAGACCTCATCACCCCACCTACTACTGGCTCTGGCAGCTCCCTATGGTAGTCCTCCTCCGGCTCGGACTCCTCCTGTAACAGTCCCGGGGAAATAGGAGCATAGCCCACCAGCTGCTCCGCCACTACCGGTATGTCTATAATACTTCCTCATCCTCACGGGCTCCACTGGTCTTCCCCTACAGCAGCCATCCTACAAACACACAAAAACTAACATTAGTACAACAATAAAATATATTCATTGAAGAAAATGAAGTTATATTTCATTGGGTACTACTCGACTCGATGAATTCCCCAATTCATCAAAACCACATATGATAAATCTCCTCGATTTATCTCCTAATACTCAATACGAGTTTACTATGAAGGTTATAACCTAGGTTTCGCAATCCTAAAGTTTATAACCTACAGCTCTGATACCAACCTGTGACGCCCCCAAATTCGGGTCTCCAAATACCCGGATCTGGTCATCACGATCCAATACAAACATTCACCTTTAACAACATATGATATCTAAAAGTGCGGAATATAATAAACATACGTTGTTCATTCCAAGGTGTTACTAGTCCTAGAATACGAATAACCTTAAACGTTTACACAATCCATACCCTAAATAGCTAGCAGGGTTTAGATTACATTAACAGAAAATTAACTAACACATGAATCTAAAGTCAGCTACGAGACGTTTATCATTTCATCTTTTCTTTCCCTTTGTTCTTCCCTGACGTCTCGGGTTTAGCTGCAATGAAGTCATGATATAGCAAGAATGAGCAACGAGTTTGCCCAGCAAGTTTAATGTACAACAATAAAGATATATCATGATGAAGGAATATTAAAAGGATTTCAACAATAGAATAATCAGAAGCAAGAACATTAAATGCTTTTAGAACAACTGATAGTCAAATAGACTTTTGAACGATAACTTCCAGAGGAGTCAATAGCTGGTTGACCCTCTGGTTACTGGCTACAGAATAACGTACTTGAGGGGATCAGCCTCGCGTACCCTATGTATATGCATAACATTTAATTCTGCTATTTGTACCTTATATACGGTACGTGGGGTACTCCCCTATAAATAAAGGGGTGTTCATACAGTCTAAGAATCCTTACCATTGATTGGTTTCGGATAGCTTTTATAAATTTTCACAAAATTGTCTGACCGAACAAGGGTTCAGACTTAACCATGAATGGTTTATAGATTTCTGAATTTAAATATACGAATTCGAATGCACGAATGTCAATAAATGTACAGATGTGGAATAATTCTGAAAGTAATTAGACCACTTAAAGCATGCTTGGAGATAAAATTCAAGCTTAAAGATACTTGCAATAATATATACCTTTTGCATGAATTAAAATACTGCATAAGGTTTTAGAAGTATTGCTCAATGTGAAAGTTGAGTAAGGTAGAACTTGCAATAATGTAAGAAGTTTAGGGTTAGGAACTTGCCTGTTCGCTCAGCTACAATTTAAATCTTAGCTTTAATTACTTGACCTTGGATAACCTATCAGTTGGTAGAGTTGGTTTATCCATTAGCGTTGCGTAATTATACCCACTTATGCTATTCATTTAGCAGATAAACAATTCACCGAATTTAATTACTACCTAGCCATCAGCTAACAAAATTTAATGGCCTCTAGTTATTATTTAAACAGATAATAATTAATCAGGGTCACTTATCATTTGAATACTCCAATTATTACCTTTATTTGTATCTAGGTATGGCTTAATAAATTTATTTTGGTTTAAAGATAACAGAAAACCGTTTGATCAATTATTTAGTTGATCCACTCTTAATCATCTATTTTACTTGGGGGTAAGTTAGTAATCATTAACCTTGTCTCTTATTCAACATTGATTTAATACTTGACACACTTAATATATTTAACTAATCATTAAGTGTTTATAATCACTATTTATTAAGGGTCAAGGCTAAATAATTAACTTATAAATCGTATACTTAATCATTATTTCATTAATGATTAAGTAATTAATTCCCTTCTTATTTAATAACTTTATTACTACTTAATTATCATTAAATATTAAATAATAATTAAATATTTATTATCGTTATTTATTATTTATTGGAAAAATAATAAATAATTATTTTTATTAACTTTATCCATATTTAAATTATTATTATTAAATAATAATTAAATATTTATTATCTTTATTTATTATTTATTAACAAATAATAAATAATTATTCTATTAACTTTATTCATATTTAATTATTATTATTATTAAATAATAATTAAATATTTATTATCTTTATTTATTATTTATGGATAATAAATAGTTATTTTACAAATTTTATTCATTGGTAAATAATAATTATCTCGTCAACTTTACTATTAATTAATGTTAACTAAATAATAATTTAAGGACTTACTATCTTATTAATTATTAAATGGTAGATAATGAATAATTATCCCATTGACCCTTGTTATTATTTGCTATTAATAATTTAATGCTTATTATTCCTCTTATTATTTATTGAAAATAAATAAATAACCATCAATCTTGTTGTTACCCATTTGGCCCAACAAATCCCTACCCAAAGCTGGGTTTGATTCCCAGTCACCCAACATAAAATTTTTGCAGAGTTTTGCCTTCCTGTTTCAAAGCACACTAACACCCTCGATACCTACGTTTGGGACTCACAATACACGCTGCAATTAACACATCAAAGGAATAACAAGGTTTGATCTTATAGCTATTTTGCCGGCATAAACAGTTTAGCTAATGGAACTTAGTTTGGTCCTTCAGTACATATATTCCCAGCCAAAACAATAACCCAGCAAGAACAAAACCATACGGATTTCCAGGTTTTTAAACCAAACAATAACAAACATAATCCAATATCAGAATCCTCAACCAGGATAACCCAACGCAACCCAAATAATTTCAAAGAGTCATTTAATTTAATATAGAGAAATCAATTGCCCCAATACCGAGGTACAAAATACTCCAATATAGTGGAGGATTTCAACTCAATACAATACCAAGAACAATATATTCAGCAGAAATTTATCAATTCCAAAACGAATAACCCAATACAATAGTCACAATTTGAAATCAAAGAAGAGAAACATTTAAGCCTAAAATCACAAAAGAAAGAGAAACTGTTATAGCAGCCTACTGCTATACCTTGGACTCGATCGAATGGCAGCCTTCCTTCTCCTTCCAAAGTACGAAATCAAGTTGGACATCCACCGCGAGCTAAAATCGAAATCCCCAACTGATTACCCTGTTTTCCCCTCTCTGATTAAACTCTGAATTCCCAAAAATTTCTCTCTGATTTGGGTCTCACCAAGCAAGGAGAATCGGCAGCTCTTCAAGGCTGGGGTCTCAATTTATAGGGCAGTGTTTGCCCAATTTGATTGGGTATTACCTAATTTGGTTGCTCAAAGACCATCGGTAGGAAGGGGGATGGCTGTCGTTTGCTTCGCATCAAACCCAGCTGGGTTCGGCCAATACCTCGAGTTGCGTGGCTTTACCGGTCACACGTCACCGGATTTTAGGGACCCTTGGTCCTTGCCGTGTTCGCTCGCTCGGTAGTCAACCACTTCCCTTTCTCAGACCGCTGGTTGCTCCCACCGTTGCCGGCGCACGCCTGGCGACTCTCCCTTCAGTCAATCGCGCACACCCCGTCCGTTTTGATTGAAAAGCTAGGGTTTGCTTGATTTGAGGTGAGGGTTTAGACGGCTGGTATGATTGAATTGAGGGTTGTGGGTTTGATCGCTCGAGGGCTAGGGCTTAGGTTTTTCTTCCTCAGCTGATTTCCTTCCTCTTGACTGATTGATTTTGGGGTTTCCCCAATTTGATTTTGACGGTTTTATGAACGTTCCCCCAACTGTGTGTATGCCAGTTATCCAAACGGATCAACCCGTGGATAGACTCAACCCGACCGAAATGGAAAGAAATGGAGTTGGGTCATGCTATTTCAAATACAAAGTGGCCCAATAACAAGGAAATTGGATTTGGCCCAATTAATATAGTTTGACAGCCCACTCGTTTGACCCAATCAGAACAATAAAAAGAAATTTGGCCCGATTAAATAAAAAAGAAAATGGGTACATTAAATTAACACCCTTATGTCCTAATATTTAAATTAAATAATTAATTCAATTAATTAATTATTTACATATTTGTTTTACCAATAATTCCTCAATCGAATTATTTATTCCGATAATGATAAAATTATTTATTAATCTCTTTTCCAAATTTTCTTGCAAATTAAATTCTTAGGGTTAACTCACTAATTTATTTAAGCTACCAGTGGGTCCCTTTAATGCACAGAAAATTATTGGATCACATATTTATACAATTAAATAATAATACCCACCTGGATCCAATTAAATTTATAAAATTATATGAATTTATTTATATAAAAAAAATACACTTGATACAATGTTTAAAATTTTCCGGACATTACAGGAGACATTACCTTTATGGGGAGAAATGTGAGATATACACGGACCATAAGAATCTGAAATATATTTTCACACAGAAGGAGCTAAACATGCGACAGAGGAGGTGGCTGGAATTAATCAAGGAGTACGACTGCGAAATTCTTTATCACATAGGGAAGGCAAACGTAATAGCAGACGCATTAAGCAGAAAGGGGAACGAGAAATTATTTTTTCTATCTACTCATGAGGAGCTAATACGAGAAATGGCGAGACTGGAGATCGAAGTGAAAAGTCCGATAGAGAACACAAAGAAGTTATTTGTAATTGAGGCTCGTCCGACATTACACGACAAAGTGAGAGAATCACAGGAAAAGGATGAAGAGTGTGAAAGGATTCGAGAAAGGATAGTAGAAAATAAGGAAGAGAAATTCCGAACGGATAAAGATGGTATCTTTAAATTGAAGAGCGAGTGTGGGTGCCAGCCGTGACTGAATTAAAAGAGGAAATTTTACATGAAGCACATAATTCAGCATATTCTGTTCACTCTGGAAGCACAAAAATGTACCGGGATCTTCGTCAATATTTTTGGTGGCCCAACATGAAGCAGGACGTAGCAGAGTACGTCAGTAAGTGTCTCACCTGTCAACAAGTCAAGGCGGAACATCAGAGACCGAGTGGGTTACTTCAACCACTAAATATACTGGAATGGAAATGGGAGCATATCACTATGGACTTCGTGGTGGGACGTCCAGTTACACAAAGGGGTTGTCATGCCATTTGGGTTATCGTAGACCGATTGACAAAATCAGCACACTTTCTACCGATAAAAATCTGATTCAATTTGAACTAGTTAGCCAAGTTATACATAAAGGAAATTGTTTCGCGACATGGAGTGCTAGTGTCAATTGTCTCAGATCGAGATATGCCTTTCACATAAAATTTTTGGAAGAGCTTGCAAGAGAGAATGGGAACACAGTTGCGACTAAGTATTTCTTACCATCCTCAAACTGACGGACATAGCGAACGAATAATACAGATGCTAGAAGACATGCTTAGAGCTTGTGTGATGGATTTTAAAGGGAATTGGGATAACCACTTACCACTTATGGAATTCGCTTATAATAACATCTATCATGTAAGTATCGGTATGCCTCCATATGAAGCCCTCTACGGGAGGAAATGCAGAACACCGTTAAGTTGGGATGAGGTCGGCGAACGACGACTGTTGGGACCATAGTTGGTGCAACAGACAGCCGAAGTGGTCAAGGTGATCAAGGCAAGACTAGTTGCAGCCCAAGACCGACAAAAGAAGTATGTAGATCAACATCGCCAGACGAGAGACTTCGATGTCGGCAGCTACGTGTTTCTGAAAAGTGTCTCCCAAGAAAGGGAAGATACGTTTTGGGAAGAAGGGAAAGTTAAGTCCAAGGTTTGTAGGACCGTTCAAAGTATTGAGAAGAGTGGGTGAAGTGGCGTATGAGGTATCCTTACCCTCTTGAACTGGAGCATATCCACAATGTGTCCCCATGTCTCAGTGCTATGGACTATACAAGCCCGATTATAAGCACGTTATATCCTATGAGCCCGTTCAAATAGAGAAAGATCTAACGTATGAGGAAATTCCTTATTCAGATTATTGATAGGAAGGAGGCATGTTTTAAGAAATAAGTTTATACCTTCTGTAAAAAAGTAGTTTGGCGAAAACTACAATGCCGAAGAGGCTACATGGGAATTGGAAGATAAGATGAAGGAGAATTACCCTCAACTTTTTGTTTAGCCTTGTATGGTGATTCTAGGGACAGAATCCTTATAAGGGGGGAGAATGTAACGATCGAGAATTTTAGGTTTCCTTGTAACCCGAGTTGTATATGAATAAAAAGAATTTTTTATTTTTATCTATATTATTATATGTTATGTGTGCTTAAAGTTGTGTTGCAAACCTAGAATATGTTTGTGTTAAATTTTATGTGTTGTTGTGTCGTTGGAGTGAATAAATCGATTTTGCAAAAATTCGTGTGAAATCACTATTCAGAAGGCACGTTTCACGAGTCACTATTCACGAGCAATATTCACGCTTAGAACATCTTTACATCTTTTTCGATTTCTATTAATTTAGTTAAGACGTGTATGGGAAGGAATAATTTTTTTCAAGTGTTCCGAAATTTATTGGAGCTGAAACGTGATTTAATCCAGTATCCGAAATTTATTATATGAGTATTCCGAATAATTAGACAAAATCCCATAATAAATATTTTTACGCGTCCTAATAATTTATGGGAGTACCCATTTTAATTTTGGATAGGAGTTATTTACTAAATTTGGTACAAAAAGTGGGAGTATTCGGGTATATTTTTTGGGTGCATACGATTTAATTGGAGAGGCATTTAATCTCCAACCAATTAGAATTGGGCAAGTGTGTCATGAGCCAATCGGATGAGAGGAGGAGACACTCACAGCACACAATATGTGGGATATTCCATTTTGCAAACATATCCCCTCAATCTTATTTCCAAGAAGCTTGGGTTCACAACTTTCACTCTCCCAATTCATTCCTCATTCTCCCGAAGCCACTTAGCAACGCCACTTAGCAATGCCACTCCCTCCATTTCTTTTAAACCATTCCATTCCTCTTGTTCTACAGTAGATAGAAGATAGAGAGACATAGAGAGAGTTGAGAAGAAATTGCAAAGAAGAAGAACTACACCCATTCCCCTCTCCTTGATCATTCCGAACTTCAGCTCACTTTCCATTTGCTAGCCAGAAGAGAACTGCAAAGAGAGAGAGAGAGAGAGAGAGAATTTGCAGACAAGAAGAACAAGGAAGAAAAAGAACAGTGAAGGAAGGAAATGGAGGAAGAAGCTCAGGTGAAACAAAGAAGGAAGAGGGAGACTCGAGCTAGCCTTGCAAAGCTTTTATAACACCTAGGAAGGATTTACAGAGGTAAACCTTCAACCTTAAATGATCTTCTTTTGGTTTCATTAAGTTTTTCTAGCTTTCTCGTTTTCTTAAGCTCATGTGCTTGGTGGATGATTTGTGATTACTTTATGTTGTTGATGGCTGTGATGGTTCCTTCATGTTCTTAAGAAGTTATATAAACTATTAACACCCTCAAAGTGGAACAAAAACAAGGAAAGATTTTAACCAAAGCATAAGGAGGAAGATAATGGACATTTTGTTTGACTTTTGGACATTCGGACTGTTTAGAGGACTGTAAAGCCTTGATGGTGTAATTATTTTGATTGTTTGTTGTTTGTGATATTGTACTCCCATGAGTTGTGGAGGTAACCTAGTTGGAACGAACCAAAAAGATGCTAAAACGAAGCCATAGTTATGATTTGAGTAAAATGCATCATGACTGTGAAAAAACAGAGTATACAGTTTACGTTTTGGCTTAAGATTTGGTCATGTTAGCTTCTATGGGTAGTCCTACATTTTTGATATGTTGTAGCCCCGTGTCTTACGAATCCATAGAGTCTGTAACGGACCAAATTAATTTAGTATAGAGGGAGATATAGGAGCTGGAGTGGACAGAGGTCTTAACCTCGCGATTCTGCAACTGCAGAATCTAGGCTATTGCATGGCGCTGTTCCGCTCCTGGTCCGGGTCAGGTCAGGCCGGACCGGGTCGGGTTAAAGCCTTATGTGCTTAATTTTATACCAGTGTCAACCAAAGTGATGTTGTCTTAAGGCATAAATTGAATAAACTGATTACAAATTACGCTTGGTTTTTTAGGGGCGCTGGCCCCCGACTGGGTAGTCGTAGCGGCAATTAATGTATTTTGATGATGTGATGACTGTATTGAACCTAGTCCTTATATGACTAATATTTAAGATGATTTTAATGAACTGTAGGGTATTATTTTTGAAGGACGATTAACGTCAAGATTTTAACGCATGCGCAAGGCAAGTTCCTTACTCAGCCCTTATTTAATTGTATGAGTTTTCCTTACTCGATTTATTTAGTGGGCAAGTTTTGAATTCATTTATCCATCGAGCAAGTCTCCTATCTTTTTCAAGTTATTATTGTGCAAGTTTACTTACCCTACTAATAATTATATTTGAGCAAATATTATTTATTGAGCAAGCTTATTGAGCTTCTTGACTCCGTTCAAATTACTTATCAATTTAGCAATTACAATGCTAGTATTCATACTTTTATTTAAGTATTGCAATGAAAGCCCACTTCATGCAATGTTATATATTGTGTGATTCCAAAGATTATGAATTGTTATTCATTCAAGATATTATTGATGCTATTAGGCATGTTGTTGAACCTTAAAGTTCTTTATTCTATAAACTGTTTGAAAGATATATCAAAGCTAATTGTTCTAGCTAGACACTTATTGATTTGTTTATTGAAGTGAGGTTAAGTCCTCCAACTATTATTGTTGTTAAGTAAAACTGTCCGATCAAATTGTTTTGGTCTGGACTCCCATGTAGAGCTGAGAAGAAACAACCCTCATAGTAGGGGAAATTGTTAATAAACGTCGGGGAACCCGACACGCGCGTAAATGGAAAATGTAAGGCTTATACATAACGCCAGGTATTTTAGGTTGATCACCTATTTGTACCAGTTTTTTGTGGATTATCGAATGAATTTCCAGTAATTCTAGATAGAGTTTTGTGCCTTGGGGCTCATTAATATCGATTAGTCCCTTTCTTTGGGGAAATTTTGAAATCCTTGGATACTTTATAAATCTTTCGGTCCATAGCAACTACTATAACGGCGATAAAAGAAGTTGTTTATTTCCTTGACTTAGCTAAATTTTTACTCTTGTGAGCTATATAAAGTTATTGATGTGATTATTCATTGTTATTATACTTATGGGGCAAATTTGTTGCTCACCCTTGTTTTCCTTAAAACCATTTTCAGTTAGTGCGGCACGTGGCGAGAGAGCTCAGGAAAAGATAAGGGAAAGGGGAAAGCTACTGATTAGTTGTAATTTGTTGTTCTAGAATTACCATTTGTATTAAGACTTATTAATTCACATTGCGTATTAAGACATATTTACCCTTACGTATTATGTTATGTTTTTGCAGTAGTCTTGGTTTCGAGACTTTGGACAGGATTATTTATGTTATATCAATGTAAATATACCTTTATTCCGCTATAAAGTTATCGATTGTATAATTATTGTATTAGGTAGTAATGAACCAGGTCCGTGGCTCAGGTGACCCGAATTTGGGGGCGTCACAAGATCGAGGAAGGAATACTTGTGCAATAAGTTTCTAGATCATCTCAAAATGGTATTTTCTCATAATGGACATCTCCTGATATGTAATAATTTATTGGTGTATCTAAAAGGAAAAACCGTACCTTATTGAACATGGTGCAGTTCATGATGATTTTTACCGACATTCCAGTATCCATCTAGGGTTATACCCTAGAAACGGCTGCATATCTACAAAATAAGGTAATCTCAAAATTCAGCCCCAAGACTCCATAAAAGTTATGGATAGGGATGATTCCTATTCTTAAATATGTTAAGATAAGGGTTTGTCCAACTTATGTGAAAAGCTTTCAAAAGATAAGTTTGGGACAAAATCTGACAAGTGCAGATTTGTGGGATATCCTAAAGAAAGTTTGGGGTATTATTACTTTAATCCTACACACTGCCTTATTAGATAAAGATATTTATCATTGAATGAGCTAGTGGGAGGGTAATAGATCTTGAAGGAGTTTAAGAACCACAAAGCAGTATAAGTCAAACCGAGAAAAGAAGAAACCTGTAGATAGACCTATTGTACCACAATCGAATCGTAAATCTGGAAGAGTACCAAAGATACCTAGGAGGTATGGATTCATCATAATGGATGCTGGTATAGTACGCATCATAGATGATGATGATCTAGTTATATACGATGAGGCTATGAGTAGTAGACACCCAGAGAAATGGTAAATGGCCATGAAATCCGAAATGGATTCCATATAAGAGAACCAAGTATAGACTTTAGTTACTCCACCCAAAAGGCATAATGCCTATAGAGTGTAAATGGGTCTTTAAGAGAAAGACCGGAGTAAATGGCAAGGTGAAGACCTATAAGACCAGAATGGTGACAAAAGATTTTAAATAAATGGCAAGGAGTTGTCCATCATGAAATCTTCCTACCTGGTAGCAATGCTCAAGTCCATTCGGATTTTGCTTGTGATTGCAGCTTATTACGAAATATGGCAAATGGATATGGAGACGCCCTTGCTCAATGAAGACTTGAGGAAAATGTATGTATGATACACCTAGATGAATTTATTTCAATGGTTGAAGCAAATCATGTATATGAGCTACAACAATCCATTTATGGATTGAAGCAATCTTCTCAAAGATGAAACATTCGTTTTGATTAGACAATCAAAAAAGTTTGATTTTATCAAAAACGAGAATGAACCTAGTATGTACAAAAGGGTTAGTGGGAGTGTTGTGACATTCCTAGTATTATATGTTGATATACTACTGATAAGGAATGATATACCAGTGCTACAATCAATAAAGATAAAATTGTCTAAACATTCCTCCATGAATGACTTTGGGAGTAGCATCCTTTGAATTGGGGATATAAATCTATATAGATAGATTTAAAAAGGATGTTCGGCTTGACCCAATGAACGTATATTCATTTGATGCTAAAAGCGTTTAGCATGGCAAAACTCCAAGAGAGGTCTCATGGATGATGAGCTATGGAGTGTATCTCTCTAAAATTGTCCCCAATGAAAAGAGAGATCGCATGAGTTACTATTATGTATGTAATGAATATACAAGGCCTGATGTTGATCAGTCATATTCTGTAGAAGATCACTATAAGACAGTGAAAAGCATCTTTAAATACTTAACAGGTATTGAGGATGTGATCATAATTCATGGTGGGTCCGAATTAAAACTAGAGGGTTAAACATAATCAACTTTTTTAGACCGACTAAGACGATAACAAATCCACTTTAGGGTAAATCGTTACCTTGAATGGTGGTACAGTGAATTGAAAAAGTTTTAGACAGCAAAGAGTTGCTGGTTTAGTGACAAAAATAAAGTATATAGCTGTAAATGAAGCTGTAAATTGATTGTTCGGATGAAAAGTTCATTATAGAACTAGAAATAGTTCCTAAGTCTAATCTTGGATTCAAACATGTGTTGCGGCACTTTCATTTGATTAGTAGAATCATTGAAAGAGGAGAAGTCACTATAGAGATAGTGGACTCTCAAGAACAACATTGCATATCCATTTACTAAAGCTTTATCCAATAACAGGATGATCGTCACTTAGAGAAGAAGGGTATTAGATACCATGGCGATTAACTTTAATGCAAGTGAGAGATTGAAAGTAGTATGAGCACAAGCCAATCATATTTGATATGATGTAGCATATACTTTGTAATTTTATTCGTTTATTAAAGACATTTTACTTTATCTACATGGTGACGTTATATTAAATGTGGTAAACCCTTAGTTTTGAGCAATGATTTTAGAATCATGATGATGATCATGCTAATTAGATCTAAATTCAAGATAGCTCACAAACTAAAATCGTTCCTAATCGTTGGATTACTAAAAAGGGGATTAGTGAATCCGGATAGATTAGTACATACTTTTCTTGCTCTTAAGAAGAGGATGATTGATCTCATAATCATTTGTATGGAGACACTAAAGTAAGTATGTAGGTACTTATTGGAGAATAAGTTCACTGAACGTGGCTCACTAAAGGAATACCTAATAGAGTTTTACTCGCCTGTCAATAGGAATTCTTCTAGTGATAGTAGTACAAGTGATCCTTAGACTTGAGATCATCATAGTATCTTGTGTATGATGAGTTATACTTTGACATGTCCCTTAAGACCTTTAGGGTATACCAAAGGGTATGATTGGGCATAATAAGTTATACATTGAGATAGATGAATGGTCAACAAAGAATCTACCACTTCTAGTAAAAGGAGAGAATCTACCACTTCTACTAAATTATTATTATTATTATTACTATTATTATTATTTAATTCCTAAAAGGGTTTGGGAATTAATTAATTAAAAGAGTTTCATTAAAATATAATCCTAATCCTAAATAGTTTAGGAGGGTTCCCTATCTCTATAAATAAGATGAGTCTTATCATGCTTTAGGGTTAGACACTCTTGCATTAGAATTGTGGAGAGTACTTAGAATTTCTATAGAGATAGAAATTAGGGTTTTGCCAATACCCATCTTCTTGAATACGTATTATTCCTTGGTGGATCAACTCTGGAGGCCAAACACTTAGGTGGCTAACGTTAATCAAAGGAAGGAATTTAATCGGTGGAATGCAAGGAGAACGCGAAGGAATTGGAGTTGAACTTGTATCTGAGGAAGCTAAAATTCTACAAGGGTATAATTCTTATTCTCCATCTCTTTCATTTAATTAATAATTGTGCATAAAGAAAGATCATAGTGATGGTTTGTATAAAATTTTAAAATCTAATTTTATCGCGCTTCCGCACTATTTATGTAATTTGATTGCATGTTCGCGCTATATACAAACCTACAATAATATTAAATAAATAATATTTATTCTACAATAAGGGTAAGCGATCAACGACTTTCCAGATAATATAGATTTTAACATTAATCACAAAAGAACACCTTTCAATGAATAGTTACCGTACAATTCAATCATTCTACCATACAAATGTTCCAACCAAATATAAGACATTAAATTACTGTCAAGCCGTATTTTTATTTGATTATATGTATTTCAATTCTCAAATGCACAACTCTGAATAATGCAAATTAGAAACACATTTCTAATTTCATTCTGCTTTGACCAAAGACTTCTGAGTTATCATTTATCAAATCACATAGGACATTCTCTCCTTTTACTAGAAGTGGTAGATTCTTTGTTAACCATTCACCTATCTCCATGTACAACTTATTATACTCAATCATACCCTTTGATATACCCTAAGGGTCTTAAGGGACATTTCAAAGTATAACTCATCATACACAAGATACTATGATCTCAAGTCTAAGGATCACTTTGTACTACTATCACTTAAGGAATTCCTACTGACAGACAAGTAAAACTCCATTAGTTATTCCTTTAGCGAGCCACGTTCAGTGAACTTATTCTCCAATAAGCACCTACATAATTGCTTTAGTGTCTCCACACAAATGATTATGAGATTAATCATCCTCTTCCTAAGAGCAAGCAAAGTATGTACTAATCTATCCCGATTCACTAATCCCCTTTTTAGTAATCCAATGATTATGAACGATTTTAGTTTACAAGCCATCTAGAATTTAGATCTTATTAGCATGATCATCATCATGATTATAAAAGTATTGCTCAAAACTATGGGTTTATCATATATATAATAACAACACCATGTAGATAAAGTAAATGTCTTTAATAAACGAATAAGATTACAAAGTATATGCTACATCATATCAAATATGATTGGCTTATGTGCATACTACTTTCAAATACATCAAGTGGAAGGAATTCAAGTAGTCAAAGGTTGTGAATTTGGGTAGAATACAAAGCGCCCATAAGGTGTTCGATAAATTACTTCAAATACACAGTTTATCAATTTCTTGAGTTTCAAAGTTTTGTTAGGCAATCAAATGGCACCCAAACGACAATGCACGACAAGAGCTTCTTCCACCACATACGACCATTCGAAGTTTGTTAATGAAGCAGCATCGAAGAGATTCCAAGCCTCCTTGGTCAGCAAAAACTTAATACAAGAATTAACATCATCTCTTTTTCTTTTCTTGGTTTGTTCAATGAAACATCTTGTTTCATTGATATGACCGAGTCTATAGTGCCACATAAAGGTATAATTAACATTATCTCTTTTTCTTTTCTTGGTTTGTTCAATTTGAAGTATATTTTCATGCAAGTCAAGTATGTAAAGTCCATTCAGTAGATTGTCAACACTATATAAAACATTTTTATTATAAGTAGAACAATTGTTGTTCTTTATTATAATATCAAAACCATCCATATCTAATATAAAAATTAAAATAATGTTTCTAATGAGTGTTGGAACATAATAACAATTATTTAAACTAATGAACTTGCCCGAAGGCAGTGTGCTAAATAATAAGTTCCTACAGCTAATGCAGCAACCTTTGCTCCATTTCCCACTCCTAGGACGACTTCATCCTTGTTCAGCTTTTTACTTCTGGTTAGTCCCCGCATATTATTACATATGTGAGAACTACAGCCGGTATCCAATACCCAAGTAGAATTTTGACTTTCAAAAAAATTAATTTCAATCATGAACAAACCTAGATCGGAAGTCGAAGCTTCTCCAAGCTTCTTTTGGTGCGCAAGATACTCCTTGAAGTTCCTCTTCCAGTGTCCCGACTTATTGCAATGGTAGGAAATTCCTTTGCTATCTGGATCAGGTTTCTTTTTATCCTTTTTCTTCGCCTTGCCCTTAGCCTTCTTGTTTTTCTTTTTTCAGAAGATACCTTGGGCCTCTTCCTTTTCTTGGAATAATCATCCACTAGTAAGACTTGGTTCTTGTTGGATGAGAAGTGACCTTCAGCAGTTTTCAGCATGTTAAGTAACTTAGGCAAGCTGACGTCCAACTTATTCATGTGAAAATTCACAACAAATTGTGAGAAGGTATCCGGGAGTGACTGCAAGATCAAATCTTGACTTAACTCCCCATCCATCATGAACCCTAGGTGTCCAAGTTGTTCAATCAGATTGATCATCTTAAGGACATGGGTCTCAACAGCAGTGCCCTCGGTCACACGAGATCGGAAGAGCTCCTTAGATATCTGATATCTAGCAGTCCTACTTTGCTCACCATACAACTCTTTGAGGTGCAGCAATATAGTAGGAGCATCCATAGTTTCATGCTGATGCCGAAGCTCGTTACTCATGGATGCGAGCATGATGCATTGAGCCAAGATTGCATCATCTTCCTCTTTCTTAAAGTAGCAATCTCTTCCTCAAAGGCTGTTTCTACAACATTAGCAGGGACTGGCAAATTTATGGCATAAGAAATCTTTTCAGCAGTGAGAGCAATTCTCAGATTCCTTAACCATTCCGTGTAATTCGGTCCGGTCAGTTTGTTAGCATCAAGTATGCTACGCAGTGATAGTGAGTTTGACATTTTTAAATTCTACATGTGAAATAGACAACATTTTAGCATACATTTATTTTATTAATCATCAAAATAAATTAGGTCTTTATTTAAATTGGTATCTCTCACTTTTTCATCAAACTATATTACCCTCAATTTATATAGTTCGGCAAATCTAATTAAAATATTTGCTAGTGAGAATAAGGATCTCAATTGAAATGTATATAGCCTTGTGTGACACAACAAACTATATATAAATAAATAGGTAGACAACTATTGTCAATTACAACATTATGTAACTCCTTCTATTTTGCCTCTTAGATTATTTTGATCAAGTGTGATACATCCGAATTAAAATTATCCAAGTTAAGTCCAACTAGCACTTCCATATATTCGAAAGAAAAAATACTGTCCTTGTAATGACACAACAAAATAACATCGTTCAGTCTATTTATAAGCATCAAATGTGATAAAACAACAATCTTAAATATTTAATACTTGCCTTGTGTGACACAAACAAACTCATATTAAATATTTAATACTCTATCGCTTTTACCCATGCTAGAAGGTGACGTTCGATATTCCAAATATCTTTGAACGCTTAGGACTTAATATAATTTCTTTTGAGGGGTGGTTTGTTAATTATTAGTATCATCTTGTTTAGCGCGCATGCACATATATATATATATATATAAAATACGCGTCATATTATTTTACATACGAAAGCATGTTGGATAATATATAATATATATATAGTAAGCATGCCACATTTAGAATATTATATTCTACCCGGATTGATTATTGGACTTTTTATTCTAGTTTGGTTCACTAGAGCCACCAAGTGAACCAAAAAGGTCAAACCTAGGGTGACAAGAATAAAATTTAAATATGACTATTATATTTAAACCCGGGCTCCAATACAAACGGATCTTCAAGCGCTCCTTGCTCCTTTGTCTCCAATTCTTCAAAATAATTCTAACTAATCCTATTACATGAACTATTTACTATAATAGAAACCTTGCTCAGCAGTCAAGGAGAAATATATAGGAGGGAGATAGAATTTACATTAAGAAAAATTAGAGAAGACGAGGTACGCAGACCCCATTTATAAAAACCCATACATTCAAGCATCCTCTAAAATAATTCCAATCACACATTGGTCAATAGTCCATAATCAATCCCTATTTATTATCATACATATCTCTATATGTATCAATAAATAACATTCATCTCATGAATAATAAAATCATTCCATATATACATTGATATCAATTAATGGGCAAAATTTTTGCTAATATTTAGTTTTGAAACAAAATAAACTCTTTTATTTTTAATCAAAGAAAAAAAAACCAAATCCAAATTAAACTCCTTTAATTTTTTAGCAATCTGAAATCTTATTTCAGATAAAATAAACATCTTTATTTTAAAAACCTTTATCAATTAAATAAACCATTTATGTTAATTGAGAAAAACAAAAAAAATTTCAAACTCTACATTACCTGCGCGGCCGCGCTCCAAATTGAACTAGGAGCGGCGCGGCCGCGCTACAAAAAAAAAAAAAACACCCTAGAAACGTTTTTTTTTTTGGGTTTAGGGCACGGCCGCGCTCCAGCTGGAACTGGAAGCGGCGTGCCGCGCTGGAGCGCGGCCGGCCGTGATGCAGATTCAGAAAATTTTTTCCAGCCTAAAATCAATAATTAACACAACTATTAGGCTCTGATACCACTATTGGGTTTGTATATAAACACGAGCATGCAATCAAATTACACAAATTGGGCGGAAGCATGATAAAACGGATTTTAAAAATTTTTAATACAAACCATCACCATGATCTTTCCTTGCGTTCACAATTATATCAAATTAACGAAAAGAGATAGAGATTAAAAAATTATACCCTAGTAGAACCGTGCTTCCTCGGGTACAAGTTCACCTCCAATTCATTCGCGTTCTCCTTGAATTCTACCGATTAAATTCCTTAATTTGATCAACGTTAGCCACAAAAGTTTTTGGCCTCTAAAGGTGATCCACCAAGGAATTATATCTATTCAAGAAGATGTGTACTGTCAAAACCCTAGTTTCTATCTCTATAGAAATTGCAAGTACTCTCCACAATCTAATGCAAGAGTGTGTAACCCTAATCTATGATAAGACTCCTCTTATTTTATAGATGTAGGAAAAACCCTTCCCTAAACTATTTAGGATTAGAGTTTTTAATATAATTAAACTCTTTTAATTAATTATGCTCCTAATCCAATTAGAAATTTATGAGAGAGTACTTCTATTTAATTAATTCTCAAATCCCTATTAGGAAATAAATAATAGTAATAGTAATAATTAATAATAATAAGACTCCTCTTATTAATTTATATTTAATATTTCCAAAATATTAAATAATAAATATTAAGCTATTTAATTTATTCTATCTCCATAGATTAAATTAAATATACTTAACTTATTATTACAATTATGACATTTACTTTTTAAATAAATATTTTCCTTATGTGGTGTGACCCTTTAGGTTCTCCATATTAAACTAGTTGTGAATAAATCAATTAGAACAATTCTAATCTTATTTAAATAAATAAATTAAACTATTTAATTCATTTAAATAAATAATATTTATTTTACAATAAGGGTAAGCCCCCTTAGCGATCAACGACTTTCCAGATAATATAGATTTCAACATTAATCACAAAAGAACTTTTCAGTGAATAGTTACAGTACAATTCAATCCTTCTACCATACAATGTCCCAATTAAATATAAGATATGGATTTATTGTCAAGCCTTATTGTATTTAATTATATGTATTTCGATTCCCAAATGCACAGCTCTAAATAATGCAAATTAGAAACTCCTTTCTAATTTCATTCTGCCTTGGCCAAGGACTACTGAGTTGTCATTTATCGAATCACATAGGACATTCACATCTTTTACTAGATGTGGTAGATTCTTTGTTGATCATTCACCTATCTCCATGTACAACTTATTATACATAATCATACCCTTTGATATACCGTAAAGGTCTTAAGGGACATGTCAAAGTATAACTCATCATACACAAGATACTATGATGATCTCAAGTCCAAGGATCACTTGTATTACTATCACTAGAGGAATTCCTATTGACAGACGAGTAAAACTCCATTAGGTATTTCTTAGCGAGCCACGTTCAGTGTACTTATTCTCCAATAAGCACCTACATACTTGCTTTAGTGTCTCTACATAAATGATTATGAGATCAGTCATCCTCTTCCTAAGAGCAAGCAACGTATGTACTAATCTATCCGGATTCACTAATCCCCTTTTTAGTAATCCAACGATTAGGAACAATTTTAGTTTGTGAGCTATCTAGAATTTAGATCTCATTAGCATGATCACCAACATGATTCTAAAAGCATTGCTCAAAACTATGGGTTTATCACATTTAATATAACAACACCATGTAGATAATGTAAAACGCCTTTTAAGAAAATCAATTTTTTTATTAATAAATGAATAAGATTACAAAGTATATGCTACATCATATCAAATATGATTGGCTAGTGTGCATACTACTTTCAATGTGAGGATAATCTTGAGAACAAGTTACGTCAATTGAGGAAATTTTGCCAAGAGACGCTTGAAAAAGAGGGAATGGCTAATGAAGAGCAAAAATCACTGAGGGACTATGCTATGCCCCAAATTGATGAGCTAAAGTCAAGTATTAAAAGGTCGGCCATCACTACTAATTCCTTTGAAACTAAGCCGGGTATAATTCAGATGATTCAGAAATTCAATACAGTTTGGGGGATTGGCTAAGATGATCCAAATGAGCATTTAGTGAGCTTCTTGGAGATTTGTGATACGTTCAAGTAGCACAATGTTTACGGATGATGCAGTGAGACTACGAATGTTTCCCTTCACATTGCGGGATAAAGCAAAAAGTTGGCTACACTCGCTTCCACCGGGATCCATCACTACTTAGAACGACTTTGCCCAAAAATTTCTATCAAAATTTTTCCCGCCAGCGAAACCTTGCGAAGATGAGAAACGACATTACTACTTTTGAGCAAGCAACATGGAGAATCTTTGTATGAAGCTTGGGAGAGATTCAAGGACTTATTGAGAAGATGCCTGCATCATGGACTACCCAAGTGGCTTCAGGTTCAGACATTCTACAATGGGTTAAGTAGTAATTCCCGAACGAGCATAGACCTAGCTGTAGGAGGGGCACTGATGGCTAAGAACTTTGATGAAGTATTTGAGTTATTGGAAACCATGGCTGCCAATAATTACCAGTGGCCTACTGCGAGGGTAACTGCACTGAAAGCGGCTGGGAAATTTGAAGTAGATGCAGTAACAGCCTTATTAGCACAATGGCAGCATTAACGAAAAAGATTGAAGCATGGGGACCACAAGCAACTCAACAAAAAAAGTGGCGATGATTTTGTGAATTATGTGCAGAAAAAATCATGCTACAGATCAATGTGCCATCAATGCAGAGTCGGTACAGTTCATAGGAAGTTACAATAGATCCAAAAAACAGCCATATCAGAATGCTTATAATCCGGGGTGGTGGTGGAGGAATCATCTGGGTTTCTCGTGGAGTAATAATGCTCAGGTTCAAAACCAAGCTCCAAGACCATAGAATCCACCAGGCTTTCAGAACCAAGTTCCACAACACGCATAGAGAAAACCGAGTTTGAGGGGGAGGAATCGTTGGCAAGATTCATTATAGCATCTAAGAAGAGAATGAATGATCAAGATAAGCTGTTAACTCAGGTAGATTTGAATGTGAAAAGCCAAGCAGTGTCAATTAGAAACTTGGAGAATCAGCTGGGACAGTTGGCTCACGTTTTGAACAGTCGACCACAAGGAGCACTTCCAAACGATACAGGGGTGAACCCAAAAACAGATGAAAAAGAACATTGCAAGGCTATAACCTTAAGGAGTGGAAAAGAGCTTCTTGATACGGTTGAAGAAAAATCGAAACCAGAAAAAGTTATGGTGAATGAAAAAGAGAAGGAGAAAAGTGAGGTGAAGGATACAAGTTCGAAAGGAAAGCCAAAAGAACTCAAGCAAGACAGTGTAGTGCCTTCCGTTCCAGTTCCTCGGAGATTTCAGAAAGCCAAGTTAGATAAGCAATTTTCCAGATTCTTAGATGTTTTCAAGAAACTGCACATCAACATACTATTTGCAGAAGCCCTAGAACAGATGCCCATTTATGCAAAATTCATGAAGGAGGTCTTATCGAAGAAGAGAAGACTGGGAGAATTCGAGACAGTGGCATTAACCGAAGAATGCAGTGCTATCTTACAAAAATAAACTGCCACCCAAACGAAAGGATCTAGGAAGCTTCAACATTCCATGTGTAATTGGTGCTCAGTTTTTTGGAAGGGAATTGTGTGACTTAGGAGCAAGTATCAATTTAATGCTGTTATCAGTTTACACTCAGCTAGGGCTAAAGCCACCAAAATCGACAAATATCAGCTTACAATTGGCAGACAGGTCAGTAACATACCAGACAAGGGTATTGTGGAAGACATTTTGGTTAAGGTCGATAAATTCATCTTCCCCGGTTGACTTCATCATATTGAATTACGAAGAGGATAAGGAAATCGCCATTATATTAGGTTATCCGTTTCTTAGCGCAACAGGGAGAACTCTGATAGATGTTCAGAAAGGTGAATTAACAATGAGAGTGCAAGATCAGAAAGTCACCTTCAATGTGTTCAAATCAATGAAATTCCCTAAGGAAGGCGAAAAGTGCTTATGGATAGACCTAATGGATGAGATAGTGACCGAAAGGACTGAAGCAAGTTATATTGAAGATCCATTAGAAGCTGCCTTGGTTGGAATAGACATTTTTGATGAGTTGGATGAGTGGTATTATGTCAAGGTATTAGATGCGTTACCCATCTCTCGGAAATTCAGTAGGCAATTTGATACACTTGACCGGCCGAAAGAAGGAGAAAAGAGGTCTAAAACGTCAGTGGAGGAACCACCTGAGCTTAAACTCAAACCTCTTCCCTCTCATGCTACCAGTGATAGTTTCTGCTCATTTGAATGAATCTCAAGAAGAAAAATTGTTAAGGGCTTTACGTGAGTATATAACAGCAATTGGGTGGACAATAGTAGACATTAAGAGAATCAGTCTGTCATTTTGCATGCATAAAATTTTACTTGGAAAGGGAGAAAAATCGGTTATTAAGTAACAAAGAAGCTTGAATCCGATCATGAAGGAAGTAGTAAAGAAGGAAATCATCAAGCGGTTAGATGTCGGTATTATCTATCCGATTTCAGACAGTTCTTGGGTAAGTCCTATACAGTGTGTACCGAAGAAAGGGGGAATGACAGTGGTTGAAAACGAAAATAATGAACTCAATCCTATTCAACTTACCCAAACCTTATTTCTTCCCTTTCCCACACCAACCGAACTTCCCCACACCCATTCTTCTTCCAAATTCTTTTCTTCTCCTACCCACACTTGGATTCAATTACAAAATACATCAATTCTCTCTCCAAAACCAAAACCTTACACGGCTCTCACTCCAAATCTCGCTCCAAATAGGATTTCTCTGTTTTCTACTACAAAGCTACATGGGCTTTTCTCTTTGCATGCACAAGTGCTAAGGTTTCTTAAGTGATTAAAGACACAATTCTACTCGTGCACCCGTTCCATAGACACAGAGTCTCCTGTATTATTCTTTGCTACTATCAGGGTTTGTTGAAAGTTGCTATAATTTGAGTTTGGGGGAAACTACCATATAGTTACATCAATAGCAATACACATGGCTCTCAAAAGGCATCGGGGTGAGAGTTCATCTTCAACACCATCAAGGCAATTTGATAGACGAAAATTCGTTAGTGCTGAGGCCGCTAACAGATTTCATTCGTATATATCGGGTAAAGCTCTAACTCCCGAGTGCGGTCTCCAAATTGACGAGGTGGTAGATGGCGAGATGATGTTGCAGATTATAGAGAGGGGATGGGAAACATTTACAGCCCATCCAGAACCTGCGTGTATAGCCATTGTCAAGGAGTTCTATGCCAATACAGAGGACGCGACACCATGTGAGGTTGTAATCAAGGGCAAGAAGGTGTCATTCAGTGGTCGGACTATCAATGAATATTATAATTTGAGGCTTGATGAACGCTACAGATATTCTCAACTTCTTGTTGAGGGGCCGAATTTGTGAGAAGGTTGTGACTGACTTGTGCAAACTGAGGACAGCTTGGATATCTAGAGGATCACGTGCAGTAATTTCTTTCCTTAGCAAAGATTTAAATCATTATGAGAAGGTCTGGTATGCCTTTCTGTCAGCCAAATTGATGCCATCTTAGCACGTGAGTGATGTCCCAAAGGAAAAAGCTCTGTTGTTATATGCAATCGTGATGGGTATGAAGATTAATGTGGGGGAGGTGATTGAGGCGTCGATTCGTCAAAGCTTGCGAAGCTTACATAGTCAGGGTGGTTTGCCACACCCCTCTCTGATTTGTGGGTTATGTCTTTGAGCTGGCGTTCGCTGGAGTACTGAGGAAGTTGTCCAGCAATCGTTGCTTCTTTTGGGCCACCGACTAATTGCGAGGTATAAAGAATGGGAAGGTGGTAAGTCACACCCCCGTGGCTTGGGATATATCATTCATCCTCCTTCTGAAGGTGAGGAGCAGGATGCTGATGAGGAGGTAGCAGGTCCTTCGACGTCCACTTCTACAGGAAAATCTAAGTTCAGTCTTCAATTTCGCGAGTTGCAGTGACTTATCGATTCTCAGCATAAGACCATATTAAGGCAGAATCAGAGATTGGCAGACCGACAGGAACATATGTTTGCTTATCAGACGAGTTTCACTTAAGTGATAGCCACTATGTATGCTAATATACAATCGTTGATGGATTATGTTCATTTTCTAGAGGCTTAACCGTTGCCAGTTTTTCCACCACCAACCCCAGATGATGATGACGAGTTCGGGCCCACCGCTTGACCTGTCAGGGAAGTCCTCCATTCTTTATTTTCTTTATTTTCAGCACAATGAGGACATTATTTCGTTTAAGTTTGGGCGAAGTTTTTGAATTAATAGTTTTTATTCTGTTTTGGTGGTGTGTAAAATTGCATAGTAGGAATTGTTTTATTTATTTGCATTATAGTTGCATTAGTGCATTAGTTTAATATGAATAGTTTCATTAACTTCATGGTAAATTGCATTTACTAGTTGTGTTGCATTCAGTTCAGTTAATTATTTATTAAAAAAAACAAAAATATAGTAGAGTAGGATCATATAGAATTGGATTTAGTAGGGATATTCAAGTAATGAATTAATGTAAATCATTTAGGGAAAGCCGATGATGAAAATTTGATCAGTTCTTGATTAGTTTAACAGGATGGATAGGGAATGCTAAGTCAGGAGTTTGACCGTTTTTAGTTGTGTCTACTTGGGACCCTTGGTTTTTAATTACTCACAATTATGTGTCGAATTGGTTAGGATTTGGTTCAATTTTTGTATTAAGTGCTCATTAAGGATATATTGACTTTTATCACTTGTTGGATAAAAAAAACAAGAAAAAAATGTTGTTTAATAAACACTGCTTCAATGTCTGTCTAAGTTGCAAGAAAACGAAGAAATATGTAAAAGGGGAGGTTATAGACATAGAAGAGCAGATCTTGACTTGTTTGTCTTTGTGGGCGGTATCATTTGAACAAGTAAGCCCTTAGGATGTGTCTTTACACTCAGCGTCCTAAAATCGTCTGATTTGGGAGTTGTTGGTCAAAAGTTCGTTATAAGGGTAGCATTGAAAAGCCTAATAGAGATGAATATTGCATAAGTCAAGGAAAAAAAATTATAATAACGAAATGGAGCTCAAAATGCACTCGTTGAAAAGAAAAAAAAGAAGAAAAAAAGATAAGAAAAAAAAGAAAAAGATATGAAAAGTGAAGACAAATGGATAAAAGTAGAGCTTAAAAGTAAAAATATGTAAACTTATATTTTTTGAGCACTGTGATACTAAGGGTTGAATTCGGGTTTTAATTGGTTTGATGTTTTGCACACACACATGGGAGGGTTGAGAGTAAGGATATAACTAAGGTGGATTGTTGATGGTGCATGAGGTTGAAGTCCTGTTGAATTGTTAGTTACTGATTTCTGAGGCTGGATTTTTATGATGTATGTGGATTAATTGCTTGAGTATGGACAATCATGCATATGCATTCATGTAGTTAGTTAGTTTAGTTGTTATTTGTGGTTTGTTTTGTGTTTTTGCTTGAGGACAAGCAAAGTCTTGAGTTTGAGGGTATTTGATGAGTGGGTTTTAACCTACGAGTTAGGTACATCTTTGGCTTAATTCTTTACAATCTTTAAGTGTTTTTAGTATCTTTTTTATTTGTTTTCGTGTTTGATGTTATAGGTTTGAGGCTGGCTGTAGATTGGAATAGAAACAAAGAAATTTGTTGCAGGACATCTTCGCCGGGGGAGAGGATTTTGTGTAGGAAATTTCCTCGTCGGGGCAAGGATGCGACTAGAGGAAAAGAAGTTGATTTTCAGCAGGATCAGTTTATGTTAGAAGGTTGATGCTAACAAGGATTCTTTTGTTTTAATCTGATGAGGAGACTTTAAAAGATATATGAAAGGCCATGAAAGATTGACATCACAACGCACTGAAGATACCAACACGAAGATTGATTTTTCAGAGCTGAGCAAGGAAAAATTGGAGTTCGGGACAAGCATCGTGAAGAATTTAGATTGGTGGATTGAAGATTGAAGATTTCATTGAGTTTTCTTTTAATCTTATTATCTCTGATTTATAATTAATTATGATGACTTATTTTAGAATTCTAGTTTTTTATTTTCAGCATGAACTAAACCTTAAATTAAGGCTAACAATTGAACCAATTATGCTTATAAAATTAATTATCTACTTTGATTCTAGTTATTTTATTTAAATTGAGTTGTCTATCATATTCTATGTTTATTGATTAATTGTCTGGCTAACAATTAGCGGAATACTCTAGGTGAATTCGGGAGATGAAATCTAGGGTTAGACCTGAATATGATAGCATGCATTCTTAATTATTTGCATGGGTTTAAATAATTAGGGTTGTAAAAGTGAATAGGAATATTCTCTTCGCTGCATGTAACTATTGGGAATTGATGCTTAATGAATTTAATCTCTTAGTTTTGCATAGGAATATCGCAGAAGTAAGTAATTAGAAATAACATTATACTTATTTAAATAATGCATTTAATCAAATAAACTCAATTAAATACATACTTTGAATATAAAAATTCTCCACATTAATTTAATTAATGTAACACATATAATTAAATTAATCTACCACAAACTCATCAATTAATTATTTAATTTAATAATTAAATCATCGAAAAAATATTTATTCAATACAATAAATATCTAAATTAAATTACAAAAATCTCGTTTGTCACATCTTTCTCCCTTAAAAGGATTCTGTCCCCAGAATCACGACTCAATTAATCCGTCCCATTACATTCTCCCCCTTTTACAAAGATTCTATCCCTAGAATCGCTACACCTAGACTAAATAAATAATTTAGGATAATCTTTCATCATATGATCTTCGAGTTTCCACGTAGCCTAAATAAATAATTTAGGATAATCATTCATCATATGATCTTCGAGTTTCCACGTAGCTTATTCAGCGTTGTGGTTTCTCTTCTATATTCACATCAAATCACATATTTCACAACATGAAACACATATATATACACATACTCAAACTCAAAGCGTCTCATAATAAGAATTTTATTTATTAAATTCTTATTTAATAATTTCTGAAAATTCGGGTTGTCACATCCTTCCCTCCTTATAAGGATTCCATCCTCGGATTCAACGAAACTTCCCTTACTCGGTTTTCACTTAATTTCTTTCACAAGTATCGTTGAATAACTTAATGCATTACCTTAGTATAGGTTTTATTTCATCACATTCACTTAAACTTGGAACACTTCGAGTATTATATATTCTTTAACCCTTTAACGCATTCATTGCATATCATACTCGTCGTAATAATAAAATATCCTATTTTAGCATCGTATAAATATTCGGGATATCACATTCACCCCTTCTTCTAAGAATTTCGTCCTCAAAATTTTGATTAACTAATATTCGTTCCTTCCATTTATCGAAATGGACTCTACGTTAATCACTACTTATTCATTGGGTTCTACAATCAAGTTCTTTTCTCTATAGAACTTTCTAAGATCATCGCATTCTTCACATTTTCCTCTTCAAAAAAATTTCTCATCATTACTCATCATCAATTAAATTTATCTCTTCCCCTTCTAGAATTTTATTCCTTTATTGGATTTATTATAGTTTGTTTAACTTACTCATCACGTCACATACCCCTTCTTAAGGAATATCCTCCTTTCCACTTCCACCTTTCAAAAGAATAAGAATCTTCCACAATTGTTCAATAATTGGGAAGCAGTATGAATAATTCAGGAATTTAAAAGATTCATTAAAAAACTTTCAATATCATGCTGAGGAGTCGTAAAGACTTGAACCTTGTCCTAGGTTAACAGAGATTTCTACTGTAACCTTTAACAGTCAAAAGACTATGGACCATCTCTTCTCGTACTCCAGGTGATCAGCCCTTCGTACTATATATTGTGCACATACATATTAATACTATTGTGTATCCCCCATTACAGGGTTGCTTCACCTCAAACTTAATACAAATTCTGCACCAGAATAAACTGGTTTGGCATAAAATCTCAAAGAATTCTTGAACTTCATAACACTTTTCAATAATTGTCTACTCGAATCAATTAGCATAGACCTTGAACAACAATTCGGACATTAGTCAAAACATTTGTAACCAACTCAATTGACATATCTTTTCATAGCTTAAAAGAAAACCAAAATTCTTTTATGACGTCATGATATCGTACCGTCTTAATAGTACATTGAGGATGTCGTCATTTTGGGACTTTGTCATACTACATCATACCATAGTGGGCTAACGATCCTTCTATCACATCCAATACTAGGTTCAGTTGCATTGATGACTCCATCGTTCAAAATACATTTTGATAATTTCAAATCATTTTTGTCTAGCTGAAACAATTAGCATAGACATATGAATAACAACACCTTTTTAAAACTTATTGGCTCAAACATTGACCCAATATATTTTCGAGAACTCAAAATTGCGTATATCAGCATGATGTCAATAAATTTCGAAAATCTAGCATAGCTAGAAGATTTAGAATCTCCATTTTCTCCATCAACTTCGATCTTTATTCCATTACTTCATTAATCAATCATTCTATCATTCTTCAGTATCATCAATGCTCTTTATACCATAATTTTTCTATACCCAATATAGTTCATCAAACTTACCACACTTTGGAAGTTCAGGAACTTACCACAATCATATGGTTTTAGGAACTTATCCTAGTCAGACCAAAATCGTCCATTTGCTGAGGGGTTCCACCATACGATTATGAGTCACGAACTTACCATAAGTATGAGTTTTAAGAACCGTACCTAATCTTAATATTCTATAACTATCAAATATAAATATAAGAAAAGAATCATCTTCTCGTCATATGTATAGTGATAGTACGATACCAACATTACAATGAATTGTCAATATAGGAAGCTAAGTGGTCGTCCAACCAAACACAATCCCATGCCCATACATGGAATTGGTTCACTCGGCCACTAATCAATATAGGAAGCTAAGCGGTTGTTACACCATGCACAAATTCCCTGCCCATACAAGGAATTGTTCAACTCAACCACTATATCTGAAAGTAGTATGCATACAAGCCAATCATATTTGATATGATGTAGCATATACTTTGTAATCTTATTCATTTATTAATAAAAGAATTGATTTTCTTAAAAGGCATTTTATATTATCTACATAGTGTTGTTATATTAAATGTGATAAACCCATAGTTTTGAGCAATGTTTTTAGAATCATGATGGTGATCATACTAATGAGATCTAAATTCTAGATAGCTCACAAACTAAAATCGTTCCTAATCGTTGGATTACTAAAAAGGGGATTATTGAATCCGGATAGATTAGTACATACGTTGCTTGCTCTTAGGAAGAGGATGATTGATCTCATAATCATTTGTGTGGAGACACTAAAGCAAGTTTTTAGGTGCTTGTTGGAGAATAAGTTCACTGAACGTGGCTCGCTAAGGAATACCTAATGGAGTTTTACTCGCCTATCAATAGGAATTCCTCTAGTGATAGTAGTACAAGTGATCCTTAGACTTGAGATCATCATAGTATCTTGTGTATGATGAGTTATACTTTGACATGTCCCTTAAGACCTTTGGGGTATATCAAAGGGTATGATTGGGTATAATAAGTTGTGCATGGAGATAGGTGAATGATCAACAAAGAATCTACCTCGTCTAGTAAAAGATGTGAATGTCTTATGTGATTCGATAAATGATGACTCAGTAGTCCTTGGCCAAGGCAGAATGAAATTAAAAAGGAGTTTCTAATTTGCATTATTTAGAGTTGTGCATTTGAAAATCGAAATACATATAATTAAATAAAATAAGACTTGACAGTAAATCCATGTCTTATATTTAATTGGGACATTGTATGGTAGAAGGATTGAATTGTACGGTAACTATGCACTGAAAGGTTCTTTTGTGATTAATGTTGAAATCTATATTATCTGGAAAGTCGTTGATCGCTAAGGGGGCTTACCCTTATTGTTGAATAAATATTATTTATTTAAATGAATTAAATAGTTTAATTTATTTTTTTAAATAAGATTAGAATTGTTCTAATTGATTTATTCACAACCGATTTAATATGGATAACCTAAAGGGTCACACCGCAAAAGAAAAATATTTATTTAAGAAGTAAATGGCATAATTGTAATAATAAGTTAAGTGTATTTAATTTAATATACGGAGATAGAATAAATTAAATAGCTTAATATTTATTATTTAGTATTTTATAAATATTAAATATAAATTAATAAGAGGAGTCTTATTATTATTATTACTATTACTGTTATTTAATTCCTAATAGGGATTGCGAATTAATTAATAGAAGTACTCTCTCATGAATTCTTAATTGGATGAGGAGCATAATTAATTAAAGGAGTTTAATTATAATTAAAACCCTAATCCTAAATAGTTTAGGGAAGGGTTCTTCCTACATCTATAAATAAGAGGAGTCTTATCATAGATTAGGGTTACACACTCTTGCATTAGATTATGGAGAGTACTTGCAATTTCTATAGAGATAGAACTAGGTTTTTGCCAACACCCAACTTCTTGAATAACTATTCTTCCTTGGTGGATCACCTCTAGAGGCCAAACACTTGGGTGGCTAACGTTGATCAAGCAAAGGAATTTAGTCGATGGAATTCAAGGAGAACGCGGAGGAATTAGAGGTGAACTTGTACCCGAGGAAGCACGGTTCTACGAGAGTATAATTTATTAATCTCTATCTCTTTCGTTTATATCGTTAATTGAGCACATAGATTGATCATGGTGATGGTTTGTATAAAATTTTAAAATCCGATTTTATCGCACTTCCGCTTTATTTATGTAATTTGATTGCATGTTCGCGTCATATACAAACCTAACAATATCGATATAGGAAGCTAAGTGGTTCTCATTCTGACTTTACAACATTATTCAATGTTAAACTTAATAAAAATGCGGAATAATTCAAACTTTTCTATTACAAATCATTCTCAATCCCAAAATTTTCAACCTTTACATCTAAATATCTTAGAACCATGTTAATATCATGATTCGCCCTGTCGAACTTATTATAAAAAAATTTACACCTCAATACAAACTTTACAACTTAACGTAAATACATTTATCAAAATCTTAACATAATTCAGGTAATAAATTTCAACTAAACATTTAATCTTCATGCATCACTTTGATCCACATCATTGGATAGTAAATAACGTTATCTTTAACCTGCAAAAGTGGTTATTTGCAAGAATGAGCTTGAAAGCTCAGCAAAATGTAACAGTTTTCATGCATCACATAACACATATCAGCATGCTTAATTTATACGATCATGAACATTATAATTCTAGCATAACATACATGCTGTACATCAATTACCAAGTAATAATTGAGTTCCATAACTCAATCAACATTCTAACTCAACAAACGTAGTCATAAATTGACTTTGTCGTTTCATACATACAACATATAGAATTTATCATGCTTTTACAACATAGGTTTAAACACAATCAATCATTTAGTTCACATAACAAATAAGAACTGAAAGACTTGCCTGGTTCGTAGATTACCAATTACCATAATTAGCTTATACTTATCTGCACTTCACGTATCCTACACGATATATAATCATGCACAACATTTATTAGTCACACAGCAATACTTGGTATTAACTCTACTTTACATTTCATAGTCTTTCATTTTATTCTCTATTCAATATCATCATTTTAATATCTCAATTAATACATTAGTCGAAACTTTAGACATGCATATAGTAACATAGCATGGCCATAAAGAAAAAGAAATTTTTTTTTTTATATCACCGTCGGGGCGGTGGATTTCCTTTACAAAATGCCGCCGGGGCGACTCTACCGCCGGGGCGAGAAACTCAGTATAGTTCTACCGTCGGGGCGAGCCTACCGCCGGGGCAACTTTCCTAGTACAATTTCACCGCCGGGGCGGTGAACCTAAAACTTGACTTCTGCAGTTCGTGAACTGCAGAATTTTTAAAGCCAAAAACTCCAATTTCTTCATTTTAACAACAAATTAAAATTACCCAATCACTATAACTCGTATATGAACATTACCCAAACCTTTTAGCACGATTCTAACATCTAAAACAACTTAAACAATCAATTTAAAGGCTTAAAAATCACAATTCATACTAGTTTTACAAACTTTTACAAATTTAGCGCAATCAATCGCTATGGATTTGTTTCTCAGCCAAATTGGTCCGTTCAACTTCCGTTGTTTTCGTTTTTAAACGCATAACAATAATCCATCATCAATTTACAGATCAACATCCAATTCAAACATAAATTTTCATACATTTAAGCCATATCCATATTTTTCTTCTCTGTAAATTTTTAAACTCTAATTAAATATAGTTTCATGGATTTAATTACTCTAAATCATATATAAATTATATAAAATATATTTATTCTTGCTTACAAACATCTAACATCAATTTTATTAACAGTTAACCATATAATTTAATTTACAGAAAACTCAAAACGTACATTCATGGAGATATTAAAGAAGAACATAATCAAATACTTTTTAATTTAAGGATTACCTTTGATAAGATGCTAGATTATGCAATAAAGATGAATGGATTTCCTTCTTCAATTCTCTCAAACTCTCTCTTTTTCTCTCTATATCTCCAACTTAGCCAAAAATAAGAGTTGCTCAATTGAAAATGCGTTAAACTTAATTTAATGAGTGGGTGTTAGTTAGTAATTGGCACTAACCCCTACTAAGGCCTCGTTTGGCCAATTCCTTTATCCTCTCTTCTAGTTTATTTTAATAACTTGCTTACAATATAGTTTAGTGTCACATATTTAGACAATTAAATAATCTCATTTAAATCAATTAAATAAAATAGAATAATATCACATTAAATTACATAGTCACATAATTAAAAATTCTCATTTATTGATCATGACAAATTGTTCAATCTCTAATTAATTATTAATTAATTAGAAATAACATTATACTTATTTAAATAATGCATTTAATCAAATAAACTCAATTAAATACATACTTTGAATATAAAAATTCTCCACATTAATTTAATTAATGTAATACATATAATTAAATTAATCTACCACAAACTCATCAATTAATTATTTAATTTAATAATTAAATCATCGAAAAAATATTTATTCAATTCAATAAATATCTAAATTAAATTACAAAAATCTCGTTCGTTACATATTTGATTTAACAAATTTAAACATGTTCGATCCAGCCAATACAACTAGTATAGATCTAGCTCATAAACAGTTCTTGAATAATAGAACTTAAATTATTTCACAGTTCAATAAATAGAACAAGAATTTAATTGCACTGAGTGCGAATACCAATAATCATTATAGACGTAGAATAATCAACAATAATTATCCACTAACATGCTTTGAAATAATAACTCAAGTTTAAGTTATAAAACTTGCAAAAGAATATTTAAATATGGTCAAAGGACTTGCAATATGTAAGAAGTTCAAGGTTAGGAACTTGCCTGGCTACTGCTACAATATACGTTAATCCATGTTTTGCAATTACCCTACAGTAATTAAAAATTACCCTCTGATCAACCATGATTAAACATCAATATTGGACTTAATAAACTTACTCAAAAGACACATGCGGTATGTTCTATGGCTGACTGGTGATGCTCAACGACTGGCTAGTGAAGCTCTATGTGAAAGTAGTATGCACACAAGTCAATCATATATGATATGATGTAGCATCTACTTTATAATCTTATTCGGTTAATAATAAAAGAATTAATTTATTAAGGGCATTTTCGTTATCTACATGATGTTGTTATATTAAGTGTGAAAAACTCATAGTTTTGAAAAATGCTTTCAGAATCATGATAATGATCATACTAATGAGATCTAAATTCTAGATAGCTTACAAACTAAAATCGTTCCTAATCACTAGATTACTAAAAGGGGATTAGTGAATCCGGATAGATTAGTACATATTTTGCTTGCACTTAGTAAGAGGATTGTAGACACCCAAATTTTGCGTTTCCTTCTACTAACCTTGACAGGAGGGCGAAATCGTCAATTGAACCAGCTTGCAGGAGCAAAGGAGCGGGCACCAGGGCGAGCGCCCGGCACCGCCGCAATGATTTGGGCAGCCCAAGTCGACGTGACAGCATGACCGTCCGAGGCAGGCATTTCCGAATGAGGTGGCGCGTCTCCCGGAAGTTCCCGGACTGCGGAATACGGGCCTGTCAGCGAAAACCGACGTTGCGGTACGAAAATCGAGGCGTGGCACGAAAATCGAGAAAGTCAAGCCCGCCAGCCGCGGATAGATCTGCGGCCAAGTGGGTGCGCCAGCACGAAAACCGGGAAATCAGCACTCAGCAGCTGAGTGCGATGGGAGGCGTGCCAGCTGGCCAGCCGCAGATCCATCTGCGGCCAGCCGCAGATAGATCTGCGGCTGGCTCTGGCCAGCCTATTTAAGCCAGCTTCGGCAGCATACAGGGGGTGGAGCAGTTTTTGAAAGAAGAAGAAGAAATTCAGCAAGAGCAGCAGCAGAAAATCGGGAATAGAGAGGAAAAACACCATAATTTTTGCAACAAATAGGAGAGAAAGGAAGATCAAAAGAGAGGGTTTTTACTCTTTGATTTGATTGTAACACACATATTTCTTCCATTCCAATACACAAGTCTACTTCCATTTTGGTATCAATTGCAAGGTGAAATTTCCCTTTATTCTAGCAATTTATCATATCATTTGGCTAAAATTAATGGAGTCTTCATGTAATTTATTGTGAAATAATGAATTAGGGATTATTTGCGAGGGTTCCATTGGAACAAAATTCTTCTTAATAACCCGATGATATTCACGTTTTGATTTCTTGCTTGTTGTATAAGAGATGTATTGGTTGTGGTTCCTTTAATTTGCTATTTAGGATGTCGTGATATTGTTAGAATTTCCGTGTTGGTTATTTATTGTAATGTTTGATTTGTGAGTACGTAGTAATCGTGGTTGTGAGCCTAGGAAAGCGACCCCGTGGTCCGAATCCGATGACGGACAAATTTTGACGTATGTATTTAGGAAAAATGTAATCCTTCGTTGTGAACATGTAACCGGCGGGCCTTAAAACGACGCTAAGGCGAGAATCGGATTTAAGGCCCCGTCATAGTGAAAAGATGGGATTGTATGCGTTTGGGGTTTATTTTGATGGCTTACATGCCCATGAATAACCCCGCGCTTTTTATTGCTTCATTTGATTTGTGACACCAAAAAAATTGATTTCAAAACTAAAACAATGAAGACTTTCATAAAATCAATCAAAGTAGGACATTAGAATCACGAGGTTAAAATTTGAGAAATGTTAATGAATGTCGATTCCTATTTAACGAGAAAGCCAAAGAAAAAAATCGTTTTCCAAAACATCACACGAAATGATTTTATAAATAATTGACGTTTTATTAAACCGTTGTGCATAGGGTTAAAGAGATTCTAGAAATTGCCCATCATTTTATGAAAGCAACGTATAGATCTCGATTCCTATTTAGACGAAGGTTTGAAACTCTTGTTTTTGCCAAAACGACACTTAATGAAAATCTCATAGTTTTGGACAATTAAAATCAAACCTTTTCTCATAAAGGATAAAGCTTTCTCGTGTATACCGAAAAGATATTCCGAAACGTTCTCAAATGAAAACACGATTTTCCCTAAAATCCAAATGACTCTTTCATACAAACCCACCACGACATTCATATAGGCTCACACACACACACACGCACACACACACACATTCATGAATTAAAGGATAGGAAAGCATCAAGATTGCGGTAATCGTGTTTCAACGGAAGTCGAGGGGTGCCTAACACCTTCCCCTCACTTAAGCAAGCCCCCGAACTCTATGAATCTCAATTCGCAGACCAATTAATTCGGAGTCACACATGAGCCAGCGATTTATAAAAAGCGAAAACTCGGATGAGTTGGTACATCCATTTCAAATATACCAACTGACGACTCTGGTTAATTGGCTCATCATCAAAACGATCTTTCAAAACCCCGTCGACCTCAATGCCGACCTTTTCCAAAAATCATCTAAACCAAAAGGCTAAAATTTGGAAAAGACTAAGAGACCAAGAGAAAGAGAAAAACCCGGCGTCGACAAGGATGATTGATCTCATAATCATTTGTGTGGAGACACTAAAGCAAGTATGTAGGTGCTTATTAGAGAATAAGTTCATTGAACATGTCTCGCTAAAGGAATACCTAATGGAGTTTTACTTGTTTGTCAATAGGAATTCCTTAAGTGATATTAGTACAAGTGATCCTTAGACTTGAGATCATCATAGTATCTTGTGTATGATAAGTTATACTTTGACATGTCCCTTAAGATCTTTAGGGTATATCAAAGGGTATGATTGGGTATAATAAGTTGTACATGGAAATAGGTGAATAGTCAGCAACGAAACTACCACTTCTAGTAAAAGGAGAGAATGTAATTCGAGAAATGACAACTCAGAAGTCTTTAGCCAAATCAAAATGAAATTAGAAAGGTGTTTCTAATTTGCATTATTCAGAGTTCTGCATTTGAGAATCAAAATATATATAGTCAAATAAAATAAGAATTGACAGTAATTTCATGTCTTATATTTGATTGGGACATTGTATGGTAGAAGGATTGAATTGTATGGTAATTATTTATTGAAAGGTTTTCTTTTATGATTAATGTTGAAATCTATATTATTTGGAAAGACGTTAATCACTAAGGGAGCTTACCCTTATTGTAGAATAAATATTATTTATTTAAATAAATTAAATTGTTTAATTTATTTATTTAAATAAGATTAGAATTGTTCTAATTGATTTATTCATAACTTGTTTAATATGGAGAACCTAAAGGGTCACACCGCAAAAGGAAAATATTTATTTAAGAAGTAAATGATATAATTGTAATAATAAGTTAAGTGTATTTAATTTAATCTATGGAGATTGTGTAAATTAAATAGCTTAATATTTATTATTTAATATTTTAAAAATATTAAATATAAATTAATAAGAGGAGTCTTATTATTATTATTACTATTATTATTATTATTTAATTCCTAAAAGGGTTTGGAAATTAATTAATAAAAGTACTCTCATAAATTCTTAATTGGATTAGGAGTTTAATTAATTAAAATAGTTTAGTTAAAATAAAATCATAATCCTAAATAGTTTAGGAGGGTTATCTACATCTATAAATAAGAGGAGTCATATTATGGATTGGGGTTACACACTTTTTAATAGTTTGGAGAGTACTTACAATTTCTATAGAAACAGAAACTAGGGTTTTGCTAACAATCATCTTCTTGAATATGTATTATTTCTTGGTGGATCACCTCTAGAGGTCAAACACTTGGGTGGCTAACGTTGATCAAATGAAGGAATATAATCGGTGAATTTCAAGGAGAACGCGAAGGATTTGGAGTTGAACTTGTATTCGAGGAAGCTATGATCTACGAGTGTATAATTCTAATTCTCTATCTCTTTCGTTTAATTAATAATTACGCATAAAGATCGATTTTGGTTATAGTTTGTAAATTTTAAAATTCTGATTTACCATGCTTCCGTTGCTTATATGCAATTTGATTGTATGTTCATGGATATTACAAAAATAACAGTAATATCAAGAGCCAAACTTTATGCGAATTATTAATTGTTTTGATTCTGTATATGTATGGGTATGTGTTTAGAACAATTTAATTTTTCATAATTGTTAGTATAGAATCATGCTTTTAGGAGAAAACTTAAAAATTGCGATTTGAAAAAACTAGAAACGGAACGGACAAAGTTTGTGAGCCGCGATGCTCCTTTATGTGAGGCACGACGCTGGTCTATAGCCATGCCGCTCAAAACCTTGAGCCGCGGCGCTTGGCAATTCCTTGAGGGCCGCGGTGCTCAAAACCTTTAGCCGCGGCGCTCGGCAAGAGTCGCGACGCTCGTTTCTTGAGCCGCGACGCTTTAAGGCCTGTTGGTTCGTTTTTGTGAAATTTTGAGAAATTTCGAAATTTGACTAAAATAAAGTAGTTTATTTTTATTTGGAATAGGATTCTATGTTTTTTCAGAAATTCTAAATTAGAAATAAAGTAGGTTATTTTGATTTAGAATTTGATTAAAAGTAAAGGAGTTTATTTTTATTCAAAATTGGATAAATTAAAATAAAGGAATTTATTTTGATTTAATATTTGATTAAAATAAAGGAGTTTATTTTGATTCAAAATCGGATTTCATGATAACTAATTAGAGTTGGAATTGGATTTCATGATAACTAAATAGAATTGAAATTGAATTTTATACCAAATAAATTGAAGTTGAAATTGGATTTCATGCAAACTAATTTGATTTGGTATTAGATTTCATATTAACTAATATTGCCCATTAAATGATATCAATGCATATATGGAATGGTGTTGGTCGATTTCGCAACCGAAAAATACGCGCAAGTATACGCGGTCAACAAGTAATATAATGATAAGAGAGTTGTCGAACCCACAGAGAATTGTTCTAGTGTATCCCAAGTACCAACTATATATCGTCTTGATTTTAATTAGACAAATGATGATTTGATATTTTTGTTGTTGGTAGTGAATAAGATAATAATAATCAAGTAAAAGATAATTAAATTTAATATTAACAAGTCTAAGATTGGCAATTTCCCCCAACACTTCGTTTGAATCTCCTAACTCTCTCTTTTCAATCAGTTATAACATACGAATTGACAACCGAGAAATCAAAACTACATAAGAGCCTCTGTCGATGGTCAATCACGAATCTTCCTAAGCGGTGCATAGGTATATGTCTATCCTATGAACTATCAAGAGACTAATTTCAGGAATGATTAGTAGACACGTGTCACCAAATCTAATTAATCCTCCCCTCAATTACCAACTTTCACATCTGAAGTCATTAAGACTAGATTCTCAATTGGTTGCATGCGGTAATTAGGTATATATCTATCCCAACTACTATCAAGATATCTATTATTGCAGATAATTAATAAGACACGCGTCACTTAATCCGATTAATAACCCACAACAATCTATACTCTCGCATGTTATCATAACTAGGTCTTTACCTATAATCCGTTCGTCAAGTTCATATAGGTTCCCAAGGTAATTACGGGCCAAGCAATTAATCTAGAAAGCAAAGGTTATGACAATCAATTCACAAATGAATAACTAAAATCAATAGAGAGAGAATTCAATTCAACTATGTGTTGGGTTCCATTGAAATCTTAGAATACAAGCTTTAGTTCATGGTAGCTAAGCAAAACATCAAACACATGATGTTCATCATAAAATTGAAATACAAATTCAAAGGAAAGCAAGAGATGATAAAACCCATTTAGAAGATATTCATATGTTGCTTGCTTGGTTGATGTCAATCTCTAGCTTTTCCTCATCCTTTGGCATTCGTTTCTCTTTTTGCTCCTGAGCTTGTTGCTGGAATTTCCTTGATTTGTAGCCCTCAAGCTCTTCTTGATGATGTATGTGCAGCCGCCCAAGGTCTAGATATGCCTTGACAATCCTTTCCTTCTTGGTTCTTTGGCTTGTGCTGAGTTTTTCCTTGTATTGCAGCACTTTTGCTCTCAAATTGGTGTTTTAGTGTAGCCTCCCAATCCCTAGTTTTTGAAATATGAAGCCCCAATAAGATATTATATAGATCCTCCATGAATACCCTAGCAAAAATCAGATTATGGGTCAAAAATCCGCTCAGATCGCACCAAAAGGCCAGCTAGAATCGCACTCAGCACGACGCCGTGCGCCCGCACGCCAGCGCGCGCGCCCGCGGCCAGCGCCTGGGCCGCACGCTGGCCGCACGCCCAACGCCGCACGCCCACGCCGCGCGCGCCCGCCCGCGCCCAGCGCGCGCGCCCGCGCCCAGCGCCTGGGCCGCCCGCTGGCCGCACGGCCACCACACGGGGCCCGCTGCCCGCACAGCCACGCGCGCGCGCCCGCGCCCAGCGCCTGGGCCGCACGCCTGGGCCTGCCGAGCGCCCAGCGCCTGCGCCCGCCGCACAAGCCCGCACGCCCAGCGCGCGCCCGCACGCCGCGCCCATGCGCCCGCGCCCAGCGCCTGGGCCGCACGCTGGTGCCCCCGTCTGCCGCACGCCGTGCCCGCGGCTTGGTCGACGCCGCACACCGTGCACGCCTTCCAACGCCGTGCACGCCCAACTTCCAAATGTCATCAAATTAAGCCCCGAGCATCGCCAAACATAAATTTTCACCGTGTTATCATTCGGGCACGGATATCTAAGCACGGGCTTGCCCTCGTGGCTTGGTGGACGCCGCACGCCGCGCACGCTTCCCGACGCCGTGCACACCCAACTACCAAATGTTATCAAATTAAGCACCGAGCGTCGCCAAGCACAAATTTCCATCATATTACCATTCGGGCACATGCGTCCAAGCACGGACATTGAGTCAATACGAACAACGATCCGAGCGGTCTTTATTTCCATTCCTATAAACATAATGAAAATGCATCAAAGCAACATAAAACATGTAAAAGTAACTAAAAACTAAATTATGTAGAAATATGATAAAAATAACTAAAAACCATATAAAAGTCCCAAAAACTAACAAATTATCAAGGTCAAAGGTACCCAAATTGTGTATATAAAACACCCTCATCAAATGGTTTTATTATTCATGAGATGAATGTTATTTATTGATGCATATGGTGATATGTATGATAATAAATAGAATTGATTATGGACTATTGACCAATGCGTGATTGGATTTATTTTATGAGGATGCTTGAATGAATGAGTTTTATAAATGAGGTCTGCGTACCTTGTCTTCTTTGTTTTTCTTGATGTAAATTCTATCTTCCTCCTCTGTACTTCCCCTTGACTGCTGATCATACTTTCTATTTACAGTAAATAGTTCTGTAATAGGATTAATTAGAATTATTTTGAAGAATTGGAGACAAAGGAGTAGGAGCACTTGAAGACCCGTTTGTAATGGAGCCCGAGATTTAAATGTAATGGTTATATATAAATTCAGTTCTTGCACCTTAAGTTCGACCTTTTGGTTCACTTAGTGGCTCTAGTGAACCAAACTAAAATAAAATTCCATAATCAATCCGAGTGGAATATAATATTCTATATGTGCATGCTAACTATGTATATATTATATATTATCCAACATGTTTCGCATACTAAATAATATATCTCGTTTTATATATATATATATATATATATATATATATATGTGTGTGTGTGTGTGTGTGTGTGTGTGTGTGTGTGTGTGTGTGTGTGTGTGTGTATACGCGCTAATCAAAATGAGATAAATAATAACAAACCCCTCAAAGAAATATATTAAGTCCTAAACGTTCAAAGATATTTGAAATATTGAACTTCGCCTTCTAACATGGTAAAGCAATAGAGTATTGAATATTTAATATAAGTTTGTTGTGTCACCACAAGACAAATATTAAATATTTAAGATGTTGCCTTATCACATTCGACGCTTATTAAGGAATTGAACACTATTGTTTTGTTGTGTCACCACAAGGACAGTATTTTTCTCTTCACATATATAGAAGTGCTAGGTTGGACTTAACTTGGATAATATTGATTCGGATTTATCACTAATTGATCAAAATAATCTAAGAGTCAAAATACAAGGAGTTACATAGTGATATAATTGACAATAGTTGTCTACCTATTTATTTATATATCATTTGTTGTGTCACCACAAGGCTATATACATTTGAAATGAGATCCTTATTCTCACTAGCAAATTTTTAATTAGATTTATCGAACTATATATTGAGGGTAATATAGTTTGATAAAAATAGTAGGAGATACCAATTTAAATAAAGACCTAATTTATTTTGGTAATTAAAAAATGAATATATGCTAAAATGTTATTAAATTACAAATTCATTTAACAGAATTTTACAATGTTTAATTCACTATCATTGTGTAGCATATTAGATGCTAATTAACTGGACCGAATTACACTGACTGGTCAAGGAATCTGAGAATAGTTCTCAAGGCTGAAAAGTTATCTTATGTCCTTAATATGCCTATCCCTGTAATGGTTGCAGACAATGCCTCTGAGGAAGAGATTGCTACTCTTAGAAAGTGGCAAGATGATGCACAGTTGGCTCAATGCATCATGCTCGCATCCATGAGTAACGAGCTTTAGCGTCAGCATGAAACTATGGATGCTCCTACTATACTCCTGCACCTTCAAGGAGTTAAATGGTGAGGAAAGTAGGATTATTAGAAATCAGATATCTAAGGAGCTCTTCCGATCTAGAATGACTAATGGCACTATAGTATAGACAAATGTCCTCAAAAATGATCAATCTGATTGAACAATTAGGACAATAGGGTTTTGTCATGGATAGAGAGTTGAGCCAAGATTTGATCTTGCAGTCACTCCCAGACTTTTTCTCATAATTTGTTGTGAATTTTTACATGAACAAGCTAGATGTCAGCCTGCCTGAGTTGCTTAACATGTTGAAAACTGCAAAGAGTCATTTTCCAACCAAGAAAGACCAAGTCTTACTTGTAGATGATTCTTCCAAGAAAAGGAAGCGGGCTAAAGGATTTTCTGAAAAGAAGAAGATTCAAATAAGGTAAAAAGAAAGGCAATAACTAAGGACACTAAGAACAAAACTGATGCAGATAGCAAAGGAGTTTGCTTCCACTGCAATAAGCCTGAACACTTGAAAGAAACTGCAAGGAGTATCTTACAGAGGCTAACCAGAAGAAGCTTAGTGAAGCTTCGGTTATAGATACAGGTTTGTTCATGATTGAAATAAATCTTTCTGTAAGTCAAGTTTCTACTTAGGTATTGGATACCGGCTGTAGTTCTCAGATATGCATTTCGATGCAGAGACTAAGCAGAAGTAAAAAGCTAAACAAAGGAGAAGTAATCATGTGTGTGGGGAATGGAGTAAAGGTTGCTGCATTAGCCGCAAGAACTTATTGTTTAGTGTTGCCTACTGTAACGACCACGAATTCTGGATAGCCTTGTAATTTAAATTTTTGTGTATTAATGAATATATTAAATTTTATTAATATTATTTTTGTGTTGCATGTTTAAAGGTTGTGTGACAACCTGGATTAAGTGAATGCATGAAATTTTACGTGTTGTAGTTTTGTTTAAGTGAATAATTGATTTTCGCGTAGCGTCGCTAAATCACTATTCACGGGACACGTTTACTGAGGCACTATTCACGCTATAATATTTTACATCCTTTTCAATTTGGAATAATTTCATTAATATGTGTATGTGAATGAATAATTTTTTTAGGCGTCGGAAATTTTATTTGAGCTGATATGTGATTTTATCCGTATCCGAAATGTATAATATGGGTGTTCCGAATAAATGGACAAATCTCATAATAATTATTTTTACGCATCCTAATATGTTATGGGAGTACCCATTTTAATTATGGGTAGAGTTATTGAGAAAATTGGGTACAAAAGTGGGAGTACTCGGATATATTTTTGTTTATTTGTGTATTTATTTTGGCTTGTCACATCAATAGGGAACCAACCAAAACATTTTGAACCAATTAGAATTTAGCATAGGAGGGGGGTGTCGGCCAATGTCCTTGAGCCAAGCAATTTAATGTCGGCCAATCTCCTATGCCACTCCATTTCATCCGATGCAAATTCTTCACCTCCCCCATTCAAACTTTCAACTACTAAGCTTTGTGCTGCAGAAAGAGTGAGAGCATAGTGGAGAGAAGAGAGGTGCAGAAAAAGAAAGAAAGAGGACGAGCTCGGGTGTTGAACTCCTTCATTCTCCCAAACCTTATTCATCTGACTCCTTCCCTTTCATTCTCTTATACTCAGCTTATTTCCAAGCTTAGTCCTTTTGCTAGTAAGAAGAGAGCTGTAGAGAGGGAAAGAGTGGTATAGAGAGAGAGAGAGAGCGGAAGAACAAGAACAAAGGGAGAGGAAGAAGAAGAAACTTAAAGGAAGAAGAAAGGAGAGACACGGGTGGAGAAGAAAGGAGCCAAAGAAGTAGAAGGAGAGTCTCAAGCCTAGCCTGCAAGCTCTCTAGCATCTTGGAGGGATTACAAGAGGTAATCATCTCACTTAACACATTTCCATTTGATTTTGGTTAAGGTTTTCAAAGTTTCATGGTTGTAGAGCTTTTAAGCTTATAGGTTGGCTTTGTTGCGATTCTTGTTGTTGTTGTTTGTTTTGGATGTTTGTAAATGTTGTTAAGAGACTATTTAAGCCATTAATATCATTAAAGTGGAACAAAAAAATGAAAGAAATCCTTACCTTGGCTTAATGGAGCAAGAACAATGAACTGTTGAACAAGAACATGGACTGTTGGACAAATTTAGAGGACCATTGTAGATATTTTTAAGTTTGATAATTTTGGTTAATGCTATATGTAACGCCCCCAAATCCCGGTCACCCGAACCACGGATCTGGTGCGTCACGATACATCATCTTCATACACATTCTATAAACTAATAACGAAAAAATATAAATATAAACATACATTGTTTATTTCAGAGTATTCTATAGCATAACCCAAGGTCTAAAGCCTTAATTCGCTACATACCTTAAATAACTTAAAAGGTTTATATAATCATCTTACAATCTCAGAATTAATTTACAGTGTTTAAATCTTCATGAACTCTCAACCAAATTTGATAGTCGCACTTTACAAAGATTCTTGACTACTTATATGATAATCACATTCATCTAATAAGGATTAGAACTAAGCAAAATAGTAGTAAATCAAAATTCTTCTTTCTCCATGATCCATCCCGAACTCTTCGGTACGCGCTGGTTTAGCTGAAAATATTTGTTTAAAGCAAGGGTTAGCAACTATGTTGCCCAACGAGTTTAACCATTCCACATTTCATGATTCACATGGCATACAAGTTTAATAATTTATACATGCCTCAGATATTTCATACTATACATTTGAAATGCAACATGCTCTTATGCAATTCATACATATATGTATTATATTAACTGAATGATAACAACTTTAATCACATAACATTCACATGCCTACCTTATCAAGATAGAACAACAAATCTCACTAGTTAACATATACTCAACATATATTATCATATATCTCATAACAAGAAATTTACCGTTTGCTGCAGGGACTAGCATGCAATATGAACAATAAATGAAGTTAATTAGGAAACTTGCCTGTTTGCTCAGTTACAAGTAATCTACCTTTAATTTAAATTGCATTGAAACAACCTAACATTAATAAGTAACATTAATAAGTCGGTTCCTTAGTTAGTACAGTATAACTAGCATGAGTTTACTCTTACAAGAGGTTACGCACCACGTAGTCCTAACACATAGTCACGTAGGTGGAACCATTATTACTAAGTCCATATTCATAGAATTTCATCTTAGCTAAATGAGTTAACAAGTCTAGAATACCTCGATTCTAAGCATCAATGTAAGCTTAAACATATGGCATACCAGTTAAATCATGCAATACAGCTTAAAACATACTTGCATACATACTACAAGGCTCTGTTTACAATTTAAAACAACTGGGCAAAACTGGCAACCTGAGCGGCCGCGCTGGTTTTTGCCTTAGGAGTGGCGTGACCGCGCCACTCTCTAGACAAACTAAGAATGACATTTCATTATGCAGGAACTCTAGCTTACTCTTAGAATACGAGTTACTGCCATATATCAAACACACATGCTCAAGGTTTATTAACTTGGTTTATAACCCTAGCATGCTCATTCAAATCCATTTGAAAGTTATATGATTCTAAGTCGGAAATTCCCATACGTGAAGTCGGTCAAGTTTACTTCACAAGGAAGCCATTACCATGGTCACAATACCACATAATGAGGCTATACAAGACTTAATATGCATACTTGTACGAAATCAACATATATACATCATAGCACATAACTTATACTTGTATTCTTATCATCATAAACTTGCTAGCATACGTCAATTTCATGTTCAGCTAAATAATAATGATGTCAATCATGTCTAGAGGCTCAATGAGTCTTAACATTTATGCTTGTATGGTCAGAACACAACTCATACGGAGATTGACGGTAGTCGTCGTTAAATTCTATGTTTCTTTGGAAAAACACACTAATTCATACCAAGGCAACTTAGTACATGCAAGACAACTTGAAATCATTACTCATAGGCATTTGATCACATATTCAAGCTTTCTTTTGGAAAAATACATACCTAGAGTCATATATATACAACTCATGGTATTTACAGGGATTCTAGATATATGGAAACCCTATTTTCATGCATGAATGGAGTAACTAACATTCTGCAACATTAAACCACCAAAAATCAAGACTGGTGCACGGCGCGGCCGCGCCACTCCTGCACATGCCCAAAATCAACTCTGCTTCTGCAGAATCCAAAAATGGTTATGGCTTGACTCTTCTAACAGCATCTTAGTGTAACCACCTTAGTTCCAAACATTTATACAATTAATTAGCAAGAATCATGGATTTCGTTAGAGTTTAATCAACCAAGAAATTAAGAACATAGTGTACCTTCTTGATGTTAAAATGAAATCCTCAAATACTTAATAGCAGATTACTCTATCAGTAATACTCTGTAATATTCCGGACCCTAATAAGATTTATATATGTAAATTATGTGTTTATTAAACGAAATTTTATGTTCCGACTTTGTATTATGTGGTTGTGTAGTTTATTAAACAATTAGGTCAAAAAACAATGTCGCCAAGCAGCTGTGTCGTGCTTAATCGGACAAAATGATTTGTCGTGCTTTCGGCGAATTCACCGAGAAGCGTACCGGCAAATTATTTTTGTAAGCTGCTGTGTCGCGCTTGGAAATGACGAAGTGCTTTGTCGTTCTTTGGAGTTAATATAATATTATATTAACTGATAAAATTCTAAAATAAGTTAATTAGGGTTTAGAATGTTAAATTGAATTAGAAACCCTAATTAAGAAACCCTAATTGGTAAAATTATTCGAATTATTCAATTAAGACCCTAATTACTGTATAAGAATCTTAATTGATATAATTAAGATCTAAATAATAAATCATAATATTAATTATGAATCATTGAACTTATATTAAAACCCTAATTGAAGATTAAAACCCTAATTGTAAAATTGAAAACCATAAACCCTAATTTGAAACCCTAAAACCCTAATTTGATTCAATAACACTAAATTATGAAATGATAAACCTTAATTATGATATATTATCTTAATTAAAGTATTACTAAACATGATTAAACACCCTAATCATGATTAACAAAAATTTAGGTTTAATTAGTAAGTCAATAAATCAAAAATTAAAATTTAAACCAATCAAAATAGGATAAGAACACAAATCAGATATTTTTATATCTCCAGCACAAGTAGGACATTTAGATCAGATAGGAGTAGCACAAGTAACAAGGCTAGGATATTTTAGAAGGGCAAAATGGGAAAAAGGGCTTAAGAAACCCTAATTTGAAGTTCCTATAAATAGAACCTCATTTTGATCATTAGGCCACGAAAATTTTGAAGCTTAAACACTTATTTATCAAGCCAAAACAAGCCTTTGTTGTAGCAAGATCAGAATCAGAAAGAAGAAATCAAAAATTTGTCAAAAAGGTGCAAAAACCCTAACTTTACATTAGATCTTTAAAACTTTGTTAGATGTTATGTTTAAATATTTAAAGATATGTAATAATATGTTATTTAGTGATCTGGGTTGGTTAAACAAGGATCCATAACATTTAAATGGTCAAAATTGATGAAAAACATGAACTGACTTTGGCAGCCCAGAATGGTCTGACAGGCTATTTTGTCAGACATTTTGATCGGCTTAAATTGGTCGTTTGATCTGTTTTAAAGTTTGTATATGTAGTATGCCATGTTAACTATAATATCCAATTGGTAGAATAGTAAAAATATGTCTAGGATGGAAGTTATTAATGGCTTTAGCGACATAATTGACAGTCGTCTGACAAGATTTGACCACCTTTAATCTTGCTTATATGATGTTAGTAAATGTTATTTCTTGGCTTAAACATGTTCTATGCCATGTATACTACAACCCTGAATCATTAAATCACATGACAAATAACTACCATGAAAGTTATTAACGGCCAAACATGGTTGACCGACCATGACCAGCATGTTTCTGGGCAACCCAGAAACTTCAAGAACAACATGAACTATGTAGTTTGACCATGAATTATCTAGCATCAATTGATGTTGTTTATGCTTAAATTTCATATGTCGTTATACCTTGCCATGCCTACTATAACAACAAACAAAAATCCAACCCAAAACATTAACCAACTGGAATTAATTTGAGGTCAAATGTCCCAATTGGACCATGACCGGCTGTTCTTCATGAAGAACACCTTTAGCGACAAAATTCATACTTAAACCTAGAAACCTAGAAACCCTATGAAGACTGTCGCTAAAGCCTTTTGCGACGGTTTTTAATAAAAATTAATAAAAATAATTAAATAAATTATATAAAATTATAAATAAATATTAAAAATTCATATTAATTAATAATAAATATTAAAAAATTAATTTTTAATTATATTTAATATTTTTATATATTGTGATAAATATTTTTATATAATTATTTAATTTAATTAAATATTAAATTATTTAATAAATATTTTAAATAAATAATTTAAAAATGATATTAATGTATTTAAAAAAATTTAAATGATAATTAATTCATTTAAAAATATTACCAACTTTCCAAAATTATTTTAAATAATAAATAAATTATTTAAAATAAATATTAAATATTTAATAATATTATAAATGATAAATAAATCATTTAAATATCAAACTAAGTTTTAAAAATTATTATAAATAATAATTATATCATTTAAATGATAAAATAAATTCTAAAAATATTATTAATGATAAATAAATTATTTAAATGATATTTTATCTTTCTAAAAATATTATAAATGATAAATAAATCATTTAAATAATATTTTAGGTATCTAAAAATATTCTAAGTGACAAATAAATTATTTAAATAACATATTAATGTTTTAAAAAATATTCTAAATGATAATTAAATCATTTAAAAATATTCCCAAGCTTGTAAAATTATTTAAAAATATTTCTAAGCTTATAAAAATTATTTAAACATAATATTAAGCTTCTAAAAATATTATAAATGATAATTAAATTATCTAAGCTAATATTTAAGCTTCCAAATGAAGTTTTATCGAATAACCTATAAATATTTAGCTGTCTAATGACGCGACCGAGAAACCGAATCGACGTCGAACCTTCGTGTAACTTGTCTAGTTTAATTAGATAAGTATTATTATAGATTCTAATGTTTATTATTCATATGAATAGACATAAATAGACTACCCAACGTTGATAAACTGCGTAAACTTAACGTGCTACGCACAGGTAAGTCTTCGAACCTTGTTACTTTTAAGCAATTCTTTTATGTTTTACTATCAATTGTTATGAAGTTATTGCTATTTGTTCAGCATAACTTAAGAAATGAATCAATTATTGATTGATTGAGCTTAAATTTGTTGTGTCAAACCAAATTGTTTTGGTACGACATCCATACTGAGTAAAAGGGACACCGTGGATGGAAGGTGATCCGATAAACCTTCAAATAAGGTTTAAATTGGCAATTAAATGAATTGACCAAAATTGACAATTAAATGAATTGACCAAAATTGACAATTAACTTAAATTGACCAAAATGTGGTAGGATGATATGCATACTCCTAGGATATTGGTGAGGCTGATCACCTACCAGATATCCGAACTCAAAAGGTTCTAAGTCATTGAAGACTGACAGAACAAATTAAAATATATGGTTCCGGTACAGAACCCTCAGTATCAATTATACATCACCTGACATTTTTCAAATCAAACACATTGTGTTTACCTTTTTAAATGAACTTGCTGAGCATTTGTAGCTCATTCTTGCGCATATCTTCTTTTGCAGCTTTAAATGATATCCCTGGCACTTTTGGGACAGATAAAGGAAAAGGACATGCTTACTAGTTTTATTAACTACTTTTGAATAATCTAAGTCTTTTAAAGGCTTTTGTTGTAATAACTTAGTACTGAGAACAATGTAATCGAACCAAATGATATGTAATATATTATGATCCTTTATTTCATCGATTGTGTTATACTCTGATTTTTATTTTAGTTAGCATAGTTGTACTAAGTTAGATACAGTATCTATACAAACTATACATCTGAATGAGGGTATTTGAATGATATTGAGAGTTCTATAAGCTCTGGGTTACACTTAATGAGCGCCGGTAAGGTGTCATCTTTACCGGAATGCGCCCCTCAGTTCTAGGGATAATCTTATCATTGATACTGTGAATGTCAGATAGATAGGAACTATTGATATGAAAGAGATATCCACAAGATATGAATCTATACATCTAAGTGAGGGTATCCAAACACGGATAACGGTCTAACGAGAACTATTATCTATTATGGGATACTGTGAACCTTGGATAGATAGAAGTTATATATTATGGAATATTTATAGTTAAATAATATCACGTGAGCACCAAATCTGCTACAAGAGGTGTAGAGAATTTGGGGGCGTCACAAGTTGGTATCAGAGCTGTAGATTATAGCTCTAAGGTAGTTAGAAAATACCTTAGGATATAATCTTTGAGTTCGTAAAATACTTAATACACATAAGATAACCTTAAAAGCCTTATATTTTGTGTAAACTTGCTTCAGCATAATACTAAACAAGTAAAATTCTTTTGTAGGATGGCAGACCCAGATTGGGAAGATAGTTCAGGGGAGATAGGTTCACAGGTGATAGAGCTTGAGCAGGGCAGTGATCCTGAGGGACAAGAAGTTCAATATAACTTAGAATTCCATAATGCGGTAGAGGCAGAACCTAATGAGGATAATGCAGAGGTTCATATTATAGAAGAAAGAGAGGATGAAGAAGAACCAATATGGAGAGATATATCAGAAGTTCGAAATCAATCTATAGAAGAGCTAGAAGAAGGAAACCCAGAGGAGGAAACCCTACTATAACAAGCCCAGATGGAAATACATTCCTTAAACAATAGGGTGACGTATGTGGAAGAAAGGTTGGAGGATGAAGGACGATTAAATATCTGACTTCAGACACTGTTGTCAAGAAAGGAAAGAGAACGATATCAAATCCAAGCAAAGCTTGATAGAACTAATAAAGAATTTCGTGAAACACTTGTAGATCTAGATAAGCGAATAGAGGATTATCCTGTAGAGAATGGAAAGACTGGATACGACATTAATAGGTGGGTAGTATCTAGTATGCTGTGTGATGAGTATCGTAAGATTAAGCTTTAGATAAACCTGGTCACCAAAGTGTGTATGTAAATAGTAGTATCTAAACTACTTTGCCCAAGTTTTGGAAAACTAGTTTGGGAATGCTAGTAGTACTTATATAAACTACTAGCCGAATATGTAAACCTTCTGTATGAATATACAAATTATGTTTGAACAATATGTGCATTACATACTTGTAATTATACTAGTTTTCTCACTTATATAGCCTAACGCTGCCTTGAAGAAGACCATATAGATTAGTAGTAGCGGCAGAAAATAGAGAAGTAAACCCAACCCAACAGTTAATAAATTTAGATATACTTTTTAAAACGTAAAAATTACAAATCGAGAGATAATTTTTTGTTAAAACCATATATAGAAATTGTAACGTAGAGACTAAGAAACACAAATTTCTTGTGAACCTTATTTCTATACAGTTAGGAGAATTCGATATAATTCTAGGCATGGATTGGTTGGTTAATCATAATGCAATGATTAACTGCCATCGGAAGCGTGTAAACCTATTGACTGTGTCGAAGTCAAAGGTAGTGTTCAACGGTAGTCGTTCACCTAAACGATCTCGATGTCTGACAGTAATGTAAGCAGAGAGATTGCTTAGGAAGGGTTGTACAGGTTATTTGGAATATGTAGACACCCAAATTTTGCACTTCGTATACTAACCTTGACAGGAGGGCAAATTCGTCAAATGGATCGGCCTGCGAGAGCAAAAGATGGAAAAGTACGGACACTCGACGCCACCATGATAATTTGCAGCCGAAATCGACATGATAGCAGGGCTATCCGAATTTGGCATTCCCGGAGGGTGTGGCGCGCTTCTCAATGATTCCCGGACTATAAAATACGAGCCTGTCAGCGAAAACCGACGTTGCGGCACGAAAATCGAGGCGTGGCACGAAAATCGAGAAAGTCAAGCCCGCCAGCCGCGGATAGATCTGCGGCCAAGTGAGTGCGCCAGCACGGAAACCAGCAAATCAGCACTACCAGCTGAGTGCGATGGGAGGTGGGCCAGCCAGCCTATTTAAACTCAGCTTCGGACAGCATACAGGGAGTTGGAGAAATTTTGAGGAAGAAGAAGAATTCAGCAGCAGCCAAGCACGGAAATAGAGAGAAAATAGCTAGATTTTGCAAAAAAAATAGGAAGAAAAGAGAGAGAAAAGAGAGAAATTTTACTCCTTTGATTTGATTGTATCAAATATATTTCTTATCCTATTCAAGTACACAAATTTACCTTCATTTGAGATCATTTTGCAAGGTAAAACTTCCTTTTGTTGTAGCAATTTATATCATATTACTTGGTTAGATTAGATGTAGTTTTCATACATATTGTTGAACAATCTTGGATTAGGGATTATTAGTGAAGGTTCCGTTGGAACAAAATTCTTCCTAATAACCCGAGGATATCCAATCGACGAAATTTCTAGTTTGTTTATGGTGATTCATTGAGTGTAATTTATTTAGATCATCATTTCCAGATGTTATGGTGTATTAGATAAATCCGGGTGGGTTAGTTATGTAGTATTCATTTTGTGGGCATGTATTAATCTCGTGTGAGCCTAGGAATGCGACCCCGTGGTCCAAATCCAATGATGGACGTTTTGGTGTATGGGATAGATTCAAGATGTTCGTTTTGTAACATGTAACCGTTGGGCCTTAAAACGACGCTAAGGTGAGAATCGGGTTTAAGGCCCCGTACTAATGGAATATGTGATTGTCGGCGTTTGGGGATATTTTGATGGCTTACATGCCCATGAATAGCCCCGACGCGTGTTTATGCTTGATTAGATCTTGTGACACAAAAAATGATTTCAAAGATTAAACAATGAAGACTTTCATAAAATCAATCAAATTAGGTTATTAGCTTCACGAGGATAAGAGATTGAAGTGCTAACGAATGTCGATTCCTATTTAACGAGAAAGCTAAAGAAAATCGTTTTCCAAAATATCACACAAAATGATTTTACAAATAAGTAACGTTTTATTAAATCTTCGTGCATAGGGTGAAAGAGATTCTAGAAATTGCCCGATCGTTTCACGAAAGCAACGTATAGATCTCGATTCCTATTTTGACGAAGGTTTAAAATTCTTGTTTTGCCAAAACGACACTTAATGAAAATCTCATAGTTTTTGGACAATTAAAATCAAACCTTTTTCATAAAGAATAAAGCTTTCTCGTGTATACCGAAAAGACATTCCGAAGCGTTCTCAAATTAAAACACGATTTTCCCTAAAATCCAAATGATTCTTTCATACAAATTCACCACAACATTCACATAGGCACACACACACACACGCGCACCTACACACACACATTCGTGAATTAAAGGATAGGAAAGCATTAAGATTGCGGTAACCGTGTTTCACGGAAGTCGAGGGGTGCCTAACACCTTCCCCTCACTTAAACAAGCCCCCGAACTCTATGAATCTCAATTCGCAGACCAATTAATTCGGAGTCACATATGAGCCAGCGATTTACAAAAGAACGAAAATTCGGATGAGTTGGTACATCCATTTCAAATATACCAACTGGCGACTCTGGTTAATTGGCTCATCATGAAAAAAACGATCTTTCAAAACCCCGTCGACAATTAATGCCGACCCTTTCCAAAAATCATTCAATCAAAAGGCTAAAATCGGGAAGAGGACAAATACCGCATTAAGCGGAGAAAACCCGGCGTCGACAGCTGGCGACTCCGCTGGGGAACATTAGAGGGCTTAAGCCGCATTGAAATCTTGATGCTTTCCTATCCTTTAAATAATTCAAGAATGTGTGTATACGTGCAATATTTTGACCTGTTTTACTTATTGTTGTGTGAATGGGTGCTTCTGTCCAATGAATGAATGATTGAATGGAGTTGATTTACCTTAAAGTAATCATTTGCATACGGTGAGGACGATGAATGTGAATGTATGTTGAGATTGTACCTCCTCCTGAGGCGAACCCGTCGGATGCTTATTACTGGACTCGAAGGGGCTGCTCCCCGGAGATGGCTCAGGAAACGCACCACTCAAATCCGCTGCAATCGAAAGGGCTCAAACGAGTAGATTGCGAAGATTTGGGAACCTTCATGCCGAAAAGCCCGTGAGAGTAACCCTAGGATAGGTCAGCCCCAGATTAACCCAACGCAGGAAAAGTCTCTTCATGCCTTTTTCACATTTCACGCATAAATGTCATGATATTATTCGTATACGCCTCCCTTTTGTCAAGAGAAATTACTAACCTCTATGTTTTGCAGGGAACAACTGGGGAGCTTAATAAAGCCATGTTTAACATTTGGCATTGCATTAGAGGACTACTAACTTTTGTTTTACAGGGAAAGATTAAAAAACCCCAAAAACACCAAAAATTACAGCTTTAGCATACATCCATTTTTTCATTTCCCCGGGACTAAACTTCGAACCATTGTCTCTGTAGGATTGCTCCTCAAACCCGTTCACAGTCTAAAAGGACCCAAAACTCTACATCTGAAATGGCTGATCTCCCACCTACTAATCCTGGATCCATATCTAGGGAGGAATTTGATGACTTCAAAAAACAAATGTTGGAGATGGCCATAATGCTGAAGGAGCAATTGACACCTCGACAGGATCCACCCCAACCCAAAGGCGAGCCAGTCGTCCCAAAGGCCATTCCCGTACCCAACAAGACAGTAATTACTATCCCGGAAGAGGGGGACACGGACGACCTTCGGAAAAAAATGAAACACATGGAGGAGACCATCCAATCTCTAAGAGGCATAGGCTCCCTGGGTAGGGTTAATTACTCAGATCTGTGTGTCTTCCCCGGAACCAGATATCCAGAGAGGTTCAAGGTCCCCGAGTTCGAAAAATACAATGGAAAGGGAGACCCCTATACCCACTTGAAAATATACATTGGAGAACTCGGGTCTTATGCCGAGGACGAGGGGCTGAGGATGCAGCTATTCCAGAAAAGCTTAACAGGGGAGGCGAGGATCTGGTATGCCCGTCTTGACAATGCCCGAATCCACAACTGGGAGGAGTTGGCCCATACCTTCTTAACTCAATACAGCTTTCAGGCCCAGATGGCCCCTGATAGATATCAAATGACAAAAATCAAGAAGCAACCAAAAGAATCTTTCAGGGACTATGCACAACGATGGAGGGGTATGGCTGCACAGGTGAATCCCCCGATGAGCGAGGCGGAAATGGTAATGACCTTTGTGGACATTCAGGAGGCGCCCTATTATGAGCGGGTGATATCGGGGATTGGAAGACCTTTTGTCGAGATGATAAAACATGGAGAAATGGTGGACATGGGGTTAAAGTCTGGTAAGATCCGGGACCTCATAGCTCTGGAAGTGGTTGCAGAGCAAATCCAGAGTGGAAACTATGGCAGCACTTCCCGTAGGATCCAACAGAAAAAGGAGGAAGATGTTTCCCTCATCCTGCAGGGATCATCTAGAAACGTAGAGAACAATCCTCCAGTGCAAATACAGAAAATCGTGCCACCCCGACAACCTAATTTCAATTATCAAAGGTCGGATGAACAAAGAAGATTTGAGACAGCAAGAGATCGGGTATTCACCCCGCTTGGGGAGCCTCTCGAGCAGATTTTGGCGGTATTAGTAGCACAGGGAAGGATACGCGATTTGGCACCCCCAATTGACCCGAAAGGGAGAGGATTTGATCCAAGTAAGAAGTGTGCGTACCATTCAGTTTCTCCTGGTCATGATACTCAGGAATGCTGGGCGCTGAAGCACAAAATTCAGAACATGATCGATAGCGGGAGGATCGTGGTAGAGCAGCCAGAGGTTATGAAGAAGGACCATGAGTAGATGCCAGTTGTTGTTCCTTATTTTAAAATTGTGCATGATTATGTTATTTTGTCATGTTATCTTAAAGATGATCATTGCGAGAAAATGCCTTATATATGACAAATATTTTGTTTCATGCCAGGTGTACCAATTTGAGTGTCTCTTGCCTAACAAACGATTCTTCAAATTCGAAAGTTGACTACGATTTTGATATTGAGCTGGATTTCGATTTAATGGGCATTGAGCAGGATGAGACAGATAATGACGGCACGCCTGACGAGATCAAAGGATGGGTCGAAGACAAACCCCAAACCCAACTCAAACCAAACCATCACCATAAAAAATTAGAACCCCTGACAAACCCAGAGAGCTCAAAATAGGAACAGATCTGACCCCCTAGCCAGAAAACAGAGATGTTAAGCCAGTATGGAGATATCATTTGCCGATATGGGCAACCTGAGGCCTTAGTCTCCGACAATGCCAAAAAATTTGAGCAGTACCCTTATGAAGGAATTATATGACCAGTTCAAGATCAAACACCTCAATGCTGTCATTTGCCGTCCTAAGATGAATGGGGCAATGGAGGCTGCGAATAAGAATATCAAGAAGATCATGGCGAGAATGTCTGCTAAACATCGGGGATGGCCGGATCTGCTACCTTTCACCCTGCTGGCGTACCGAAATTCGGTGCGTATTTCTACAGGGGCAACCCCTTACGCTCTGGTATACGGAATAGAGGTAGTTCTGCCATTTGAGGTTGAGATGCTCAGATAAACGAGGAGGGTTGAATGCAAGGTCGATACGACCAATTGGCCCTAATTGATGAGAAAGGGGTGGCTGCTATTCCACGCGGCCAGTTGTATCAGCAAAGAATCTCTCGATCTTACGACAAAAGATAAGACCTCAGAAGTTCAAAGAAAATGACCTAGTGCTAAAGAAAGGCATGCCTTCTCAAAAAAAAAAAAAAAAAGCGAAGCCAAAGGAAAGCTTGCCCCGAACTGAGAGGGGCCTTTCGTGATTAAGAAGGTGATGTCCGGAGGAGCCCTCATATTGCAAAAGAGGGATGGAGAGATGTTTCCATAACCCCTCAATTCCGACTCGGTGAAGCGGTTCCATGAAAAAAAAAAAAAAAAAAAAAAAAAAAAAAAAAAAACCAACAATCATCATCATCATTTTCTCGTTGTTCTTTGAAAGAACGAACTACGTAGGACCTGATCTCCCGACTTGTGGGGGTACGTAGGCAGCCATCGTGGCACGGTCTCATTCCTTACAAAATAATACTTTCTTCTGTCAAAACCAATTCCCAACAACCAGAAAAGCCTTCCTATACCCTCAAAACCTTCCCGAAGTCAGCCACCTGATCAGCTTCATCTCAAGTGACATAACCCGGACCCAACCAAACACTTAGTCAAAAAAATCTAAGACTCAGTCCGATGAAATCAACAGGGTGTGCGGTAGTATCTGTCAAATCTCCATCAAGACTTGAGAAGAGAAAGAAGGCAAGATATCAAAATCGTGGTTGACTGGATAAAATGAGGATCCGATGAAAGGCAACGATACGAAAAAAGGGGAAAATGACTGAATATAAATGCATGTCTATATATATAAGTCATTTCGTTACAAGATTTCCTTTTCGATAACAGATGAAACTGACATAATCTATGCAGGAGATAAAATGATCTACAGATCTGAAACTAACTGAAGCAGGATGGATAAAGTGGTGGATAGATCTGAAGCATCGGCGTCCCCTGCAATCTACTGCCCCATCATGTCGATACGATCCAATAAAGAAATGGATCGGCTAACGGTTGTAATCAAGGCCAGTCGGATCCGGCCATCCTCAGCGACCCGACTAGGGGCAAAATCAGCTGAGATGGAATCATATCTGGAGGACATATCCGTAGACTCGGGGGGGAATAAATACCTCTGGGGCGGTGTCATCAGTGAAAATCACTCAAGAGTCATCAAATACTCCAAACTGACTCAAACCAACCATGGCAAAGTCTCGGTGCAACCATTGCACATAAGCAGATGTCCGAATGGGGCAACTCTCACTTCGCCCGACTATGAACTGAACAAAGCAGCGGAAAAGCCTGCCAAATGACCCTGGGAAGGGCTGATATCCAAGCAAACCACGACAAGTTGGTGAGCAACCTGGGAAGGCATCCAAGCAAACCACGACAAGATGGTGAGCACCCTGGGAAGGGCTGATATCCAAGCAAACCACGACAAGTTGGTGAGCAACCTGGGAAGGCATCCAAGCAAACCACGACAAGATGGTGAGCACCCTGGGAAGGGCTGATATCCAAGCAAACCACGACAAGTTGGTGAGCAACCTGGGAAGGCATCCAAGCAAACCACGACAAGATGGTGAGCACCCTGGGAAGGGCTGATATCCAAGCAAACCACGACAAGTTGGTGAGCAACCTGGGAAGGCATCCAAGCAAACCACGACAAGATGGTGAGCACCCTGGGAAGGGCTGATATCCAAGCAAACCACGACAAGTTGGTGAGCAACCTGGGAAGGCATCCAAGCAAACCACGACAAGATGGTGAGCACCCTGGGAAGGGCTGATATCCAAGCAAACCACGACAAGTTGGTGAGCAACCTGGGAAGGCATCCAAGAAAACCACGACAAGATGGTGAGCACCCTGGGAAGGGCTGATATCCAAGCAAACCACGACAAGTTGGTGAGCAACCTGGGAAGGCATCCAAGCAAACCACGACAAGATGGTGAGCACCCTGGGAAGGGCTGATATCCAAGCAAACCACGACAAGTTGGTGAGCAACCTGGGAAGGCATCCAAGCAAACCACGACAAGATGGTGAGCACCTTGGGAAGGGCTGATATCCAAGCAAACCACGACAAGTTGGTGAGCAACCTGGGAAGGCATCCAAGCAAACCACGACAAGATGGTGAGCACCCTGGGAAGGGCTGATATCCAAGCAAACCACGACAAGTTGGTGAGCAACCTGGGAAGGCATCCAAGCAAACCACGACAAGATGGTGAGCACCCTGGGAAGGGCTGATATCCAAGCAAACCACGACAAGTTGGTGAGCAACCTGGGAAGGCATCCAAGCAAACCACGACAAGATGGTGAGCACCCTGGGAAGGGCTGATATCCAAGCAAACCACGACAAGTTGGTGAGCAACCTGGGAAGGCATCCAAGCAAACCACGACAAGATGGTGAGCACCCTGGGAAGGGCTGATATCCAAGCAAACCACGACAAGTTGGTGAGCAACCTGGGAAGGCATCCAAGCAAACCACGACAAGATGGTGAGCACCCTGGGAAGGGCTGATATCCAAGCAAACCACGACAAGTTGGTGAGCAACCTGGGAAGGCATCCAAGCAAACCACGACAAGATGGTGAGCACCCTGGGAAGGGCTGATATCCAAGCAAACCACGACAAGTTGGTGAGCAACCTGGGAAGGCATCCAAGCAAACCACGACAAGATGGTGAGCACCCTGGGAAGGGCTGATATCCAAGCAAACCACGACAAGTTGGTGAGCAACCTGGGAAGGCATCCAAGCAAACCACGACAAGATGGTGAGCACCTTGGGAAGGGCTGATATCCAAGCAAACCACGACAAGTTGGTGAGCAACCTGGGAAGGCATCCAAGCAAACCACGACAAGATGGTGAGCACCCTGGGAAGGGCTGATATCCAAGCAAACCACGACAAGTTGGTGAGCAACCTGGGAAGGCATCCAAGCAAACCACGACAAGATGGTGAGCACCCTGGGAAGGGCTGATATCCAAGCAAACCACGACAAGTTGGTGAGCAACCTGGGAAGGCATCCAAGCAAACCACGACAAGATGGTGAGCACCTTGGGAAGGGCTGATATCCAAGCAAACCACGACAAGTTGGTGAGCAACCTGGGAAGGCATCCAAGCAAACCACGACAAGATGGTGAGCACCCTGGGAAGGGCTGATATCCAAGCAAACCACGACAAGTTGGTGAGCAACCTGGGAAGGCATCCAAGCAAACCACGACAAGTTGGTGAGCAACCTGGGAAGGCATCCAAGCAAACCACGACAGAGTGGTGAGCACCCTGGGAAGGCATCCAAGCAAACCACGACAAGATGGTGAGCACCCTGGGAAGGGCTGATATCCAAGCAAACCATGACAAGTTGGTGAGCAACCTGGGAAGGCATCCAAGCAAACCACGACAAGTTGGTGAGCAACCTGGGAAGGCATCCAAGCAAACCACGACAGAGGGGTGAGCAACCTGAGAAGGCATCCAAGCAAACCACGACAAGATGGTGAGCACCCTTGGAAGGGCTGAGATCCAAACAAACCACGACAGAGGGGTGAGCAACCTGAGAAGGCATCCAAGCGAACCACTACAAGTGATGACATCTGTAGAACAGTATCAAAAGACTGTACAGGGGTCATTTTTTCTCAATTTACATGTTGTGTCACACGCATGAATAGATGATAATTCTGTATGTGATCCATGAAATGAAAAAAATCGAGCAGGTCAGGTGTCAAGGTCCTAGCCTATCAGAGTCAAACGAGATGGGTGACCGGCGACGATACCCGGCCCCGACGAGACGATCGACCGGCGACGATAACCGGCGATCATGAGATGGATGTCCGGCGACGATAACCGGCTCCGACAAGATAACCAACCGGCGACGATAACCGGGGGGTACGCGATGGGTGACCGACGACGATACCCGGCCCCGAACGAGACGATAGATTGGAAGAAGTAAACCCAACGACTAACAAATACGGTCAAAGGGTTAAAACATCGACACTCTTGCGGCTGTTTTTGCATGCGTTACATCTTGTGTTGCATCATAAATCATATGTGTTGCATCATGTATGTATTGTCAATTCTTATGCATTGCCATTCATGCATCGGGTGTCTGTTTCTTTATCCTGTTCATTTCATTTAACATTTCATAAACATGATAAAGAGGGGCAGCTGTAGACACCCAAATTTTGCACTTCGTATACTAACCTTGACAGGAGGGCAAATTCGTCAAATGGATCGGCCTGCGAGAGCAAAAGATGGAAAAGTACGGACACTCGACGCCACCATGATAATTTGCAGCCGAAATCGACATGATAGCAGGGCTATCCGAATTTGGCATTCCCGGAGGGTGTGGCGCGCTTCTCAATGATTCCCGGACTATAAAATACGAGCCTGTCAGCGAAAACCGACGTTGCGGCACGAAAATCGAGGCGTGGCACGAAAATCGAGAAAGTCAAGCCCGCCAGCCGCGGATAGATCTGCGGCCAAGTGAGTGCGCCAGCACGGAAACCAGCAAATCAGCACTACCAGCTGAGTGCGATGGGAGGTGGGCCAGCCAGCCTATTTAAACTCAGCTTCGGACAGCATACAGGGAGTTGGAGAAATTTTGAGGAAGAAGAAGAATTCAGCAGCAGCCAAGCACGGAAATAGAGAGAAAATAGCTAGATTTTGCAAAAAAAATAGGAAGAAAAGAGAGAGAAAAGAGAGAAATTTTACTCCTTTGATTTGATTGTATCAAATATATTTCTTATCCTATTCAAGTACACAAATTTACCTTCATTTGAGATCATTTTGCAAGGTAAAACTTCCTTTTGTTGTAGCAATTTATATCATATTACTTGGTTAGATTAGATGTAGTTTTCATACATATTGTTGAACAATCTTGGATTAGGGATTATTAGTGAAGGTTCCGTTGGAACAAAATTCTTCCTAATAACCCGAGGATATCCAATCGACGAAATTTCTAGTTTGTTTATGGTGATTCATTGAGTGTAATTTATTTAGATCATCATTTCCAGATGTTATGGTGTATTAGATAAATCCGGGTGGGTTAGTTATGTAGTATTCATTTTGTGGGCATGTATTAATCTCGTGTGAGCCTAGGAATGCGACCCCGTGGTCCAAATCCAATGATGGACGTTTTGGTGTATGGGATAGATTCAAGATGTTCGTTTTGTAACATGTAACCGTTGGGCCTTAAAACGACGCTAAGGTGAGAATCGGGTTTAAGGCCCCGTACTAATGGAATATGTGATTGTCGGCGTTTGGGGATATTTTGATGGCTTACATGCCCATGAATAGCCCCGACGCGTGTTTATGCTTGATTAGATCTTGTGACACAAAAAATGATTTCAAAGATTAAACAATGAAGACTTTCATAAAATCAATCAAATTAGGTTATTAGCTTCACGAGGATAAGAGATTGAAGTGCTAACGAATGTCGATTCCTATTTAACGAGAAAGCTAAAGAAAATCGTTTTCCAAAATATCACACAAAATGATTTTACAAATAAGTAACGTTTTATTAAATCTTCGTGCATAGGGTGAAAGAGATTCTAGAAATTGCCCGATCGTTTCACGAAAGCAACGTATAGATCTCGATTCCTATTTTGACGAAGGTTTAAAATTCTTGTTTTGCCAAAACGACACTTAATGAAAATCTCATAGTTTTGGACAATTAAAATCAAACCTTTTTCATAAAGAATAAAGCTTTCTCGTGTATACCGAAAAGACATTCCGAAGCGTTCTCAAATTAAAACACGATTTTCCCTAAAATCCAAATGATTCTTTCATACAAATTCACCACAACATTCACATAGGCACACACACACACACGCGCACCTACACACACACATTCGTGAATTAAAGGATAGGAAAGCATTAAGATTGCGGTAACCGTGTTTCACGGAAGTCGAGGGGTGCCTAACACCTTCCCCTCACTTAAACAAGCCCCCGAACTCTATGAATCTCAATTCGCAGACCAATTAATTCGGAGTCACATATGAGCCAGCGATTTACAAAAGAACGAAAATTCGGATGAGTTGGTACATCCATTTCAAATATACCAACTGGCGACTCTGGTTAATTGGCTCATCATGAAAAAAACGATCTTTCAAAACCCCGTCGACAATTAATGCCGACCTTTTCCAAAAATCATCTAAACCAAAAGGCTAAAAATCGGGAAGAGGACAAATACCGCATTAAGCGGAGAAAACCCGGCGTCGACAGCTGGCGACTCCGCTGGGGAACATTAGAGGGCTTAAGCCGCATTGAAATCTTGATGCTTTCCTATCCTTTAAATAATTCAAGAATGTGTGTATACGTGCAATATTTTGACCTGTTTTACTTATTGTTGTGTGAATGGGTGCTTCTGTCCAATGAATGAATGATTGAATGGAGTTGATTTACCTTAAAGTAATCATTTGCATACGGTCGTGAGGACGATGAATGTGAATGTATGTTGAGATTGTACCTCCTCCTGAGGCGAACCCGTCGGATGCTTATTACTGGACTCGAAGGGGCTGCTCCCCGGAGATGGCTCAGGAAACGCACCACTCAAATCCGCTCCAATCGAAAGGGCTCAAACGAGTAGATTGCGAAGATTTGGGAACCTTCATGCCGAAAAGCCCGTGAGAGTAACCCTAGGATAGGTCTCAGCCCCAGATTAACCCAACGCAGGAAAAGTCTCTTCATGCCTTTTTCACATTTCACGCATAAATGTCATGATATTATTCGTATACGCCTCCCTTTTGTCAAGAGAAATTACTAACCTCTATGTTTTGCAGGGAACAACTGGGGAGCTTAATAAAGCCATGTTTAACATTTGGCATTGCATTAGAGGACTACTAACTTTTGTTTTACAGGGAAAGATTAAAAAACCCCAAAAACACCAAAAATTACAGCTTTAGCATACATCCATTTTTTCATTTCCCCGGGACTAAACTTCGAACCATTGTCTCTGTAGGATTGCTCCTCAAACCCGTTCACAGTCTAAAAGGACCCAAAACTCTACATCTGAAATGGCTGATCTCCCACCTACTAATCCTGGATCCATATCTAGGGAGGAATTTGATGACTTCAAAAAACAAATGTTGGAGATGGCCATAATGCTGAAGGAGCAATTGACACCTCGACAGGATCCACCCCAACCCAAAGGCGAGCCAGTCGTCCCAAAGGCCATTCCCGTACCCAACAAGACAGTAATTACTATCCCGGAAGAGGGGGACACGGACGACCTTCGGAAAAAAATGAAACACATGGAGGAGACCATCCAATCTCTAAGAGGCATAGGCTCCCTGGGTAGGGTTAATTACTCAGATCTGTGTGTCTTCCCCGGAACCAGATATCCAGAGAGGTTCAAGGTCCCCGAGTTCGAAAAATACAATGGAAAGGGAGACCCCTATACCCACTTGAAAATATACATTGGAGAACTCGGGGAGCACCGATGTTATTTGTAAAGAAAAGGATGGAACGTTGAGGTCATGTGATTGACAAGAACGGAATCGCAGTAGATCCAGCGAAGATATAGACGGTTGTGAATTGGGAACAACTAACAACTTCAACAGAAGTATGAAGTTTTCTCGATTTAGTAGGGTACTATTGGCGTTTTATACAAGATTTTTCAAAAATAGCAACCTCGCTAAATAGTCTAACTCGAAAGACGGTAAAGTACGTCTGGACAGATAAATGTGAAGAAAGCTTCCGAGAGTTGAAGAAGCGATTGAGCATGGCACCAGTGTTATCTTTACCAGATGATACATGAGGCCTTGTAGTTTATAGTGATGCATCACATAAGGGATTAGGTTATATGTTGATGCAACATGGGAAGGTGATTACGGTTGCATCACGACAACTCAAGGATTATGAGAAGTGATATCCTACGCATGATCTTGAGTTAGCCGCGGTATTATTTGCCTTGAAAATTTGGAGGCATTACTTGTACGGGGAGAAGTATGAGATATACACAGACCACAAGAGTCTAAAATATATTTTCACACAGAAGATGTTAAACATGAGGCAGAGGAGGTGGCTAAAATTGATAAAGGATTTTGACTGTAAAATCTTATATCACCCCGGGAAAGCCAACGTCGTAGCAGACGCGTTAAGTAGAAAGAATCAAGAGAAGTTACATGTAATAACCAACAACGAGGTACTGATAAAAGAGTTTAATAAACTTGTGATCGAGATAAGAGTTCTAGTTAACTATACCCATAAGTTATTCGTCATAGAAAATAGTTCGACTTTATTAGATAGAGTCAAAAAACTACAAGAGGTAGATGAAGAGTGTCAGAAGTGTAAGACCGAAATAACTTATAAAAAAAATTACAAATTCAGAATAGAAAAAGATGGGGTACTAAGGTACGAGGATAGAATTCAGCTACCCTCAGTACAAGAATTAAAAAGATGAAATATTGAATGAAGTCCATAGTTCTAAGTTCGTCGTACATCCAGGTAGTATAAAAATGTACCAGGATTTAAGTCTATTGTCAGATTTCACAATCAACAATTACGTGCAAGTATATACGATCAACAAGTAATAAAGTGATAAGATAGAGTGTCGAACCCACAGGGAATCTCTGTTCAATAATTTCCAACGACTAGTCCTATATCAATTCAATTTTATTTAAATAATCACAATTTGTATAACGATTAAAACTAATTAAAGTAAAACTAAGAATAAAAACTAACACAAAGGTTGAAATTCAGATTTTTAAAATCTTAAGACTACAATTTCCCCAATTATGTAATACAAACTAATTATCCAATTCATCCAATTATTAACTCCAACAGAGTTGTTAACAGGAATTCAAAGTTATTCATAAGCCCTTTTCCAAGTGATCAAATAAATTATCTAACTCCATTAATTCTGCAATATTCCCATGCAAAATTAAAGAATTAAATTCATTAAGCACCAATTCCCAATAGTTACATGCAGCGAAGAGATATCCCTATTCACTTCACAACTCTAATTATTCATCCCATGCAAATAATTAAGAATACACGCTATCACATTCAGATCTAACCCTAGATTTGATCTCCCGAATTCACCTAAAGTATTCCACTAATTGATGATCAATCAATTACTCAATAAACACAAAATATGATAGACAACTCAATATCAGATAATAATTGGAATCAAATAAATAATTAATCCATAAACACAAAAGATTCAATTGTAGCCTTAATTGCAAATTTAGTTCATACTGAAAATAGAAAACGTGAATCCCAAATAAGTCATGACAATTAAATTACAAATCTAAGATAGAGGATAAGAAAAACTCAGTGGAAGTTCTTCAATCTTCAAGTCTGTAATCTGAATTCCTTGCGATGCTTCTCTAGTCTCCAATCTCCCAATTCAGCTCTGAATCTCAATCCTTGAGTAAATATGTAACTATCAATGTATCATGTAGGTGTATGTATCTGTATGCCTATGTGTATCCCCCTATTTCCATCTATGTGTCTCCTTTATAGTTTTTGAATCAAATCAGTAGAAAGAATTCAATTCCAAATCAACTTCCCAAAAGAACTAAATTACAATTCCTTTCTGCGCATTCTCGCCCCAGCGAGAACTCTAGTTCAAAATTTACAGAAATGCTATTAAGCTCCAATTTTCATTTTTTGACCCTCTGAAGCTGTTTCCTACAAAACCAATACGTAAACAAGTAAAATGGCACTAAAAATACTCAAAGATAGTAAAGAATTAAGCCTAAGATATATGTAATTCATAAGTACAAAGCTCACTCATCAAATACCCCCAAACTCAAGACTTTGCTTGTCCTCAAGCAAAAACACAAGAAAAATAAAAATAAACAAACCTATCTAAATGAATGCATATGCATGATGTATTACAACTGAGCAATTAATCAACATAGATTATAAATATCAGGCCTCAAAGATCAGTAACTAACAATTCAGCAAGACTTCAATTTTATGCACCATCAGAAATTTAACTTATCACCAATTTCATCTTACTTTCAACCTTTTCGTGTGTGTGTGAATCCAAATGTATCAAGCTAGCGGAAAAAAAAACATTCAAAGAAGCTCATGAAATCAAATGCATCATTAAAGATATCAAAAAGGTTAGTATAACAACAAGACCTCTATATGCTTATCTTTCACAACTCACAACGAATACAAAAAAAAAACATAACTAAAGGATCACAAGGTTATTTAAAACATTTAAGCCCCTTTTTAAACCCTTCCCCAGAAAATTCAACAATTTTTTTTCCTCTTTTCATTCTTTTTTCTTTTTTCTTTTTTTTAGTGAGTGCGTTTTACGCTCCATCTTACTTCCAATTAAACGAGTGCGTTTTACGCTCCATCTCGCTGCATGTGTTTATGAGTGAGTGCGTTTTACGCTCCATCTCAACCCACCACATGATCCATTTTTTCCATCGGGGAAGGTTAAAAAAAAAATAATTTCCAGATTAACCAAGATTTCTCTCACATTATATTCTTCCTCATATTACACTTTAAATTATGATCAAACAAGATATAGAGTTCATAAATATCTTCCACAAGCATTTAACATATAAACTTCCTTACAGTTAAAACTAGCTCAACCAAATGGATATGTGCGCATAAAAGAATTAAAAGGGTCTCAAGCTTGACAAAATCAGGAACAAACAAAATTCCTAATTTAGCACTCCTTATCCATCTCACTAATTAGTTAACTGATCAGAATTTTCATCATTGGCCTTCCTTAAATACTCTACATCAATTTATTGCTCAAACTAACCTAAATGCAATTATATATGATCCTAAAGCTATAAGAGAATGCAATAAAAAGAAAATATTTTTGTGATTTAAATTTTTACTTTTTTTTTATTTTAAAAAAAATTATTCCTACAGTATGCAAAAATAACTAACAAATGCAATGTACGTGAACTAAATAATTATGTAATGCAATATGAAATGACTATGTAATGACAGCAAAGCCACCCCCAAACTCATAATGAACAATGTCCTCATTGTTTGCAAAATAAAGAAGTTAAAACGAAGAACTTCCCTGACTGGTCAAGTGGTGTGCTCGCCCTTGCTCATTATCCGAATCTGAAAGTGAGAATGCTAGCAGCGGCTGAGGCTCGAAAAACTGGAACTACACTCGGATTTAGTTGATTTTGATTCTTGATGTTCATGAATGCCTTGCCCAATTTATTACTCTCCCAAACTTGCTTGATGAAACCGTGTGAATGTTTGGCAAATCCAAATGAGAGCGGAGAAGATTGAGCCCGAGTATTAGGAGAAATGATTAAGATTGTTTGTTTAGGGTAGGAGAGGGTTTAGGTTGAATTTGACTTGGTTGGGAGAGTTTTGGAATGAATAGGATCTAATTTTGAAAAGGAATTAAAAACTAAAATACTTCATCTTCGTCGGGGCGAGAAAGTCCAGAGAAGTTTGGGCTGGGGCGAGAAATTTGTGCGCTGGGGCGAAAACTAGCAGAGGGATTCTCGCCGGGGCGAGGATTCCAAGGTCATTTTTCTCGCCGGGGCGAGAACTCTGATTTTGAAATTTTAATTTTTCCTCCTTTCTTCAATTGCTACAATCCCAAAACCTTTTACCTGTTCACAGCAACATAGCATGGATTAGCACAACTTTTTTTAGAGCATGAGAGACTGGCAAAGTACTAAAAAACCTAAAACTAACTACTAAAGATACTAAATTCTTGCAAAAGTATGGAGTTAAAAGAAACTAAAACAATAAAATAAAGTGATTGGGTTGCCTCCCATCAAGCACTTGGGTTATAGTCGTTAGCCCGACTTCTTCCTTTTCTATCCAATGCCCCTTCGAAAATTGAGGAACTCTCCATCCATTAATAAAAATGAAACATTTGAGGGCTTTGCTTCTGTAAGGGCCATTGATTCAAAGTCACCTAGCATGCTCTTTTCCTGTAGAATCTCCTTTACAACCTTAAAATAGCTAGGCATTTGCTCCATTGTGTTCGTGAACGGAATATTGAATTGAAACTTCTTGAACACAACTGGATCTTAAACTAACTTCTCATGGACCCCTTTCTCATCCCACCATGGCTCCAAATTCATGCTAGCTCCGATGTCAATTAGAGCTTTGCCGACGACCTGACTACCAATTGGGCAGGGGATTGCAGAACTACCCGGATCATGGTGGTTTGGTGAAGAAGGTATATGGGGCACTAACAAAATCAGTACATCAGCGTCGGAACTCACGGCTAGATCTTCTTCAGCTGTATTTTCCTGATCCCCACTATTCTCCTCCATATCAGAATCATCATCAATTAGCACGTCCGGTAGCAGCTTTGGCGCAGGCAATCCATCAGTCTCGAGAACCACGTCACTGGGCCATGCACAATGATAGCTACTGTTGACTGCGTTGATAAGCTGTCCCATCTGATTCTCAAGATTTCGAATCGACATTGCTCGGCATTTTATATTTAAATCCACTAAGTTCAACAGCTAATCCTGATCACTCATTCTTTTGTCCGTAGCTGTAATAAACTTCGCCAAGGCCTCCTCTAAACTCAGTTTTCCTTCTTCTTCATGTGGATAGGCTGAATCCTGAAATTCTGGAGTGTATGATTGGCTAGGAGCAAAGGTTTGAACTTGATTATTATGGCTCCATGAAAAATCCAGATGATACCCCCAATCCTGATGATAATTGTTGTTAGGATATACATAATTGTTGAGGTAACCATCGAAATTGCCACCATACTGCATCGACTCAGATTTGATGGCACATTGATGACTCGGATGATTTCCAGCATAATAATCACAAATTTTCGCCACACTTTGACTACGTTGTACTGCAAACGCGTCAATCATCCTCGAAAGTGTCTCAATTTGTGCTGACAATTCATCAAATTCATAAATTCCTACCGTTCTTGGTTGCGTCATTCTCGTATACGGCCACTGATACTCATAGTTGGCTATGGTGTACCTCAAAAGGAAGTAAAACAGAAAAAGAAATAAAATAAAATAAAATAAAAATAAAACGTTTAAATTAAGAATGAATTGATTATAACTAATATGGAAATAAATATTAACCAAAAAGATTCCCCGGCAACGACGCCAAAAACTTTGTTGCAGATTTCACAATCAACAATTACGTGCAAGTATACACGATCAACAAGTAATAAAGTGATACGATAGAGTGTCGAACCCAAAGGGAATCTCTGTTCAATAATTTTCAACGACTAGTCCTATATCAATTCAATTTTATTTAAACAATCACAATTTGTATAACGATTAAAACTAATTAAATTAAAACTAAGAATAAAAACTAACACAAAGGTTGAAATTCAGATTTTTAAAGGCTTAAGACTACAATATCCCCAATTATGTAATACAAACTAATTATCCAATTCATCTAATTATTAACTCCAACAGAGTTGTTAACAGGAATTCAAAGTTATTCATAAGCCCTTTTCCAAGTGATCAAATAAATTATCTAACTCCATTAATTCTGCAATATTCCCATGCAAAATTAAAGAATTAAATTCATTAAGCACCAATTCCCAATAGTTACATGCAGCGAAGAGATATCCCTATTCACTTCACAACTCTAATTATTCATCCCATGCAAATAATTAAGAATACACGCTATCACATTCAAATCTAACCCTAGATTTCATCTCCCGAATTCACCTAAAGTATTCCGCTAATTGATGATCAGTCAATTACTCAATAAACACAAAATATGATAGACAACTCAATATCAGATAATAATTGGAATCAAATAAATAATTAATCCATAAACACAAAAGATTCAATTGTAGCCTTAATTGCAAATTTAGTTCATACTGAAAATAAAAAACGTGTATCCCAAATAAGTCATGACAATTAAATTACAAATCTAAGATAGAGGATAAGAAAAACTCAGTGGAAGTTCTTCAATCTTCAAGTCTCTAATCTGAATTCCTTGCGATGTTTCTCTAGTCTCGAATCTCCCAATTCAGCTCTGAATCTCAATCCTTACGTAAATATATAACTATCAATGTATCATGTAGGTGTATGTATATGTATGCCTATGTGTATCCCCCTATTTCCATCTCTCTCTGTCTTTTTTATAGTTTCTAAATCAAATCAGTAGAAAGAATCCAATTCCAAATCAACTTCCTAAAAGAACTGAATTATAATTCCCTTCTGTGCATTCTCGCCCCGGCGAGAAATTTAAGCCTGAGATTCTCGCCCCGGCGAGAACTCTGGTTCAAAATTTACAGAAATGCCATTAAGCTCCAATTTTCCTCTTTTGACCCTCTGAAGCTGTTTCCTACAAAACCAATGCATAAACAAGTAAAATGACACTAAAAATACTCAAAGATAGTAAAGAATTAAGCCTAAGATATATCTAATTCATAAGTATAAAGCTCACTCATCAAAGCCCACATTTGTGGTAGTCTAACATGAAAAGAGAAATAGTAGAATGGGTAAGTAAATATTTAACGTGTCAAAGAGATAAAGCTGAACACCAGAAGCCGAGTGGATTGCTACAACCTTAGAAATTTTCGAGTGGAAATGAGAACATATTACCATGGACTTCATAGTAGGTCTTCCAAATACACCGAAAGGTCACAATGCCACTTGGGTAATTGTAAATCGTCTGACCAAGTTAGCACATTTTCTACCCATAAAAGTCAGCTTCAGTCTTGATCAGTTATCCAAGCATTACATCAATGAAGTTATTTCTAGACATGGAGTCCTTGTTTCTATAGTATCCGACCAAGATCCCCGATTTACTTCAAATTTTTGGACAAGTCTCCAGAAATATTTAGGATCCCAGTTGAGATTAATCACAACTTATCACCCATAAACCGACGGTCCGAGTGAAAGAACAATTCAAACTTCGGAAGAAAATATAGGACGCCGAAGAAATCAGTGGTAAATTGATAAGTACACTTGTGAGATGCTATTCTTTTATGGATATGAGTCACAAGTTGGTATCATAGATAGGAAAGAACAAAATCTACGGAATAAAGTGATACCTTCAATCAAGGTTATTTAGGGAAATCAAAACATAGAGAAAACTACGTGGGAGCTTGAGAGAAAAATTATGACGCCCCCAAATTCGGGTCTCCAAACACCCGGATCCGGTCATCACGATCCAATATATCATTCACCTCCAACAACATACATAGACTAAAATGCGGAAATAAACATATGTTGTTCATTAGAAAGGTGTTACTAGTCCCAGAATACAATAACCTTAAACACTTACACAAATCCATACCCTAAATAACTATCAGGGTTTAAATTACATTGAATATAATTATCTACACATCAGATAAAATCAGCTAAGTGGAACCTATCACTTCATCATCTCTTTCCCTTTGTTCTTCCCTGACGTCCCGGGTTTAACTGCAATGGAGTCATGATATAGCAAGGATGAGCAACGAGTTTGCTCAGCAAGTTTTAAAGTACAACAATGCGAGATATATCATGACGAAAGGAATATGGAAAGAGAGTTCAACAATATAATTATCAGAAGCAAGAACAATAATTGCTTTTAGAACAATTATTAGTCAAATAGACTTTGAACAAAAACATCCAAAGGAGTCAATAGCTAGTTAACCCTCTGGTTACTGGCCACAGAATAAGTACTTGAGGGGATCAGCCTCGCGTACGCTATATATATGCATAACATTTAACTCTGCTGTTTGTACCTTATATACGGTACCTGGGGTACTCCCCTATAAATAAAGGGGTGTTCATACAGTCTAAGAATCCTTATCATCGATTGGTTCAGATAGCTTTTATAAATTCTCACATACTTGCCTGACCGAACAAGGGTCCAGACTTAACCATGAACAGTTCATAAATTTCAGAACTTTAATGAATGTACGAATTCAAATGCACGAGTACGAAGGTCAATAAATACATAGATGTGGAATAATTTTAAAAGAAATTAGACCACCTAAAGCATGCTTGGAGATAAGATTCAAGCTTAAAGAATAACTTGCAACAATATATACCTTTTTGCACAAATTAAAAATAGTGCATAAGGTTTAGAAATTTGCTCAAAATAAAAGTTGAGTAAGATAGAACTTGCCTGTTTGCTCAGCTACAGGTAAAATTTAGCTTTAAATAATTGATCTTGGATAACCTATCAGTTGATAAAGTCGGTTTATCCATTAGCATTGCATAACTGTATATCGATACACTCACTTATGCTATCTATTTAGCAGGTAAACAATTTACTATATATATTTAATTACCATCTAATCATTAGCTAAACAGAAATTAATTTAATGACCTCTAGCTATTATTTAAAAATAAATAATAGTTAATCATGGTTACCTATCATTTAAGTACTCAACTATTACCCTTATTTGTCTTTAAATGTGGGTTAATAATTCTTATTTATTATTTATAAAATAAATAATAAATTTATCATGGTTTAATAGCAACTAAATAATAGTTGATCACTTATTAAATTTTGTTGCGCTTAATTACTATTTACCTTAGGGGTAATTGAGTAATTATTAACCTTGTTCCTTATTCAACATTAATTAAATACTTAATGCATTAATCCTACACACACTTAATTATTATTTAATATTAATTAAATAATCCTTAAGTATTTATTATCTTTATTTATTAAGGCCAAAAGTAAATAATCAATCTTATTAATCTCACTCATACTTAATCATTATTTCATTAATGATTAAGTAGTTGTTATCCTTATAGCTTATTCATACCCAATTATTATTAATATTGATTAGATAATAATTAGATATTTATTATCTTTGTTTATTAGGTAATGTTACACAATAAATAATTATTAAATACTCGTTATCCTTATCTATTATTATTAAATAATAATAATTATTTTATTACTTCATTCATACTTAATTATTAATAAATATTTACTATCCTTATTTATTATTTATTGATAAATAATAAATAATTAATTTACTCATTTATTCATATTTAATTATTATTTAATATCGATCAAATAATAATTAAATATTTATTATCTTTATTTATTATTATATTGATAAATAATAGATGATTACTTTATTAATTTTATTCATACTTAATTATTATTTATTATTAATTAAATAATAATTAAATATTTATAATATTTACTTATACTTAATTATTATTTAAGATTAAATAATAATTAAATATTTATTACCTTTATTTATTATTTATGGATAAACAATAAATAATTATTTAGTTAACTTGTTCCTACTTAATTATTATTTAATATTGATTAAACAATGGTTAAATATTCATTATCTTTATTTATTAGTTCAAATGATAACCAATAATTAAGCCAACGTTAGTCATTTGATTATTGTTAGGCAATACGATTAATACATAATACTAAGGGAATCATGTGTTTATTATTTCCTGCCAAAATCAACAGCATAACCATATCCTGCAATCCCATTTCAATTGACCAGTTCGTTATTACTTAGTACAACAGGCCACAATTTCCTCACAAATTCATATGATATACTGAGTTTAGCCAAGTATTATCACATACAAGGACCCAAAGTTTGACTCTTAAAATTTATACTGCCAACCAAACAATTGATACCCAAAAGTAGAAAACAGTTCATTCAAGCATTTTAACAAACATGCAGTGTGCACCTTGCAACACGACACTGTCCTAACTGCAGTGCAAAAACCCAATTTACCAGAACATTGAAGTCCTTCAATCTACAAAGGTTTAAACCAAACAATAGAATACCATCCCAACACAAAAGGAAAATACAAATCAAGCAACCCAACACAATCGGCAACGCAAATCCGAGCACTGAAGAAAGAAAATTTGTACAAAACCTAAATAGAAAACTATCACAGTGGTTTAACAACCCATGGCTATACCTTGGCGTCATTCGAATTGCTTGTCTCCTTCTTCTCCCAAAATAATCGATTACGCCGGACATTCACCGCCGAACGACTGACCTCCCTTGGCTCTCTCTCTCTCTAAATTTTTTTTTTTCTAATTTGGACTCACGAACAAGGGATTCGGCAGCTTTAGGGGGTTCAATTTATAGAGGGATTTTTATCCAAATTGGTTGGGTATTACCTTAATAAGTCGGTCAAGAACCAACGGTAGGAGGGAGTGGCAGTCGTCGGTCCACCTCAAGCCCCATCACACCAACTGTGACTTGCCGGCAGGACCTTGAGCCACGCATTCTCACCGGATTTTCTAGGACCTCTGGTCCGTGCGACGTCTGCTCGGTCGTCGATACCGACCCTCGCTTGGCCGCCGGTAGGCGAGCTTTTCCTTCGGTCCAAGCGGCCGGTCAGCCATCACGTCGTCCGCTCGCTTCGAGCTGTCGCCGGCGCATGCCTGGCGACGCCTCCTCCTCGACCCGTTCCGTCTGACTTGAAGGTTTTCCATCTGATTTGAAGGTTTGAGGCTGATGGATCCCCTCCCTTTTGCTCGGCTGTTTTGATTTTGAGGGTTTGAGGCTTCCTTTGCTCGGCTTGTCCCAAATAATTTCCACCGATCACATTTTCCCCAATTCAATTGGATCCAACCTGATTGCAATGTAATAACCCGACCGGCAAAAGAAATAAGGAATGGGCTCAACCCAATAGGGTCGGGCCATTTGAATTAATTAAAAAGGCAGCCCAAAAAGAATTTAAGAAGGAATCTGGGTTCAGTCCAATTAAAGATTTGGGTCAGCTAAAAATAAAACAAAAATAAAAGAGATGGCCCAAATAAATTAACCACCTTATATTTCTAACATTTTAAATTAAATACTTAACAAATTAATTAAGTATTTAAAGTATTTATTTTAACCATAATTCTTTATTCGAATTATTAAATCCGATAATGATAAAATTATTTATTTAATTTCCCCAAATTTTCTTGCCAAATCAAATGTTAGGGTTAACTCATTAATTTGTTCAACTATTAATGAGCCCCTTTAAGACAAAGAAAATTATTGGACCACGTATTTATTAAATAATAATACCTACATGGATCCAATTAAATTCGTAAAATTAAATAAAACGAATGCAAGATAACTACCCACACTTGTTTTTATAACTCGTACCATAATTTCGAGAACGAAATTCTTATTAGTGGGGGTGAATGTAATATTCCGGACCCTAATAAGGTTTATATATGTAAATTATGTGTTTATTAAATGAAATTTCATGTTCCGACTTTGTATTATGTGGTTGTGTAGTTTATTAAATAATTAGGTCAAAAAAAAAATTCGCCAAACAGCTGTGTCGTGCTTAATCGGACAAAATGATTTGTCGTGCTTCCGGCGAATTCACCGAGAAGCGTATCGACAAATTATTTTTGTAAGTTGTTGTGTCGCGCTTAGAAATGACGAAGTGCTTTGTCGTACTTTGGAGTTAATATAATATTATATTAACTGATAAAATTCTAAAATAAGTTAATTAGGGTTTAGAATGTTAAATTAAATTAGAAACCCTAATTAAGAAACCCTAATTAGTAAAATTATTCGAATTGTTCAATTAAAACCCTAATTACTGCATAAGAATCTTAATTGATATAATTAAGATCTAAATAATAAATCTGTTGGTCGATTTCGCAACCGATAAATACGCGCAAGTATACGCGGTCAACAAGTAATATAATGATAAGAGAGTTGTCGAACCCACAGAGAATTGTTCTAGTGTATCCCAAGTACCAACTATATATCGTCTTGATTTTAATTAGACAAATGATGATTTGATATTTTTGTTGTTGGAAGTGAATAAGATAATAATAATGAAGTAAAAGATAATTAAATCTAATATTAACAAGTCTAAGATTGCAATTTCCCCCAACACTTCATTTGAATATCCTAACTCTCTCATTTGAATTAATTAACAACATAGAATTGCCAACCGAGAAATCAAAGCTACTTATAAGCCTCTGTCGATGGTCAAATTCGAATCTTCCTAATGCGGCATGTAGGTATATGTCTATCCTACACACTATCAAGAGACCAATTTCAAGAACAATAACAAGACACGTGTCACTAAATCTCATTTACCGTCCCTTCAATTACCAACTTTCACATAGGAAGTCATTAAGAATAGATTCTCCATTGGTTGCACACGGTATGTAGGTATATATCTATCCTAAATACTATCAAGTTACCTATCATTGAGGATAATCAACAAGACACACGTCACTTAATCTCAATTAATAACCCACGATAATCTTTAACTTTCGCATGATATCATAACAAGGTCTAAACACTATAATCCGTTCGTCAAGTTCATATAGGTTCCCACGGTAATTACTAGCTAGGCAATTAATATATGAAGCATAAATTATGACATACAATTCACAAATGAGTAATTAATAAAAAAGAGAGAGAAATCAATTCAAACTATGTGTTGGGTTCCATTGAAATCTTAGAAATTAAGGTCTAGTTCATGGTAGCTAAGCAAAACATCAAACACATGGTGTTCATCATAAATTAGAATTGCAAATTCAAAGGAAAGCAAGAGATGATAAAACCCAATTAGAAGATATTCATATGTTGCTTGCTTGGTTGATGCCAATCTCTAGCTTTTCCTCTTCCTTTGGCATTCTTTTCTCCTTTTTGCTCCTTAGCTTGTGCTGGAAATTTCTTTGAATTGCAGCCCTTAAGCACTTCTTGATTATGTATGTGCAGCCTCCCAAGGTTTAGATATGCCTTGACAATCCTTTCCTTCTTGGTTCTTTGGCTTGTGCTGAGTTTTTCCTTATATTGCAGCACTTTTGCTCTCAATTTTGATGTTTTAGTGTAGCCTCCCAATCCCTAGTTGTCTGATATGAAGCTTAGAAGAGATTATATATAGCCTCCATCAAGAAACCCTAGCAAAAATCGGACAAAATGGAGCTCAGATCGCACTAAAACTGTGTCAGATCGCACTCAGCACGGCGCTGGCGCGCCCGCGCCCAGCACCTGGGCCGCACGCTGGCCGCACGCCCACGCCCGCACGCCCACGCCGCGCGCGCCCGCACGCCGCGCCGCGCCTGGCGCCCAGCGCCCGCCGCACACGCCCGCACACGCTCGCACGCCCAACGCGCCAACACACCCGCACGCCCAGCGCACGCTCGCACGCCCAGCGCGCGCCCGCACGCCGCGCCCATGCGCCCGCGGCCAGCGCCTGGGCCGCACGCTGGCGCCCCGTCTGCCGCACGCCGTGCCCGCGGCTTGGTCGACGCCGCACGCCGTGCACGCTTTCCAACGCCGTGCACGCCCAACTTCCAAATGTCATCAAATTAAGCCCCAAGCATCGCCAAACATAAATTTTCACCGTGTTATCATTCGGGCACGGAAATCTAAGCACGGGCTTGCCCTCGTGGCTTGGACGACGCCGCACGCCGTGCACGCTTTCCGACGCCGTACACGCCCAACTACCAAATGTTGTCAAATTAAGCACCGAGCGTCGCCAAGCACAAATTTACATCATACTACCATTCGGGCACAGACGTCCAGGCACGGACATTGAGTCAATACAAACAACGATCCGAGCGGTCTTTATTTCAATTCCTACAAACATAATGAAAATGCATCAAAGCAACATAAAACATGTAAAAATAACTAAAAACTAATTTATGTAGAAATAAGATAAAAATACATAAAATACCTAAAGACTTGCAAATTATCAAGGCCAAAAGTACCCAAATTGTGTGTATAAAATACACTCATCAAATACCCCCAAACTTAAATCTTTGCTTGTCCTCAAGCAAAATAAACCTAAACTAAACAATTCAAAAACTACTAATATAACCTAACTTGAGCAATGAATTAATAAGCCGACAATGGTCTCAAAGGCATCAACACAAAGAACTCAAGAGAACAAACAAGGTGTTGCAAGTCTAAAATTTCAGTTAGCTAGTCATACTTTTCTTAAGGCCCCTTCCGTGTGTGTGTGAGTACCCAATAGCACTAAACCAACCAAGCTCGGATGAACTTTGCAACCACATTACCTTATGAAATAATCAAAATTAACCCCAAAACAACATGCTTAACACATCACTCAATATAAAGGTATACAAATCACAATTCTAAAAATTTGAGAATCAAGGGCTCTAGGTGAGTGCATTTTATGCTCCATCTCAACCTTAAGCACGCTCATATGGGCGAGTGCGTTTTACGCTCAACCTCAACCCCATGCAAAATTTGCAATAAACAATTTTTTTTCTTTAATCACAATTATAAGAGAGTGCGTTTTACGCTCTATCTCTCCTACGCATGTGTCCATAAGTGAGTGCATTTTACGCTCCATCTCAACTCACCACATGACCATCAATTCAAACATAACAAAATTGGACACCTTGGTTCGAGTGATGTTTAAACGAGTTCTAGAGTTTATAGATATTTTTCACAAGCATTCGGTTATAAAAGTCTTCTCTAAGCATACAACTAGCTTAATACTCATGGGTAAGTGCATGAAAGTGAAAAGACGCATAAGCAAAATAATAACCAATAAACGATAAGCACAAAGACTAGGCAACAATTGTCTACTTCTCATAAGTTAAAATTTCTTCAAACAAGCCCTTATCATAGACCATGGATTATGGTTCAAATCAAATTAAAACAATGCTCAAGGGACACATCCTAAAAATAAATGAATTTTTTTTTTTGAATAAAAAGAAAAACATACTTAAATCACACAAAAACTAAATTAAAAACACACAAATACAAAATACTACCCCCAAACTTAAACTTGACATTGTCCTCAATGTCTAATATAGGAAAAATTAAAATAGAAGACTTCCCTGAAATCGTGTCAAGCGCCATTGATATCATCTTTCAATACCTCTAAGTTGGGAGCGTACCTGAAAGCAAATGACTAAAGAAATTAAAATGCAATTAAACCACTAAAAGCAATCAAACAAAAATAAAAGCAAAACAGTAAACTTGGGTTGCCTCCCAAGAAGCGCTTGGTTTAAAGTCGTTAGCCCGACTCCTTTATTTCCCATCAATCCGGCTCAATCGAAAAATTGACCATAGCATGCCGCCTCGATGTTATTTCTTTGATTTGCATGACATGCATGCCAGATTGGCGACCCTCAAACTTTGTATCATCCGATGGCAAGAAGAAGCTTTCATCATCCGCTTTATCCATCATTGCACTTTTGTCAAGATCCACATGAAGATATTCTTCATGAACCAATGGGTGTTCGATGGCTTTGAAAACCTCGAATGTGGCTTCTTGATCTTCAATTTCCTTTTCATAATTCCCATTCATGCTCCTCGTATCATCAACCTCAGAATCATCATCCATAATAGGATGTACACTCTCAAAATTTTCACTAATAGCTTCGTGCGACTCCGCGCCATTTCCTTGATCATCCACCAAGCACTCCTCTTCACCTTCCTCTATGGGGTTGATCTCTGTATCGCTAGGTAGGGTGCTTTGCGGGTGAATAATGTAAGAATTGGCAACATAGTTCATGATGCTCTGCACTAAAGCTTGTATATTTGCCAACCTAACCTCATTTTGAGAGATATGAGCCATGAGCTCCTCCCTCCTTCTTTCCGCTTTGTCACAACTATGCGAATTCACCAAACATTGCTCTTCACCTTCCTCTATAGGGTTAATCTGTGTAATACAAGGTAAGGTGCTTTGCGGGTGAATAAGCACTGCCTCGAGAAGTTGTGCCATTTGGTTCTCGACGCTTCGTAACAATTCTTGTTTCTCAATGAACAAGGGAAGAATCTCCTCCACATTATATGTATCCTCATGGTATGGTGGAGGTTGGAATGAAAATTCTGAATGGTATGAGAGACTTGGATCAAAGCATTGATCTTGACTGTTGTCCCAAGAAAAGCTTGGATGATCTTGCCAACCCGGTTGATAGTAGTTTGGGTAGTAGTCAGCTTGATTCTGACTGTAGGCATTTTGAGTGGACTTGCCTTTAAGAGTGTCAATAACCCTTGAAAGCGTTGCAAGCTGTTCTTGCAATTGCTCAAGAACTTTTGACGAACTTGGTTGCGTCGTCCCCTCATAATCCCATTGATAATTATGCTCATCCATTAACTGAAACAAAAAAAAAACAAAATAAATAATAAGCAAATTATTTACAAGTCTAAATTAAGACCAATTCGATTGTCATTAATATTGGAAAAACACTAGAAGAACAATTTCCCGGCAACGGCGCCAAAAACTTGTTGGTCGATTTCGCAACCGATAAATACGCGCAAGTATACGCGGTCAACAAGTAATATAATGATAAGAGAGTTGTCGAACCCACAGAGAATTGTTCTAGTGTATCCCAAGTACCAACTATATATCGTCTTGATTTTAATTAGACAAATGATGATTTGATATTTTTGTTGTTGGAAGTGAATAAGATAATAATAATCAAGTAAAAGATAATTAAATCTAATATTAACAAGTCTAAGATTGCAATTTCCCCCAACACTTCATTTGAATATCCTAACTCTCTCATTTGAATTAATTAACAACATAGAATTGCCAACCGAGAAATCAAAGCTACTTATAAGCCTCTGTCGATGGTCAAATTCGAATCTTCCTAATGCGGCATGTAGGTATATGTCTATCCTACACACTATCAAGAGACCAATTTCAAGAACAATAACAAGACACGTGTCACTAAATCTCATTTACCGTCCCTTCAATTACCAACTTTCACATAGGAAGTCATTAAGAATAGATTCTCCATTGGTTGCACACGGTATGTAGGTATATATCTATCCTAAATACTATCAAGTTACCTATCATTGAGGATAATCAACAAGACACACGTCACTTAATCTCAATTAATAACCCACGATAATCTTTAACTTTCGCATGATATCATAACAAGGTCTAAACACTATAATCCGTTCGTCAAGTTCATATAGGTTCCCACGGTAATTACTAGCTAGGCAATTAATAAATGAAGCATAAATTATGACATATAATTCACAAATGAGTAATTAATAACAAAGAGAGAGAAATCAATTCAAACTATGTGTTGGGTTCCATTGAAATCTTAGAAATTAAGGTCTAGTTCATGGTAGCTAAGCAAAACATCAAACACATGGTGTTCATCATAAATTAGAATTACAAATTCAAAGGAAAGTAAGAGATGATAAAACCCAATTAGAAGATATTCATATGTTGCTTGCTTGGTTGATGCCAATCTCTAGCTTTTCCTCTTCCTTTGGCATTCTTTTCTCCTTTTTGCTCCTTAGCTTGTGCTGGAAATTTCTTTGAATTGCAGCCCTTAAGCACTTCTTGATGATGTATGTGCAGCCTCCCAAGGTTTAGATATGCCTTGACAATCCTTTCCTTCTTGGTTCTTTGGCTTGTGCTGAGTTTTTCCTTGTATTGCAGCACTTTTGCTCTCAATTTTGATGTTTTAGTGTAGCCTCCCAATCCCTAGTTGTCTGATATGAAGCTTAGAAGAGATTATATATAGCCTCCATCAAGAAACCCTAGCAAAAATCGGACAAAATGGAGCTCAGATCGCACTAAAACTGTGTCAGATCGCACTCAGCACGGCGTTGGCGCGCCCGCGCGCCAGCGCGCGCGCCCGCGCCCAGCGCCTGGGCCGCACGCTGGCCGCACGCTGGCCGCACGCCCACGCCCGCTGCCGAGGCCCCGCGCGCGCCCAACACCGCACGCCCACGCCGCGTGCCCGCACGCCGCGCCCATGCGCCCGCGCCCAGCGCCTGGCGCCCAGCGCCCGCCGCACACGCCCGCAAGCCCAGCGCGCCAACACGCCCGCACGCCCAGCGCGCGCCCGCACGCCGCGCCCATGCGCGCCCGCGCCCTGCGCCTGGGCCGCACGCTGGCCGCCCGTCTGCCGCACGCCGTGCCCGCGGCTTGGTCGACGCCGCACGCCGTGCATGCTTTCCAACGCCGTGCACGCCCAACTTCCAAATGTCATCAAATTAAGCCCCAAGCATCGCCAAACATAAATTTTCACCGTGTTATCATTCGGGCACGGAAATCTAAGCACGGGCTTGCCCTCGTGGCTTGGACGACGACGCACGCCGTGCACGCTTTCCGACGCCGTGCACGCCCAACTACCAAATGTTGTCAAATTAAGCACCGAGCGTCGCCAAGCACAAATTTCCATCATACTACCATTCGGGCACAGACGTCCAGGCACGGACATAGAGTCAATACAAACAACGATCCGAGCGGTCTTTATTTCAATTCCTACAAACATAATGAAAATGCATCAAAGTAACATAAAACATGTAAAAATAACTAAAAACTAATTTATGTAGAAATAAGATAAAAATACATAAAAACTACATAAAATACCTAAAGACTTGCAAATTATCAAGGCCAAAAGTATCCAAATTGTGTGTATAAAATACACTCATCAAAATCATAATATTAAGTATGAATCATTGAACTTATATTAAAACCCTAATTGAAGATTAAAATCCTAATTGTAAAATTGAAAACCCTAAACCCTAATTTGAAACCCTAAAACCCTAATTTGATTCAATAACACTAAATTATGAAATGATAAACCTTGATTATGATATATTATCTTAATTAAAGTATTACTAAACATGATTAAACACCCTAATCATGATTAACAAAAATCTAGGTTTAATTAGTAAGTAAATAAATCAAAAATCAAAATTTAAACCAATCAAAATAGGATAAGAACACAAATCAGATATTTTCATATCTCCAGCACAAGTAGGACATTTAGATCAGATAGGAGTAGCACAATTAACAAGGCTAGGATATTTTAGAAGGGTAAAATGGGAAAAAATGCTTAAGAAACCCTAATTTGAAGTTCCTATAAATAGAATGTCGACGCCGGGTTTTCTTCGGGTGTCCTTTTTAGTCTTTTCCAATTTTAGCCTCTTGATTTAATGATTTTTTGGAAAAGATCGGCATTAATGTCGACGGGGTTTTTTAAAAGATCGCGATTATGATGAGCCAATTAACCAGAGTCGCCAGTTGGTATATTTGAAGTGGATGTACCAACTTGTAGACACCCAAATTTTGCACTTCGTATGCTAACCTTGACAGGAGGGCAAAATCGTCAATTGAACCCGCCTGCGGGAGCAAAAGAATCGGCATAAGTGCGAAGACTGGACGCCGCCGCGACAAGTTGCAGTCAAAATCAACGTGACGATAAAGCTGTCTGAAATGAGCATTTCCGAATAATGTGTCACGTCCCGCAGTAATTATCGGACTGCAAAATACAGGCATTTCGGATAAAACTGACAGCGCGACGCAAGAATCGAGGTGCGGTGCGGGAACCGAGAAGAATTAAATAATCAAAGTGGCTGGCGTGCTGGGTGGAAGGCAGGCGGCTGGCTCTGGCCAGCCTATAACAACTCATTTCAGCATACAGGGAGAGAGAGAGGAGGAATTCAGCAGATCCGAGAAGAAGAAAAATACAGCAGCAAGAAGTTCGAAAATTGAGGAAGAAATAGCATAGATTTGCAACAAAAATAGGAGTGAAAGAGAGAAAAAAAGAGAGGAATAATATTCTTGTGAATTAATTGTATCACATATATCTTTTCTTCTATCCGAATAGACAAATTTACATCCATTTGGATTTCATTTGCAAGGTAAAAATCTCCTTATTTTTGCAATTTCTATCACATCATTTGGTCAAATTAAATGTAGTTTTCATGTAATTTATGATGGAACAATGAATTAGGGATTATTGGTGAGGGTTCCATCGGAACAAAATTCTTCCTAATAACCCAATGATATTTATTCGTTGATCTCTTTTTTGTTTGTCTTACGATGTTATATTTGACATAGTTTCTTTTAGATCGATATTTTAGGATGTCTTGGTATTGGTAGATTATCCGTGTTGGTTATTTCTTGTAACATCCGATTGTGGGTGTGTGGAAATTTGGTTGTGAGCCTAGGAAAGCGACCCCGTGGTCCAAATCCGATGATGGACGTTTTTTTATGTAAATAGTAAGAATGATGTAGCTTCCGTAGTAAATCTGTAATCGTCGGGCCTTAAAACGACGCTAAGGCGAGAATCGGGTTTAAGGCCCCGTAATAGTGAAACATGTGATTGTTGGCGTTCGGGGATATTTTGATGGCTTACATGCCCGTGAATACCCCCCTACGCGTTGGATATTTAATTCGATTTGTAACACCAAACAAAAGGATTTCAAAGCCAAAACAATAAAGATTTTTCTAAAATCAATCAAAGTAGGATATTAGCATCACGAGGCTAAAAAATTGGAAGTTGTTAATAAATGTTGATTTCTATTAAACGAGAAGGCCAAAGGAAATTATTTTCAAACATCCCAAAAAAGCGATTTTATGAATGAACGAAATGTTTTGTTAAAACCTTGATACATGGGGCGAAAGAGATCTTAGAAATTGCCCATCATTTATGAAAGCAACGTATAAATCTCGATTCCTATTTGGGCTAAGGTTTAACAAATTCATGTCTTCCCAAAACAACGTTTAATAAAAATCTCATAACTTTTTGCCATTTAAAATCAAACCTTTCCCATAAAGAAATAAATTTTTCCCGTATTAAAGGAAAGGACATTCTATAGCACTCTCCAAAATAAAGCACGTCTCTTTCATAAAACACCCAAAAGAATTTCTTTCATACAAACTCACCACAATATTCGCGTAGGCATACACACACACACACGCACACTTACACATTTCATGAATTAAGGGATAGGAAAAACATCAAGGTTGCGGTAACCGTGTTTCACGGAAGTCGGGGGGTGCCTAACACCTTCCCCTCGCTTAAGCAAGCCCCCGAACTCTATGAATCTCGGTTCGCAGACCAATTAATTCGGAGTCACATATGAGCCAGCGATTTATAAAAAATAGAAACTCGGATGAGTTGGTACATCCACTTCAAATATACCAACTGGCGACTCTGGTTAATTGGCTCATCATAATCACGATCTTTCAAAAACCCCGTCGACATTAATGCCGATCTTTTCCAAAAAATCATTAAATCAAGAGGCTAAAATTGGAAAAGACTTAAAAGGACACCCGAAGAAAAACCCGGTGTCGACAGCTGGCGACTCTGCTGGGGAACATTAGAGGGCTTAAGCCGCGTTCAAATCTTGATATTATCCTATCCTTTTAAATTCATAAAATGTGTGTGTATCCGATATTTTGATTTTTACTTTTGTTGTGTGAATGTGTGTTTTGTCGAATAAATAAATGATTTGAATGGAATTGCCTTACTTTTGAGTAATCATTTGCATACGGTGAGGACGATGAATGTGAATGTATGTTGAGAGAGTACCTCCTCCTGAGGCGAACCTGTCGGTTGCTTATTACTGGACTCGAAGGGGCTGCTCCCCGGAGATAGCTCAGGAAACGCAGCACCCAAATCCGCTCCAATCGAAAGGGCTCAGACGAGTAGATTGCGAAGATTTGGGGACCTTCATGCCGAAAAACCCGTGAGAGTAACCCTAGGATAGGTCAGCCTCAGATTAACCCAACGCAGGAAAAGTCTCTTCATGCCCTTTTTACATTCGTGCGTATAAATGTCATGGTCCCATTCATATATACCTCCCTTTCTGTCAAAGAATTACTAACCGCTGCGTTTTGCAGGGAACAACTGGGGAAGCATAATAAGTCATAATGGCATTTATTATTGCAATAAGGGACTACTAACATGCTGTTTTGCAGAAAAAGATTAAAAAAAAACCCCAAAGACACAAAAAATTACAGCTTCAGCATGCATCCACATTTTTTACTCCCTAAGACTAAACTTCGAACTTTGGTTTCTGTAGGATTGCTCCTCAAACCCGTTCGCAGTCTAGGAAGGCCCAAAACTCCATATCTGAAATGGCTGATATTCCATCTACCAATTCCGGTGCCATATCTAGGGAGGAATTTGATGACTTTAAGAAGCAGATGTTAGAAATGGCCATAATGCTAAGAGAGCAGTTGATACCCAGGCAAGAACTACCTAAGGAGGATCCACCTAAGGGCGAGCCAGTCGTCCCAAAGGCCATTCCCGTACCAAATAAAACAGTGATTACTATCCCGGAAGAGGGAGATACAGATGACTTGCGGAAGAAAATGAGACAAATGGAGGAAACCATCCAATCTATGAAGGGCATAGGGTCCCTCGGCAGGGTTAACTATTCAGATTTATGTGTCTTCCCCGGAGCCAGATACCCGGAAAAATTCAAAATCCCAGAGTTTGAAAAATACAATGGAAAGGGGGACCCCTACACACACTTGAAAATATACATTGGAGAACTCGGGTCTTATGCCGAGGACGAGGGGTTGAGAATGCAGTTGTTCCAGAAAAGCTTAACGGGTGAGGCAAGAATTTGGTATGCCCGCCTTGACAACGCCCGAATCCACAACTGGGAGGAATTGGCCCATACATTCTTAACCCAATACAGCTTTCAGGCCCAGATGACCCCTGACAGGTATCAAATGACAAAGGTTAAGAAACAACCTAGGGAATCCTTCAGGGAATATGCGCAACGATGGAGGGGCATGGCCGCACAGGTGAACCCCCCGATGACCGAGTCGGAGATGGTGATGACTTTTGTAGACATTCAAGAGGCACCGTATTATGAACGAGTCATCTCGGGGATTGGAAGACCCTTCGCTGAAATGATTAAACATGGAGAGATGGTAGATATGGGGTTGAAATCGGGTAAAATCCAGGATTTTACTGCTTTAGAAACGGCTGCCGAGCAAATACAGAATGGAAACTATGGCAGCACTTCCCGGAGGGTCCAAAAGAAGAAGGAGGAGGATGTATCCCTCATCCTACAGGGGTCATCCAGAAAAACAGAAAGCCATCTCCCGGTACAGGTGCAAAGGGTGGGGCCATCCCGACAGCCTAACTTCGCGGATCAGAGGGCAGAGGGGCGAAGGAGATTTGAGGCCTCGCAAAATCGAGTATTCACCCCACTCGGGGAGCCTCTCGAGCGGATTTTGGCGGTATTGATGGCCCAAAAGAAGATAATCAATTTGGCTCCCCCAAGTGACCCGAAGGGAAGGAGATTTGACCCAAGCAAACGGTGCGCCTACCACTCGGGTTCCCCGGGTCATGATACACAAGATTGTTGGACATTGAAAGATATAATTCAGAACATGATCGACAATGGGGAAATTGTGGTGGAACAACCAGACTCCCCGAATGTTAAGGCAAATCCCCTGCCAAGACATGATGGAGGGGGAGTCAATGCGACGGAGGCAAATGAAGCTGGGGGGCCGCCAAGGTTGAACTATGTGCAGAAAATTGAGGAAATGATCAACGCGATACATGATCATGAGAGTGCAAGGGTAACGCCCATCAGGTTGATAGGGATAGGTACGAATAGCACAGAGGGACCTGTCAAGTTGACGGCTCCGAGGCCCATCATCCTTGCGGCAAGGCCGCAACTCCCTATCAGTAGTCTAAAGACTGTACCCTGGAATTATAGGGGAATACCAGAGGAAGCGGCCAGTTGTGCTTCCGTGACAACAAAGGGGAACCCCTTATATCTTCCCGGGCGAGTCCTTGAGAGCCAAAAGAGAAAAAATGAAGAGGTTTCCGAGGAAAGGGCCATAGAATTTTTGAAACGGATGGATCACCCAGAAACAAGAGGGATCCAGATTTTAAATGAGGAGTCAAACCTAACATCAGTCATGGACTTGGTGTTGTCATCTAGTGAGCATTGCAAAACCCTGACGAAGGTTCTGGAGGAGGCATACGTGCCCAGAGAAATTAGTGAGGAGGGTTTCGGCCAGCTGGTGGGCCACCTATTGGAAAGCGATGCAATATCCTTTACAGATGAGGACATTCCCAAGGAGGGAAGGGGGCACCGAAAACCGCTACACATTGCGGTAATCTCCTCAGGATATGTCATGAATGGGGTGCTGATCGATGGGGGATCGGCATTGAATATATGTCCTCTCAGTACGCTAAAGAAAATGAACATCAGTTCCAAGCACCTACGGGCCAGTCATGTGGTGGTCCGGGCTTTTGACGGATCCCGGAGGGATACCATTGGAGAAATAGAATTGTCGGTGGAGATAGGGCCCTGTACTTTTGACATCTCTTTCCAAGTTCTTGACATCGCGGCCAGCTACAACCTGCTGTTAGGGAGGCCATGGACACACTTGGCCGGAGCAGTTCCCTCCACGCTCCACCAACAAATCAAGCTAATCATCGATGGGAATCTGGTAACAATCTCGGCCGAATGTGATGACCCTTCTCCTCCTAGGAGTGACCTGCCAGTGATCAATGTGGATGAGTTGGCAGCACCTGCCAGCTTTCAAGCACTGGAGATTAGCACTCCCCATTATAAATGCCTGGGAGCTCCAACTGTGAAACCTAAGGTCTCTCCCGAACTTACCTTTGTGGCAAAGGAAATGATAAAAATGAACTTCCAGCCTGGGCAGGGGTTAGGAAGGAGCAGTCAGGGAATCACCGAGCCCATTCACCTACCACAGCAGATAGGCAAAGCAGGGCTGGGATACCATGAGGACGCAACACGGAGACACCGTCGGGGTGCGGCTCCGATTCGACTAGCTGGCAGTCCAGTGACCAAAGTCGACAATGAGCAGGGGATCAGCGAGCCTGTGATTGGGGCAGGGAATGAAGAGTTAACCCCCGCACGTAATGAGTCGGCCCGGAGGGAAAGTTACCTGCAGGAGGTCGCAAAGGAGTTTGAAACCAAATGCTACATCCCCGAACAATCAACAAGAAGTGGGGAGGGGACGAATATTATCGCACCACCCGAAGCCCAACAAGTTGTGCCTGTCATCGATTGGGCAAGGCTGATCATTCCTGAAGAGAATAGGAGGGAGGACTCAGACGACGTAGCCGTAATTATCGGGGAAGTGTCCGATGTAAAGCCCCCTTTCATCCAGCGCATTTCATCTGACCTGACTGTCGACAACTGGACCATGAAACCAGTAGTATCCAAGAAAGGGTAAAACCCGACGTCAGGGTGGTGGACCCCAGAGGATGGGGGAATGAAGAAGTTTTATTTTTGTTGTTGTTTTATTTCTGCATAATTATGTCGTTTCTTCGTGTTATTTTGAAAATGCAATCGTCGTGAAAAATGATTTATATATGACAAGTATTTTGTTTCATGTCAGGTGTACCAATTTGAGTAATCCTTGCCTAACAAATGGTCTTTCAAATTTGAATGATGATTATGATTTTGACATTGAGCTGGATTTCGATTTAATGGGCATTGAACAAGACGAGACAGATTACGACGATGCGCCTGACGAGATCAAAGGATGGGTCGAGGATAAACCCAAACCCAACTTGGACCAAACCGTCACCATTGATATCGGAACCCCTGACAAGCCAAAAGAACTCAAGATAGGGACAGACCTGACCCCCAGCCAAAAAGCCGAAGTGACTGAGTTGCTAAAACAATATGAGGATGTCTTTGCCTGGTCTCATGAGGATATGATCGGATTGTCCACCGACATTGTGGTACACCGATTACCCATCAAGGAGGGTTTCCGGCCTGTCAAACAAAAATTAAGAAAGTTCAAACCAGAGTGGAGCCTAAAAGTAAAGGAAGAGATCATCAAGCAGTTCAGGGCGGGAATCATTATGGTGTCCACTTACCCGGAATGGCTATCCAATGTAGTCCCAGTGGCTAAGCCTGGAGGAAAAGTAAGGGTATGTGTAGACTACAGAGATCTAAACAAGGCCAGTCTCAAGGATAACTTCCTGGTGCCTTTCATACACATCCTGGTAGATAACACAGCCCAGTACGAAATGTACTCTTTTGTGGATTGCTTCGCGGGATATCATCAGATAATGGTGGCAGAAGAAGATCGAGAAAAGACCGCATTCATCACCCCTTGGGGCACTTTCTGCTATAGGCGATTGGCTTTTGGCCTCACAAACGCGGGGGCTACTTATCAGAGAGCCATGATGGCCTTGTTCCACGATACGATGCACCAGGAGATAGAAGTTTACGTGGATGACATTATTGTGAAATCGAAGGTAGAATCCGATCATATAACCCATCTCAAAAAGCTATTCGATCGGCTCAGAAAGTATAATTTGAAACTCAATCCAGCCAAGTGTGCGTTCGGAGTGCAGTCGGGTAAGCTCCTGGGATTCCTGGTGAGTGATCGGGGCATTGAGTTGGACCCAGCAAAGATTAAGGCCATTGTGGATATGCCGGCACCTCACACAGAAAAGGAGATAAGAGGATTCCTCGGGAGGATAAACTTTATCAGCCGTTTTATATCCCACTTGACGACTACATGTGAGCCGATTTTCAAATTGTTAAGAAAGGGTGCTTCCCAAGAATGGAATGAGCAATGTCAGAGGGCTTTTCAGATCATTAAGAAACAACTGACGGAGGCACCAGTGCTGGTACCCCCGAAGGATGGGATCCCTTTGTTTATGTATATATCCGTCAACGCCATCGCAATGGGATGTATGCTGGGACAAAAGAACGAGGCGGGTAAGGAGCAGGCCATCTATTACCTCAGCAAAAGATTTAGCCAGTGTGAGCAGAATTACACTCCCATCGAGAAGACCTGTTGTGCTCTGGCCTGGGCTGCAGGGAGATTACAGCACTACCTCCATGGGCATACAACGTACTTGATATCAAGAATGGACCCCCTGAAATATATTTTTGAAAGGCCCATGCTGAATTGTCGATTATCAAGATGGCAGTTAATCTTACAACAGTTTGACATGGTGTACGTGACCCAGAAGGCCATGAAAGGGCAGGGAATTGCAGATCAGTTGGCAGAAACCCCGTCAGGAGGGATGGAGCCGTTAGAAACTCCTCTTCCGGGCGAGGATATATTTTGGGTATCGCACGAAAAATGTGATGACGAGGGACAATTCTGGAAGCTGTATTTTGATGGTGCCATGAATGCCGAGGGGGCAGGAGCCGGAGTGGTCCTAGTCTCTATCACCGGAGAACAATACCCCGTGGCCACTAAACTTCGTTTCAGCAATTCGAACAACACCGCTGAATACGAGGGGTGTATCTTGGGACTCCGCTTGGCCCGTGACATGGGAGTGAAAAGACTAGCGGTGTTCGGGGATTCAGAATTGGTAATCAGACAGGCAATCGGGATATACAACACTAAGGAGCTTCGGTTACTTCCATACCATCGTTGTGTCACCCAGCTGATGCAAGAGTTCGAGGATATCGCCTTCCGCCATATTCCTCGGGGACGAAATGACTTTGCTGATGCATTGGCGACTCTGGCCTCCTTAATCCACGTGATCAAGAGTAGGGACAGTCCACAGATTGAGATCACCGTACAGAATGCCCCGGCATATGAGGAACATGTGGCAGTGTTATCAAACGAGGTGGTGTTGACGAGGCAGCCTTGGTATCACGACATAAGGGAATATCTGAGAGATAGGTCCATTCCCGACCGGGAAAATCGGACTGAGAGGATGAGAATTCAAAAGATGGCGATGAAGTTTTACCTGAGTGGGGATTCACTTTACAAAAGGGATGCCGGGTTGGGACTGTTGCAATGCGTAGATGAAACGCAATCCCAAAGGATTATGAATGAAATCCATGGCGGGGTGTGTGGGCCACACATGAGTGGACCGATGTTGGCCAAAAAGATCTTGAGGACAGGGCATTATTGGTTAACGCTGAAAGCCGATTGCGATGATCATGTCAAACGGTGTTATCAATGCCAGGCGCACGGTAATGTGATCCATACACCTCCTAATGAACTGCACTGTATGACCTCCCCGTGGCCATTTTCAATGTGGGGAATGGATGTAATCGGACCAATAGAGCCCAAAGCGAGCAACGGGCACCGATTCATTTTCGTCATGATCGATTACTTCACCAAGTGGGTAGAGGCAGCTTCTTTCCCCAAAGTAACTCAGGAGGTCATCATCAACTTCATCAGGAATAATGTCATTTGCCGATATGGGCAACCTGAGGTTGTGGTCTCCGACAACGCCAAGAATTTAAACAACGCCCTCATGAAGGAATTGTGTGACCAGTTCAAGATCAAGCACTTCAATTCCGTCATTTACCGTCCTAAGATGAATGGGGCAGTGGAGGCTGCAAATAAGAACATCAAGAAGATCATGGCAAAAATGTCTGCTAATCATCGGGGATGGCCGGATCTGTTACCCCTCACCCTGTTGGCATACCGAACATCAACGCGTACTTCTACAGGGGCAACCCCTTACGCTTTGGTGTATGGAATGGAGGCTGTTCTACCAGTTGAGGTTGAGATGGCGTCCCTCAGAATAGTGATCGACGCTCAGATAGGCGAGGAGGATTGGATGCAAAGTCGATACGACCAATTGGCCCTAATTGATGAGAGAAGGGTGGCTGCGGTTTGGAACGGTCAGTTATATTAACAAAGGATCTCTCGATCATATGACAAAATGATAAGACCTCGGAAGTTCAAAGAAAATGATTTGGTGTTGAAAAGAGTCATGCCTTGTCAAGACGAAGCCAAAGGAAAGTTCGCCCCAAACTGGGAGGGGCCGTTTGTGATTAAGAAAGTGTTATCCGGAGGTGCCCTCATATTGCAAGAAATGGATGGTGAGGTATTTCCACAACCCCTCAATTCTGACTCGGTGAAGCGTTTCTACGCTTGAATCATCAGGTCCTTTTTTCTTGAGAGCGAACTACGTAGGACCTGATCTCCCAACTTGTGGGGGTACGTAGGCAGCCATCATGGCACGGTCCGATCCCTTAAAAAATAATCCTTTCCCTAACCAAAACCAATTTTCGATAACCAGATAAAACCCTCCTACACCCTCAAAACCTTCCCGAACCCAGCTGCCCAACCAGCTTCATCCCAAGGACATAGCCCTGTTCTAACCAAATAGTTATCCAAAAATCTAAGATTCAATCCGATGAAATCAAAAGGTGTGTGACAGTATCTGTCAAATCTCCATCAAGACTTGAGAAGAGAAGGAAAGCGAAATGTCAAAATCAGGATCAGCTGGATAAAATGGGGATCCAATGAAAGGCAATGATACGACAAAAGGGAAAATGACTAAATTTAAATGCATGTCTATATATATAAGTCATTTTATTACAAGATTGCTTTTCGATAACTGATGGAACTAACATAGTCTATGCAGGAAATAAAATAATCTACAAATATGAAACTAGCTGAAGCAGGATGGTCAAGGTGGTGGATAAATCTGAAGCATCAGCATCTCCTGCAATCTGCTGCCCCATCATATCAATACGATCCAGTAAAGCGGTGGCTCGGCTGACAGTCCCAAAATGAGCATCTACAACTGCCCTGGTCTGGACTACAATGGTCTCTCTATCAGCAATGGCAGCGTCTCTAGCCCGAATAGCATCATCTCTCTCGACAAAAGCAGCATCCCTCTCAGCCTCAGCAGTAATCAAGGCTAGACGGAGTCGGGTATCCTCAATAACCCGACTTGGGGCAGAGTCGACAGAGATGGAGTGGTATGTAGTATCATTTGGAGAAATCATCCCCAAGTCATCAGGGCCCCCAGACTGACTCAAACCAGCCGGATCCAAATCTCCGCGTAGCCACTGCACGTAAGCAAATGTCTGGATGTGACAGCTCTCACTATATTCGGCGGAGATCCCGCGAGACCAAAACTCGTATACCTGCAGTAGATCCCTCTCTGTCCGGGATGATATAAGGAATCGGTAGGCGGCTGCACCCGCGAAAGGGAGTAAATCCTGTGTCTGATCAAACTGCCCCATAACCGCCAAGGGATGATAAGTCGTCACGTCCCTCAAGCCAGCGATGGAAATGAAGTCCAGGTCAGGCACATGAGTCAAGAAGCTCATAAAGGAGCAATAACCCGAATGGACCAATAGATAAAAGGGATCCTCAATGACAGACAAAAATGATGTCCAGGAGGCCACATCAGTACAGCTCACGGGACGAAACGAGAACTGCATGGTTATGTCATGGCTAAAGCAAAACCCTCGGCGACGGAAGTGGCCGATGGGACTAAGATGACTCATGAACCACATATACAACAAAGTCGAGCTCCCTCTGAATACCCTGCCTCGGAAAGACTGGCAATATGAGGCTGACATGTACGTATCCGCCAATATCATGGGAAGGATGGTGTGATCCACCTGAAGGGATCTAACGGCCGCGATAACCCGCATGTCCAACTGATCGGATCCTGCTGGCAAGTACAAAACTGAGACGACACAGGCCATCAGAACGTCTACTCTCAAGGAACCCCAGCGCTCCTCGGACACGAAAAAATCACCGAAGAAAAGACGAAAGTTGTCGGGTGAACCAAATCGGTCGATCAAGAACTGAAGGGGAACCATATGGTCTGATGTGATCACCGGTAACAAGACAGCCCTCCGCAAGCCAGTGAAAGTCAAGAAATGACGGCGCATAGAACCAACTGTAACCCTAGCACAGGGGCCATCCAACGGCAAGCCGGTGAAGCGAGCATACTCCTCAAGGGTGGGGGTCAGCTCTACTGTCCCTAACCTAAACACCTGACGGGCAGGGGCCCAATAGCTCAGAAGACCATCCACAAAGCCCGCTGGCACCCGAAAGGTTAATAAGGACCAAGAGTGTCCCAAAAGACCATCTGCAATAATCCTGTCTGCCGGCAATAAACTGTCAAACCAGCGGAGGAGACTGCCTACCAACCCCGTGGGAGGAATGGAATCCAAACGTACCACGGCATCTGAGGACGACATCTGTGAAAAAAAAATAGTATCAAAAAGACTGTACAGGGGTCATTCTCTATCCATGAATAAAAAAGCATGCATCATACAGTTAAAAATAAAACAAGTGAACTCCATAAAGATAAAAAGGGAACTGTGCATAATAGATAAATGAGTTCAGTACATAGTGCATAAATGAAAAAGAAATCTAAACAGATGCAGGTACAAAAAGCCCTATCCTATCCTGATCTAAATAAAATCAGTATCATCTATGAAAGCAGGATCCTCGAACTGATCCCCTGGGGTCGTCGAGCTCGGAGGACCAAAGTTCATATCAGGAATGTATGGATGCGCTGTGGCATCAGATGAACTCAGGCCTGCATCATAACCCGCACCGTCTAGATCGTAGGTGTAAGCCTCCTCCGGGGTCCGGCCCAACACCCGAAGAAACAGCGACAACTGATCTACCTGACGGGTCAATGTAGCGATCTGCTCAGCGTGGGTGGGGGTCCGAACACAGGCAGCCCAATCGGTCATCGTCACCGAGCCTGGAACCATGTCTCCAAGAAAGAAAGTGGCCCGAGTCTGAGGACCGATGGTACGGGGCACCCACCAGGTACGGAATGCATCACTCGTACTGGGACCCGTAGAAAGCATCCGACCGTCCTCCCCGGCGAGCATGATCTCCGAGGGCTGAGAATCCAGCGGCCAGGAAGTAGTGAAAGGAAGGGAATGCGGGATGCGAATCTCTCCGGTCACACATCTGAAGGCGCGCTCCCCTAGGTACATCACCCAGCCTCCAACACTCTGCAAGGTGAGGCGACGGATGGAAAGTGCAAACTCCGGGCCGGAAGGATGTCCATCGGTGAACCCCACAGCTAGATGCTCCGAGAGATAGGGAGTCCAGACGACCTCCGCAGCAGTGATCAGCTCCAGCTGAATGCGGCAATGGGCAAAGCTGCCCGACACTGGAACCTCCTCTAAAGTGCTGTGATGCCATCGCCGACCCCGGGGATAAGTGTCCGGGCCAAGGGTGGTGACAGGCCTCAAGCATGGAAAACGCTCGTAAGCCAAGAACTGTGAACGGAAACAAGGCAGGGCGTGAGTAACTATTAAAATGCAAAAAAGAGAAATGAAATAAAGATAAGTGCAATAAATCAAAAGGAGGAGAAGACTCACCAACAGAAAGTGGTAGAAACCGAGCCAGGCATCGGTCTGTCCCTCTGAGCGTAGACGCAGACCGTGGAGGAAATAAGCGAAGGTGAACGACCCCCAGTCGTAGTCACCAATCCGGTCTACATCTCGAACAGCCCCTACGACGCTGGAGTGGATGGTAGATGAGTTGTTCCCTAGGAAACAACCCCTCATGATAATCAGGAACAAGCGCCGTAGCAGGATGTCACGAGTGCCCTGATCCACTGGGATAGGCTGTGCGTATAGACCTCCGACAGCATCGACAGCTAATGCTCCGGACCAGATACTGCGGGCCTTGAAGACCCGGTCATCGGCAGTAAAGCCCAAAAGAGCGCGGACCTCTGCTGGAGTAATATCGAGGTCCAGAGGGACACGAGACCCGGTGAACTCGATCCCCGTGATATACCGCCAATCCCAAGGGGTCAGCACGACCTCACAGTCCAGAAGATGAAGGGACTGGGTCTGATGAAACCACCTCTCGGACAAAGCCCGCATATAACCCCAGGGGCACTGGCGGGGAATGATGGTAAAGAAGTGACGAAAGCCCCAGGAGTCCACCACCGCTCGGTAATCATTGTGCAAGGTCGCGTAAAGGAGGTAAATGTTGAACCAGTTACCCCTCGGCTGGGTAAACTCAGGCACCTGTGAAAATCACCAATGGGTCAGTCCAGATAGAACAGAAATTGAGGAATTGAGAGCAAATTCAGAGCAGAATTGAATATACCTCATTAGCAACAAGGGATGCCGAGGGATGACTGCTGAGATCTCGACCTAATAGGTCGGGTATCTGGACGGAAGCGCCAGATAAAGCGCGATGAGAAGGGGGAGCCGGTGTGCTGGAAGACGGCTCCTCCACCGCAACCTCCGGAGGAACAACCTCCTCAACGTCCGGATGATCAGGACGGATGACAGCCTCCGTCGTGCGACGAGCCTGACGGGTCCGAGGAGGAACAGGGGCAGGTGCAGCCCTACGACGGCGAACACCCGAAGTCCGAGAGGCAGAAGAGCTAGTGGGCGCATCAGAATCCATAGCTGGGATAGAACAGGCGAAAAGGAAGGTAAGTTCCCTTTTAAAAATTATGCAATGAATATTCTAAATTCCTATCCTCATCATATAATTAATGCAGCATGATACATGTAAAAAAAAAAAAAAAAAAAAATCAGCAGAGTTCCGTCTGTAAAATGGACATCCCATGCATATCCAAGCATGTTTTTCAAAGAACTCAAGCCACAACAGATCATATTTGCATTCATATGTGTAAATAAAGCATGTAAAATGCCATAAATGCATGATTTTCTTTCAAAAAGGAGCAAACATATACGTGAGACCGCCTCATGAACATAAAATAGGACTCACACAGTTAATACATAGCATGTATATATGATAATACATTACATAGCATTGTAAAGCATACATTTTGTCTCTAAACATGCAAATAGTCCAATGTATAGCAAAACATTGACGAAATTGAAAAGTGACCGGTCAAAGTGTTACCTGTAGCGCGTAGATCGATCCTACCGGAGCAGTTTTTGCAGGAAAGTTGAAAAAAATCGACAAAAGGCCCTTGCGAACAAGCAAAAATCGAGAGAATCTATGTGAGTTGGAAGTTGAAAGTGACAGATCTGAAGGAGGCGCGCAGGTTATAAAGCCCGATCATGGCCGCAGATGTATCTACGGCTAGCCGCAGATCAATCTGCGGCTGGCCGCAGATTGATCTGCGGCTGGCCGCAGATTGATCTGCGGCTGGCCCTGATGGGTCCCACCTTGCTCCCTTGCAGCCAATTGACATGTTGAGTGAAAAAAGATCACGCGATGGGTGACCGGCGACGATACCCGGCCCCGACAAGGCGATCGACCGGCGACGATAACCGGCGATCACGAGATGGATGTCCGGCGACGAAAACCGGCTCCGACAAGATAACCAACCGGCGACGATAACCGGGGGTTACGCGATGGGTGACCGGCGACGATACCCGGCCCCGACAAGACGATCGACGGCGACGATAACCGGCGATCACGAGATGGATGTCCGGCGACGAAAACCGGCTCCGACAAGATAACCAACCGGCGACGATAACCGGGGGTTACGTGATGGGTGACCGGCGACGATACCCGGCCCCGACAAGACGATCGACGGTGACGATAACCGGTGATCACGAGATGGATGTCCGGCGACGAAAACCGGCTCCGACAAGATAACCAACCGGCGACGATAACCGGGGGTTACGAGATGGGTGACCGGCGACGTTACCCGGCCCCGACGAGACAATCGACCGGCGACGATAACCGGCGATTACGAGATGGATGTCCGGCGACGAAAACCGGCTCCGACAAGATAACCAACCGGCGACGATAACCGGGGGTTACGAGATGGGTGACCGGCGACGATACCCGGCCCCGACGAGACAATTGACCGGCGACGATAACCGGCGATTACGAGATGGATGTCCGGCGACGAAAACCGGCTCCGACAAACGGTGACACCTGTAGAATCGTATCAAAAGACTGTACAGGGGTCATTTTTCATTTTAAATGTTGTGTCACATGCATTGAATAAGTGATAATTCTGTACATGATCCGTGCAGGTTAGGTGTCAAGGTCCTAGCCTATCAAAGTCAAAAGCAATGGTTGCCAAGAACGATGTGCGAGGACGAACTCCAAGGATGCCCTTCAAAGTTAGTCAGGAGAATAACTTCCTTTGATGGCAATGGGATGGAATAAGGTGATTACGAGAGGGGTGACCGGATACGAGACCCGGCACTCACAGGACAATCAACCGGATACGAGACCCGACGATTACGAGACGAGCGACAGATCAGGGATTGATGCATTGACACCCTCACAAATGTGTTGCATGCCTTACATCTTGCGTTACATCATAAGTTGTATGTGTTGCATCATGTATGCACTGTCATTCTTATGCACTGTCATTCATGCATCGGGTGTCTGTTTCTTTATCCTGTTCATTTCATTTAACATTTCATAAACATGATAAAGAGGGGCAGCTGTAGACACCCAAATTTTGCACTTCGTATGCTAACCTTGACAGGAGGGCAAAATCGTCAATTGAACCCGCCTGCGGGAGCAAAAGAATCGGCATACGTGCGAAGACTGGACGCCGCCGCGATAAGTTGCAGTCAAAATCAACGTGACGATAAAGCCGTCTGAAATGAGCATTTCCGAATAATGTGTCACGTCCCGCAGTAATTATCGGACTGCAAAATACAGGCATTTCGGATAAAACTGACAGCGCGACGCAAGAATCGAGGTGCGGTGCGGGAACCGAGAAGAATGAAATAATCAAAGTGGCTGGCGTGCTGGGTGGAAGGCAGGCGGCCAGCCAGCCGCAGATTGATCTGCGGCCAGCCGTAGATCAATCTGCGGCTGGCTCTGGCCAGCCTATAACAACTCATTTCAGCATACAGGGAGAGAGAGAGGAGGAATTCAGCAGATCCGAGAAGAAGAAAAATACAGCAGCAAGAAGTTCGAAAATTGAGGAAGAAATAGCATAGATTTGCAACAAAAATAGGAGTGAAAGAGAGAAAAAAAGTGAGGAATAATATTCTTGTGAATTAATTGTATCACATATATCTTTTCTTCTATCCGAATAGACAAATTTACATCCATTTGGATTTCATTTGCAAGGTAAAAATCTCCTTATTTTTGCAATTTCTATCACATCAGTTGGTCAAATTAAATGTAGTTTTCATGTAATTTATGATGGAACAATGAATTAGGGATTATTGGTGAGGGTTCCATCGGAACAAAATTCTTCCTAATAACCCAATGATATTTATTCGTTGATCTCTTTTTTGTTTGTCTTACGATGTTATATTTGACATAGTTTCTTTTAGATCGATATTTTAGGATGTCTTGGTATTGGTAGATTATCCGTGTTGGTTATTTCTTGTAACATCCGATTGTGGGTGTGTGGAAATTTGGTTGTGAGCCTAGGAAAGCGACCCCGTGGTCCAAATCCGATGATGGACGTTTTTTTATGTAAATAGTAAGAATGATGTAGCTTCCGTAGTAAATCTGTAATCGTCGGGCCTTAAAACGACGCTAAGGCGAGAATCGGGTTTAAGGCCCCGTAATAGTGAAACATGTGATTGTTGGCGTTCGGGGATATTTTGATGGCTTACATGCCCGTGAATACCCCCCTACGCGTTTGATATTTAATTCGATTTGTAACACCAAACAAAAGGATTTCAAAGCCAAAACAATAAAGATTTTTCTAAAATCAATCAAAGTAGGATATTAGCATCACGAGGCTAAAAAATTGGAAGTTGTTAATAAATGTTGATTTCTATTAAACGAGAAGGCCAAAGGAAATTATTTTCAAACATCCCAAAAAGCGATTTTATGAATGAACGAAATGTTTTGTTAAAACCTTGATACATAGGGCGAAAGAGATCTTAGAAATTGCCCATCATTTATGAAAGCAACGTATAAATCTCGATTCCTATTTGGGCTAAGGTTTAACAAATTCATGTCTTCCCAAAACAACGCTTAATAAAAATCTCATAACTTTTTGCCATTTAAAATCAAACCTTTCCCATAAAGAAATAAATCTTTCTCGTATTAAAGGAAAGGACATTCTATAGCACTCTCCAAAATAAAGCACGTCTCTTTCATAAAACACCCAAAAGAATTTCTTTCATACAAACTCACCACAATATTCGCGTAGGCATACACACACACACGCACACTTACACATTTCATGAATTAAGGGATAGGAAAAAACATCAAGGTTGCGGTAACCGTGTTTCACGGAAGTCGGGGGGTGCCTAACACCTTCCCCTCGCTTAAGCAAGCCCCCGAACTCTATGAATCTCGGTTCGCAGACCAATTAATTCGGAGTCACATATGAGCCAGCGATTTATAAAAAATAGAAACTCGGATGAGTTGGTACATCCACTTCAAATATACCAACTGGCGACTCTGGTTAATTGGCTCATCATAATCACGATCTTTCAAAAACCCCGTCGACATTAATGCCGATCTTTTCCAAAAAATCATTAAATCAAGAGGCTAAAATTGGAAAAGACTAAAAAGGACACCCGAAGAAAAACCCGGCGTCGACACAACTCATCCGAGTTTCTATTATTTTATAAATCGCTGGCTCATATGTGACTCCGAATTAATTGGTCTGCGAACCGAGATTCATAGAGTTCGGGGGCTTGCTTTAGCGAGGGGAAGGTGTTAGGCACCCCTGACTTCCGTGAAACACGGTTACCGCAACCTTGATGTTTTTCTTATCCCTTAATTCATGAAATGTGTAAGTGTGCGTGTGTGTGTGTGTATGCCTACGCGAATATTGTGGTGAGTTTGTATGAAAGAAATTCTTTTGGGTGTTTTATGAAAGAGACGTGTTTTATTTCGGAGAGTGCTATAGAATGTCTTTTCCTTTAATACGAGAAAGATTTATTTCTTTATGGGAAAGGTTTGATTTTAAATGACAAAAAGTTATGAGATTTTTATTAAGCGTTGTTTTGGGGAGACATGAATTTGTTAAACCTTAGCCCAAATAGGAATCGAGATTTATACGTTGCTTTCATAAATGATGGGCAATTTCTAAGATCTCTTTCGCCCTATGTATCAAGGTTTAACAAAACATTTCGTTCATTCATAAAACCGCTTTTTGGGATGTTTGAAAATAATTTCCTTTGGCCTTCTAAATATCGACATTTATTAACACTTCCAAATTTTTTAGCCTCGTGATGCTAATATCCTACTTTGATTGATTTTAGAAAAATCTTTATTGTTTTGGCTTTGAAATCCTTTTGTTTGGTGTTACAAATCGAATTAAATATCAAACGCGTAGGGGGGTATTCACGGGCATGTAAGCCATCAAAATATCCCCGAACGCCAACAATCACATGTTTCACTATTACGGGGCCTTAAACCCGATTCTCGCCTTAGCGTCGTTTTAAGGCCCGACGATTACAGATTTACTACGGAAGCTACATCATTCTTACTATTTACATAAAAAAACGTCCATCATCGGATTTGGACCACGGGGTCGCTTTCCTAGGCTCACAACCAAATTTCCACACACCCACAATCGGATGTTACAAGAAATAACCAACACGGATAATCTACCAATATCAAGACATCCTAAAATATCGATCTAAAAGAAACTATGCCAAATATAACATCGTAAGACAAACAAAAAGAAGATCAACGAATAAATATCATTGGGTTATTAGGAAGAATTTTGTTCCGATGGAACCCTCACCAATAATCCCTAATTCATTGTTCCATCATAAATTACATGAAAACTACATTTAATTTGACCAAATGATGTGATAGAAATTGCAAAAATAAGGAGATTTTTACCTTGCAAATGAAATCCAAATGGATGTAAAATTTGTCTATTCGGATAGAAGAAAAGATATATGTGATACAATTAATTCACAAGAATATTATTCCTCTCTTTTTTTCTCTCTTTCACTCCTATTTTTGTTGCAAATCTATGCTATTTCTTCCTCAATTTTCGAACTTCTTGCTGCTGTATTTTTCTTCTTCTCGAATCTGCTGAATTCCTCCTCTCTCTTCTCCCTGTATGCTGAAATGAGTTGTTATAGGCTGGCCAGAGCCAGCCGCAGATTGATCTGCGGCCAGCCGCAGATCAATCTGCGGCTGGCTGGCCGCCTGCCTTCCACCCAGCACGCCAGCCACTTTGATTATTTAATTCTTCTCGGTTCCCGCACCGCACCTCGATTCTTGCGTCGCGCTGTCAGTTTTATCCGAAATGCCTGTATTTTGCAGTTCGATAATTACTGCGGGACGTGACACATTATTCGGAAATGCTCATTTCAGATGACTTTATCGTCACGTTGATTTTGACTGCAACTTGTCGCGGCGGCGTCCAGTCTTCGCACTTATGCCGATTCTTTTGCTCCCACAGGCGGGTTCAATTGACGATTTTGCCCTCCTGTCAAGGTTAGCATACGAAGTGCAAAATTTGGGTGTCTACAGCTGCCCCTCTTTATCATGTTTATGAAATGTTAAATGAAATGAACAGGATAAAGAAACAGACACCCGATGCATGAATGACAGTGCATACATGATGCAACACATACAACTTATGATGTAACGCAAGATGTAAGGCATGCAACACATTTGCGAGGGTGTCAATGCATCAATCCCTGATCTGTCGCTCGTCTCGTAATCGCCGGATCTCGTATCCGGTCGATTGTCCTGTGAGTGCCGGGTCTCGTATCCGGTCACCCCTCTCGTAATCACCTTATTCCATCCCATTGCCATCAAAGGAAGTTAGTCTCCTGACTAGCTTTGAAGGGCATCCTTGGAGTTCGTCCTCGCACATCGTTCTTGGCAACCATTGCTTTTGACTTTGATAGGCTTAGGACCTTGACACCTAACCTGCACGGATCACGTACAGAATTATCACTTATTCAATGCATGTGACACAACATTTAAAATGAAAAATGACCCCTGTACAGTCTTTTGATACGATTCTACAGGTGACACCATTTGTCGGAGCCGGTTCTCGTCGCCGGACATCCATCTCGTAATCGCCGGTTATCGTCGCCGGTCAATTGTCTCGTCGGGGCAGGGTATCGTCGCCGGTCACCCATCTCGTAACCCCCGGTTATCGTCACCGGTTAATTATATTTTCGGAGCCTGTTTTCGTCGCCGGACATCCATCTCGTAATCGCCGGTTATCGTCGCCGTCGATCGTCTTGTCGGGGCCGGGTATCGTCGCCGGTCACCCATCGCGTAACCCCCGGTTATCGTCGTCGGTTGGTTATCTTGTCGGAGCCGGTTTTCGTCGCCGGACATCCATCTCGTAATCGCCGGTTATCATCGCCGTCGATCGTCTTATCGGGGCCGAGTATCGTCGCTGGTCACCCATCACGTAACCCCCGGTTATCGTCGCCGGTTGGTTATCTTGTCGGAGCCGGTTTTCATCACCGGACATCCATCTCGTGATCGCCGGTTATCGTCGCCGATCGATCGCCTTGTCGGGGCCGGGTATCGTCGCCGGTCACCCATCACGTAACCCCCGGTTATCGTCGCCGGTTGGTTATCTTGTCGGAGCCGGTTTTGGTCGTCGGACATCCATCTCGTGATCGCCGGTTATCGTCGCCGGTCGATCGCCTTGTCGGGGCCGGGTATCGTCGCCGGTCACCCATCACGTAACCCCCGGTTATCGTCGCCGGTTGGTTATCTTGTCGGAGCCGGTTTTCGTCGCCGGACATCCATCTCGTGATCGCCGGTTATCGTCGCCGGTCGATCGCCTTGTTGGGGCCGGGTATCGTCGCCGGTCACCCATCACGTAACCCCCGGTTATCGTCACCGGTTGGTTATCTTGTCGGAGCCGGTTTTCGTCGCCGGACATCCGTCTCGCGATCGCCGGTTATCGTCGTCGGTCGATCGCCTTGTCGGGGCCGGGTATCGTCGCCGGTCACCCATCACGTAACCCCCGGTTATCGTCGCCGGTTGGTTATCTTGTCGGAGCCGGTTTTCGTCGCCGAACATCCATCTCGTGATCGCCGGTTATCGTCGCCGGTCGATCGCCTTGTCGGGGCCGGGTATCGTCGCCGGTCACCCATCACGTAACCCTTTTTTCACTCAACACGTCAATTGGCTGCAAGGGAGCAAGGTGGGACCCATCAGGGCCAGCCGCTGATGGATCTGCGGCCAGCCGCAGATACATCTGCGGCCATGATCGGGTTTTATAACCTGCGCGCCTCCTTCAGATCTGTCACTTTCAACTTCCAACTCACATAGATTCTCTCGATTTTTGCTTGTTCGCAAGGGCCTTTTGTCGATTTTTTTCAACTTTCCTGCAAAAAAACTGCTCCTGGTAGGATTGATCTACGCGCTACAGGTAACACTTTGACCGGTCACTTTTCAATTTCGTCAATGTTTTGCTATACATTGGACTATTTGCATGTTAGAGACAAAATGTATGCTTTACAATGCTATGTAATGTATTATCATATATACATGCTATGTGAGTCCCATTTTATGTTCATGAGGCGGTCTCACGTATATGTTTGCTTCTTTTTGAAAGAAAATCATGCATTTATGGCATTTTACATGCTTTATTTACACATGTGAATGCAAATATGATCTGTTGTGGCTTGAGTTCTTTGAAAAAAACATGCTTGGATATGCATGGGATGTCCATTTTACAGACGGAACTCTGCTGATTTTTTTTTTTTTTTTTTTACATGTATCATGCTGCATTAATTATATGACGAGGATAGAAATTTAGAATATTCATTGCATAATTTTTAAAAGGGAACTTACCTTCCTTTTCGCCTGTTCTATCCCAGCTATGGATTCTGATGCGCCCACTAGCTCTTCTGCCTCTCGGACTTCGGGTGTTCGCCGTCGTAGGGCTGCACCTGCCCCTGTTCCTCCTCGGACCCGTTAGGCTCATCGCTTGATGGAGGCTGTCATCCGTCCTGATCATCCGGACGTTGAGGAGGTTGTTCCTCCGGAGGTTGCGGTGGAGGAGCCGTCTTCCAGCACACCGGCTCCCCCTTCTCATCGCGCTTTATCTGGCGCTTCTGTCCAGATACCCGACCTATTGGGTCGGGATCTCAGCCGTCATCCCTCGGCATCCCTTGTTGCTAATGAGGTATATTCCATTCCGCTCTGATTTTGCTCTCAATTCCTCAATTTCTGTTCTATCTGGATTGACCCATTGGTGATTTTCACAGGTGCCTGAGTTTACCCAGCCGAGGGGTAACTGGTTCAACATTTACTCCCTTTACGCGGCCTTGCACAATGATTTATCGCGCGGTGGGGTGGTGGACTCCTGGGGCTTTCGTCACTTCTTCACCATCATTCCCCGCCAGTGCCCCTAGGGTTATATGCGGGGGCTTTTGTCCGAGAGGTGGTTTCATCAGACCCAGTCCATTCATCTTCTGGACTGTGAGGTCGTGCTGACCCCTTGGGATTGGCGGTAGGGGTATATCACGGGGATCTACTTCACCGGGGTCCCGTGTCCCTCTGGACCTCGATATTACTCCCGCAGAGGTCCGCGCTCTTTTGGGCTTTGCTGCCGATGACCGGGGTCTTCAAGGCCCGCAGTATCCGGTCCGGAGCATTAGCTGTCGATGCTGTCGGGAGGTCTATACGCACAGCCTATCCCAGCGGATCAGGGCACTCGTGACATCCTGCTACGGCGCTTGTTCCTGACTATCATGAGGGGTTGTTTCCTAGGGAACAACTCATCTACCATCCACTTCAGCGTCGTAGGGGCTGTTCCAGATGTAGACCGGATTGGTGACTACGACTGGGGGTCGTTCACCTTCGCTTATTTCCTCCACGGTCTGCGTCTACGTTCAGAGGGACAGACCGATGCCTGGCTCGGTTTCTACCACTTTCTGTTGGTGAGTCTTCTCCTCCTTTTGATTTATTGCACTTATCTTTATTTCATTTCTCTTTTTTGCATTTTAATAGTTACTCACGCCCTGCCTTGTTTCCGTTCACAGTTCTTGGCTTACGAGCGTTTTCCATGCTTGAGGCCTGTCACCACCCTTGGCCCGGACACTTATCCCCGGGGTCGGCGATGGCATCACAACACTTTAGAGGAGGTTCCAGTTGTCGGGCAGCTTTGCCCATTGCCGCATTCAGCTGGAGCTGATTACTGCTGCGGAGGTCGTCTGGACTCCCTATCTCTCGGAGCATCTGGCTGTGGGGTTCACCGATGGACATCCTTCTGGCCCGGAGTTTGCACTTTCCACCCGTTCGCCTCACCCTGAAGAGTGTTGGAAGCTGGGTGATGTACCTAGGGGAGCGCGCCTTCAGATGTGTGACCGGATGAGATTCGCATCCCGCATTCCCTTCCTTTCACTACTTCCTGGCCGCTGGATTCTCAGCCCTCGGAGATCATGCTCGCCGGGGGAGGACGGTCGGATGCTTTCTTACGGGTCCCAGTACGAGTGATGCATTCCGTACCTAGTGGGTGCCCCGTACCATCGGTCCTCAGACTCGGGCCACTTTCTTTCTTGGAGACATGGTTCCAGGCTCGGTGACGATGACCGATTGGGCTGCCTGTGTTCGGACCCCCACCCACGCTGAGCAGATCGCTACATTGACCCCGTCAGGTAGATCAGTTGTCGCTGTTTCTTCGGGTGTTGGGCCGGACCCCGGAGGAGGCTTAACGCCTACGATCCAGACGGTGCGGGTTATGATGCAGGCTCTGAGTTCATCTGATGCCACAGCGCATCCATACATTCCTGATATGAACTTTGGCCCTCCGAGCTCGACGACCCCAGGGGATCAGTTCGAGGATCCTGCTTTCATAGATGATACTGATTTTATTTTGATCAGGATAGGATAGGGCTTTTTGTACCTGTATCTATTTAGATTTCTTTTTCATTTATGCACTATGTACTGAACTCATTTATCTATTATGCACGAGTTCCCTTTTTATCTTTATGGAGTTCACTTGTTTTATTTTTAACTGTATGATGCATGCTTTTTTATTCATGGATAGAGAATGACCCTGTACAGTCTTTTTGATACTATTTTTTCACAGATGTCGTCCTCAGATGCCGTGGTACGTTTGGGATTCCATTCCTCCCACGGGGTTGGTTGGCAGTCTGCTCCGCTGGTTTGACAGTTTATTGCCGACAGACAGGATTATTGCAGATGGTCTTTTGGGACACTCTTGGTCCTTATTAACCTTTCGGGTGCCAGCGGGCTTTGTGGATGGTCTTCTAAGCTATTGGGCCCCTGCCCGTCAGGTGTTTAGGTTAGGGACAGTAGAGCTGACCCCCACCCTTGAGGAGTATGCTCGCTTCACCGGCTTGCTGTTGGATGGCCCTGTGCTAGGGTTACAGTTTGGTTCCATGCGCCGTCATTTCTTGACTTTCACCGGTGTGCGGAGGGCTGTCTTGTTACCGGTGATCACATCAGACCATATGGTTCCCCTTCAGTTCTTGATCGACCGATTTGGTTCACCCGACAGCTTTCGTCTTTTCTTCGGTGATTTTTCCGTGTCCAAGGAGCGCTGGGGTTCCTTGAGATTAGACGTTCTGATGGCCTGTGTCCGTCTCAGTTTTGTACTTGCCCGCAGGATCCGATCAGTTTGGACATGCGGGTTATCGCGGCCGTTAGATCCCTTCAGGAGGATCACACCATCCTTCCCATGATATTGGTGGATACTTACATGTCAGCCTTCATATTGCCAGTCCTTCCGAGGCAGGGTATTCAGAGGGAGCTCGACTTTGTTGTATATGTGGTTCATGAGTCATCTTAGTCCCATCGGCCACTTCCGTCGCCGAGGGTTTTGCTTTAGCCATGACATAACCATGCAGTTTTCGTTTCGTCCCGTGAGCTGTACTGATTGTGGCCTCCTGGACATCATTTTTATCTGTCATTGAGGATCCCTTTCACCTATTGGTCTATTCGGGCTATTGCTCCTTCATGAGCTTCTTGACTCGTGTGTCTAACCTGGATTTTCATCCTCATCGCTGGTTTTGAGGGGCGTGACGACCTATCATCCCTTGGCGGTTATGGGGCAGTTTGATCAGACACAGGATTTACACCCTTTCGCGGGTGCAGCTGCCTACCGATTCCTTATATCATCCCGGACAGAGAGGGATCTACTGCAGGTATACGAGTTTTGGTCTCGCAGGATCTCCGCCGAATATAGTGAGAGCTGTCACATCCAGATATTTGCTTACGTGCAGTGGCTACGCGGAGATTTGGATCCGGCTGGTTTGAGTCAGTCTGGGGGCCCTGATGACTTGGGGATGATTTCTCCAAATGATACTACATACCACTCCATCTCTGTCGACTCTGCCCCAAGTCGGGTTATTGAGGATACTCGACTCCATCTGGCCTTGATTACTGCTGAGGCTGAGAGGGATGCTGCTTTTGTCGAGAGAGATGATGCTTATTCGGGCTAGAGACGCTGCCATTGCTGATAGAGAGAGACCATTGTAGTCCAGACCAGGGCAGTTGTAGATGCTCATTTTGGGACTGTCAGCCGAGCCACCGCTTTACTGGATCGTATTGATATGATGGGGCAGCAGATTGCAGGAGATGCTGATGCTTCAGATTTATCCACCACCTTGACCATCCTGCTTCAGCTAGTTTCAGATTTGTAGATTATTTTATTTCCTGCATAGACTATGTTAGTTCCATCAGTTATCGAAAAGCAATCTTGTAATAAAATGACTTATATATATAGACATGCATTTAAATTTAGTCATTTTCCCTTTTGTCGTATCATTGCCTTTTATTGGATCCCCATTTTATCCAGCTGATCCTGATTTTGACATTTCGCTTTCCTTCTCTTCTCAAGTCTTGATGGAGATTTGACAGATACTGTCGCACACCTTTTGATTTCAGCGGATTGAATCTCAGATTTTTGGATAACTATTTAGTTGGATCAGGGGCTATGTCCTTAAGATGAAGCTGGTTGGGCAGCTGGGTTCGGGAAGGTTTTTGAGGGTGTAGGAGGGTTTTATGTGGTTATCGAAAATTGGTTTTTGGTTAGGGAAAGGATTATTTTTTAAGGGATCGGACCGCGCCATGATGGCTGCCTACGTACCCCCACAAGTTGGGAGATCAGGTCCTACGTAGTTCGCTCTCAAGAAAAAAAGGACCTGATGATTCAAGCGTAGAAACGCTTCACCGAGTCAGAATTGAGGGGTTGTGGAAATACCTCACCATCCCATTTTCTTGCAATTATGAGGGCACCTCCGGATAACACTTTCTTAATCACAAACGGCCCCTCCCAGTTTGGGGCGAACTTTCCTTTGGCTTCGTCTTGACAAGGCATGACTCTTTTCAACACCAAATCATTTTTCTTTGACACTTCCGAGGTCTTATCCTTTTGTCATATGATCGAGAGATCCTTTGTTGATATAACTGACCGTGCCAAACCGCAGCCACCCTTCTCTCGTCAATTAGGGCCAATTGGTCGTATCGACTTTGCATCCAATCCTCCTCGCCTATCTGAGCGTCGATCACTATTCTGAGGGACGCCATCTCAACCTCAACTGGTAGAACAGCCTCCATTTCCATACACCAAAGTGTAAGGGGTTGCCCCTGTAAGAAGTAACGCGTTGATGTTCGGTTATGCCAGCAGGGTGAGGGGTAACAGATCCGGCCATCCCCGTATGATTAGCAGACATTTTTGCCATGATTCTTCTTGATGTTCTTATTTGCAGCCTCCACTGCCCCATTCATCTTAGGACGGTAAATGACGGAATTGAGGTGCTTGATCTTGAACTGGTCACATAATTCCTTCATGAGGGCGTTGTTTAAATTCTTGGCGTTGTCGGAGGACCACAACCTAAGGTTGCCCATATCGGCAAATGACATTATTCCTGATGAAGTTGATGATGACCTCCTGAGTTACTTTGGGGAAAGAAGCTGCCTCTACCCACTTGGTGAAGTAATCGATCATGACGAAAATGAATCGGTGCCCGTTGCTCGCTTTGGGCTCTATTGGTCCGATTACATCCATTCCCCACATTGAAAATGGCCACGGGGAGGTCATACAGTGCAGTTCATTGGGAGGTGTATGGATCACATTACCGTCGTGCGCCAGGCATTGATAACACCGTTTGACATTGATCATCGCAATCGGCTTTCAGCGTTAACCAATAATGCCCTGTCCTCAAGATCTTTTTGGCCAACATCGGTCCACTCATGTGTGGCCCACACCACCCCGCCATGGATTTCATTCATAATCCTTTGGGATTGCGTTTCATCTACGCATTGCAACGAGTCCCAACCCGGCATCCCTTTTGTAAAGTGAATCCCCACTCAGGTAAAACTTCATCGCCATCTTTTGAATTCTCATCCTCTCAGTCCGATTTGCCCGGTCGGGAATGGACCTATCTCTCAGATATTCCCTTATGTCGTGATACCAAGGCTGCCTCGTCAACACCACCTCGTTTGATAACACTGCCACATGTTCCTCATATGCCGGGGCATTCTGTACGGTGATCTCAATCTGTGGACTGTCCCTACTCTTGATTCACGTGGATTAAGGAGGCCAGAGTCGCCAATGCATCAGCAAAGTCATTTCGTCCCCGAGGAATATGGCGGAAGGCGATATCCTCGAACTCTTGCATCAGCTGGGTGACACAACGATGGTATGGAAGTAACCGAAGCTCCTTAGTGTAATATCCCAATTGCCTGTCTGATTACCAATTCTGAATCCCGAACACCGCTAGTCTTTTCACTCCCATGTCACGGGCCAAGCGGTCAAGTGGAGTCCCAAGATACACCCCTCGTATTCAGCGGTGTTGTTCGAATTGCTTAAACGAAGTTTTAGTGGCCACGGGGTATTGTTCTCCGGTGATAGAGACTAGGACCGCTCCGCCGGCTCCTGCCCCCTCGGCATTCATGGCACCATCAAAATACAGCTTCCAGAATTGTCCCTCGTCATCACATTTTTCGTGCGATACCCAAAAATATATCCTCGCCCGGAAGGAGGAGTTGTTTCTAAACGGCTCCATCCCTCCTGACGGGGTTTCTGCCAACTGATCTGCAATTCCCTGCCCTTTCATGGCCTTCTGGGTCACGTACACCATGTCAAACTGTTGTATAGATTAACTGCCATCTTGATAATCGACAATTCAGCATGGGGCCTTTCAAAAAATATATTTTCAGGGGGTCCATTCTTGATATCAAGTACGTTGTATGCCCATGGAGGTAGTGCTGTAATCTCCCTGCAGCCCAGGTCAGAGCACAACAGGTCCTCTCGATGGGAGTGTAAAATTCTGCTCACATTGGCTAAATCTTTTGGCCGAGGTAATAGATGGCCTACTCCTTACCTGCCTCGTTCTTTTGTCCCAGGATACATCCCATTGCGATGGGCGTTGACGGATATATACATAAACAAAGGGATCCCATCCTTCGGGTGGGTACCAGCACTGGTGCCTCCGTCAGTTGTTTCTTAATGATCTGAAAAGCCCTCTGACATTGCTCATTTCCATTCTTGGGAAGCACCCTTTCTTAACAATTTGAAAATCGGCTCACATGTAGTCGTCAAGTGGGATATAAAACGGCTGATAAAGTTTATCCTCCCGAGGAATCCTCTTATCTCCTTTTCTGTGTGAGGTGCCGGCATATCCACAATGGCCTTAATCTTTGTTGGGTCCAACTCAATGCCCCGATCACTCACCAGGAATCCCAGGAGCTTACCCGACTGCACTCCGAACGCACCACTTGGCTGGATTGAGTTTCAAATTATACTTTCTGAGCCGGTCGAATAGCTTTTTGAGATGGGTTATATGATCGGATTCTACCTTCGATTTCACAATAATGTCATCCACGTAAACTTCTATCTCCTGGTGCATCGTATCGTGGAACAAGGCCATCATGGCTCTCTGATAAGGTAGCCCCCGCGTTTGTGAGGCCAAAAGCCAATCGCCTATAGCAGAAAGTGCCCCAAGGGGTGATGAATGCGGTCTTTTCTCGATCTTCTTCTGCCACCATTATCTGATGATATCCCGCGAAGCAATCCACAAAAGAGTACATTTCGTACTGGGCTGTGTTATCTACCAGGATGTGTATGAAAGGCACCGAGAAGTTATCCTTGAGACTGGCCTTGTTTAGATCTCTGTAGTCTACATATACCCTTACTTTTCCTCCAAGCTTAGCCACTGGGACTACATTGGATAGCCATTCCGGGTAAGTGGACACCATAATGATTCCCGCCCTGAACTGCTTGATGATCTCTTCCTTTACTTTTAGGCTCCACTCCGGTTTCAACTTTCTTAATTTTTGTTTGACAGGCCGGAGGAAACCCTCCCTTGATGGGTAATTGGTGTACCACAATGTCGGTGGAACAATCCGATTCATATCCTCATGAGACCAGGCAAAGACATCCTCATATTGTTTTTAGCAACTCAGTCATTTCGGCTTTATGGCTGGGGGTCAGGTCTGTCCCTATCTGGAGTTCTTTTGGGTTGTCAGGGGTTCCGATATCAATGGTGACGGTTTGGTCCAAGTTGGGTTTGGGTTTATCCTCGACCCATCCTTTGATCTCGTCAGGCGCATCGTCGTAATCTGTCTGGTCTTGTTCAATGCCCATTAAATCGAAATCCAGCTCAATGTCAAAATCATAATCATCATTCAAATTTGAAAGACCATTTGTTAGGCAAGGATTACTCAAATTGGTACACCTAACATGAAACAAAATACTTGTCATATATAAATCATTTTTCACGGACGATCGCATTTTCAAAAATAACACGAAGAAACGACATAATTATGCAGAAATAAAACAACAACAAAAATAAAAACTTCTTCATTCCCCCATCCTCTGGGGTCCACCACCCTGACGTCGGGTTTTACCCTTGTTTTGGATATTACTGGTTTCATGGTCCAGTTGTCGACGGTCAGGTCAGATGAAATGCGCTAGATAAAAGGGGGCTTCACATCGGACACTTCCCCGATGATTACGGATACGTCACCTGAGTCCTCCATCCTAGCTTCTCCAGGGATAATCAACCCCGCCCAATCGATGACAGGCACAACTGGTTGGGCTCCCGGTGGTGCGATAATGTTCGTCCCCTCCCTACTGCTTGTTGATTGTCCGGGGATATAACATTTGGTTTCAAACTCTTTCGCGACCTCCTGCAGGAAACTTTCCTTCCGGGCCGACTCATTACGTTGCGGGGGTTAACTCTTTTCTATTCACCTGCCCCAATCACAGGCTCGGCTGATCCCCTGCTCATTGTCGATACTTTGGTCACTGAACTGCCAGCTAAGTCGAATCGGTAGTCCGCAACCCCGACGGTTTTGTCTTCCGTGCTGCGTCCTCATCGGTATCCCAGTCCCTGCTTTTGCCTATTCTGCTTGTGGTAGTGTGAATGGGCTCGGTGATTCCCTGACTTGCTCCCTTCCTAACCCCTGCCCAGGCTGGAAGTTCCATTTTTATCATTTCCTTTGCCACAAAGGGTTAAGTTCGGGAGAGGAACCCTAGGTTTCAACAGTTGGAGCTCCCAGGCTAATTTATAGTTGGTGGAGTGCTTAATCTCCCAAGTGCCTTGAAAGCTTGGCAGGTGGCTGCCGACTCATCTTTTTTTTCACATTGATCACTGGCATGGTCACTCCTAGGAGGAGAAGTGGTCATCACAATTCGGCCCGAGATAGTTACCAGATTCCCCAGTCGATGTATTAGCTTGATTTGTTGGTTGGAGCCGTGAGAGGGAACTGCCCCCGGCCATGTGTATCCATGGCCATCTCCTAACAGCAGGTTGTAAGCTGTGGCCGCTGATGTCAAGAACTTGGAAAGAGATGTCAAAAATACAGGGCCCTATCTCCTACCGACAATTCTATTTCTCCAATGGTATCCCTCGGGATCCGTCAAAAGCCCGGACCACCACACATGACTGGCCCGTTAGGGTGCTTGGAAACTGATTAGTTCATTTTCTTGTTAGCGTACTGAGAGGGACATATCATTTCAATGCCGATACCCCCATCGTATCAGCACCCCATTCATGACATATCCTGAGGAGATTACCGCAATGTGTAGCGGTTTTCGTGTGCCCCCTTCCCTTCCTTGGGAATGGTCCTCATTCTGTTAAAGGATATTGCATCGCTTTCCAATATGTGTGGCCCACCAGCTGGCCGAAAACCCTTCCTCACTAATTTTCTTTGGGTCACGTATGGCCCTCCTCCATGAACCTTCGTCAGGGTTTTGCAATGCTCCACTGGATGACAACACCAAGTCCATGACTGATGTTTAGGTTTTATTGACTCCTCATTTAAAAATCTGGATCCCTCTTGTTTCTCGGTCGTGTTGTGATCCATCCGTTTTCAAAAATTTTAATGGCCCTTTCCTCGGAAAACCTCTTCATTTTTCTCTTTTGGGCTCTCAAGGACTCGCCCGGGAAGATATAAGGGGTTCACCCTTTGTTGTCACGGAAGGCACAACTGGCCGCTTCCTCTGGTATTTCCCCCATAATTCCTAGGGGTACAGTCTTTTAGGTCTACTGATAGGGAGTTGCGGCCTTGCCGCATGGGATGATGGGCCTCGGAGCCGACAACTTGACAGGTCCGTCTGTGCTATTCGTTACCTATCCCTATCAACATTGGATGGGCTTTACCCTTTGCACTCACATGATCATGTATCACGTTGATTATATCCCCTCAATTTTCTGGCACATAGTTCAACTTTGGCGGCCCCCCAGCTTCACTTGCCTCCGTCGCATTGACTCCCCCTCCATCATGTCTTGGCAGGGGATTTGCCTTAAACATTCGGGGAGTCTGGTTGTTTCCACCCACAATTTACCCCATATGTCGATCATGTTCTGAATTATAAGTTTCAATGTCCAACAATCTTGTGTATCATGACCTCGGGTAACCCGAGTGGTAGGCGCATCGTTTGTCCCCCTTTTGGGTCAAATCTCCTTGTCCCTTCGGGTCACTTGGGTTGCCAAATTGGATTATCTTCTTTTGGGGCCATCAATACCGGCTCAAAATCCGCCTCGAGGAAGGCTCCCCCGAGTGTGTTCAAATACTCGTTGTAACAAATTTTTATTTTTGCGAGGGCCTCAAAATCTTCCTTCGCCCCTCTGCCCTCTGATCCGCGGAAAAGTTAGGTTGTCGGGATGGCACCCACCCCTTTCCACCTGTACCGGGAGATGTGCTATTTGCCTTTTTTTTCTGGCATGACTCCCTGTAGGATGAGGGATAACATTCCTCCTCTTTCTCTTTTTGGACCCCTCCGGGAAGTGCTGCCATAGTTTTTTCCCATTCTGTATTTTGCTCCAGCGTGTTAGCCGATTTTCTAAAGGCAGTAAAATCCCGGATTTTACCCGATTTCAACCCCCATGTATCTACACCATCTCTATATATAAGTAATACCATGTTTTAATCATATTTCAGCGATAGGTGGGGGGGGTCCTTCCAAAACCCGAGTATTTGACTCTTTCGATAATACGCGTGCC
>JAVJAP010000387.1:170000-218695 GCA_034770075.1 Aralia elata | reverse complement strand
GTCTCTATTCCCCGTCTCTCTCATTTTCTTAGTTTACTTTGTCTTTTGAGGATACATGTGGTTCTCCCTATTCTGCCTGATCACTATCATCAGATCATCTCTACTCATTTTGTCTCTACTGTCCTCTCTCTCTCTCCCCTCTATTTCTCTCAATATATATGTACACATAAACAAACCAGCTTCTTCTTCTTCTCTCTCATATGTATGTTGGTAGCTCTATTTATATTCTATGCTCAGATCCAACCTCTGAACACAGCTGCTTATATTTAACAGTTCCTTCCTCCTTGATGAAGATCACAAGAACCCATCAACATCCCTTCATTAATTCCATACTAATATCTTTGCCTCTCCAATAGGAAACTCATCTCCACCACCTAATTCTCTCTCTTTATCTTCTCCCTCTTTTATATATTTTTAAGTTTTAGGGTTAATTCGCTTTCATATCCATATAACTCTCTCAATCATATTACACATGATGTCGCCGGATAACTTGGCAGCGAATCCACCGTCAGCCAACAAAGAAGAAACCCATCAGGGCTCCGGCAGCAACAGCCGTAAAACGACATCAACCAACACCAGACCGGCAGAAATAGTACAAGCCCTTAAGTGCCCCAGATGCGACTCTCTCCCAATACAAAATTCTGCTACTACAACAAATTACAGTCTCACCCAGCCAAGGCATTTCTGCAAGACATGTAGAAGGTACTGGACTAAAAGGCGGCGCGTTACGCAACGTCCCTATTGGTGGCGGTGTTGCGGAAAAAAAAACAAGAAGATTGCTAGCAAGTCTTCCTCCTCAAGGATCTCCTCCGGTGACTCAAAGGACTCAGCCGGTTCGTCTTATTCAGATATAGGTGGGTTCAAGTTCTTCAATACTCTCTCACCAGCTATGGATTTTCAGCTCGGAGGACTAAACAACAATTTTCCGAGATTTCAATCTTCAACAATTCCTTGTGCGAATAATAATTATAACCATCATCAGCTACCAACTTCATTTGGGGACATTTCAACGCCAATTGCATCAATTAATTCATGTTTTGGTCTAGATCCCTCCGGAAACAATTCGGGTCATTTAATGGGGTTCAATTTTCCTTTATCTTCCATCTTCCGGGGCTTAAACAAGATCATGGAAATGGATTCTGGATTCAATGGGGGAGTAATTCAAGAAATGGGTAGTACTAGTAATAATAATCTTGCATCTTCTATAGAGTCTCTGAGTTCAATCAATCAAGATCTTCATTGGAAGCTACAGCAACAAAGATTGGCCATGCTATTTGGTGGTGGAGATAATAATCAGCAAAAAGATCTTGAAAACCAGACTCAAAGGCCACAACCCATTTTGTTTGAGAATTTGGAGATTTCTTCAAAACCAGATAATTCCCATCATGGTGTTGCTGCCGGTGGTAATTCAAGAAAAGACAATAATGGAAGTGGTATTGGAAACTTGGCAACTGAGTGGTATTTTGACAAGTACTCTAGTTATGCACCTGCAGTGAATCCTACTCCAACAAACAGCAGCAGCGCAGGCAATGGAATTCAGGCATGGAGCAACTTTGATCAATACACAGCACTGCCATAGATGATGGATCAAGAGAAGGTATATTATATATACCTGTCTAAGACAGAAACTCAAAAAAAAAATTATGAATTATTAGTATGATAGAATTAGTTTGTATTTTCCCATTTTAGTATTTATCCAGAATTACATATATAATTAAGATGTATCCTATATATCCCAGGTTTCTTCTTTTGGGATTGTAGTGTAGGGAAAAAATTGTGAAAGTGGCATGTAGTTTAATTTGTCTGTTTTTACTTGTTGGGTTTGAATTTAAGATGCCCATGACAATTTTTAGCTATTACTGAATATTGTTGTAATTTATTAGGAATGAGTATTAGTTTTTCTGTTAATGGTTATAAATTGCATAATTGATCACATATCACATGAATAATGTAGGAAAATGATGCTTATTTGTTAAAGGACAATGATTTTTGAAAAATATTAGGTAAGTCGACAAAATTTTTAACTAACTTAGATAAATATTTAAAAGTTGTAGAGTACAATCTCTCAATATTTTGTTTTGATAGATTAGATAATTTTTATCTAATTACTATTTTTCAATTGATTATTTCTCAATCCATTTGGACAATCCTTGATACACATAATACAACTATGTGACGCAGTATTTGCCTTACAAAATACAATTTTTTGCTAAAAATATTATTTTTCTTTATTAAATTATCTTTAAAATGGTAATTAAAGAGCTGCAAAGAACAAAGAATTAACTTTTTCCTTTTGATCACAAACATCTTTGAAGTGCTTTATTTGATCTCTCTCTTCATAATCTCTTTGGGATCTGTGATGCATTTTGGATTGTAATTAAATGAAGAGGAGAGGGGAGTCAAAGTTGGGATATGTTTGATTTGGTGGGTAATGGTATGTCAGTGATCAGAAGCCTCAGTATATCAGTGTGTCTCTCTCTATCAGGTAACTGTGTCTCTGTCTGTCTGTCTGCCTCAGTTACTGAACTATGTAAGGACTACTTCACTAGTACTACTGTTTATGAATTAAGCAACATTACTAGTAGCTATCTGCACTATAGGAATAGGCCTTCCCTCTCTGCCTTTACTGCATGCCTAGAGTACTAGCTAGTCTTGCAGAACTAAGCTAGCCTGTCCATGCTCCCTCCTTTCTCTCTCTATATATACATATATATATATATATGTTTATGTATATGTATAACACGACTATAGTACTAGAGAGAATTTCCTAGGGTTATTGGTAATAATTAGTGGTTGAAGCTAGTGTGGTTTGATATGGCTGTGTCTGAAAAAGTGGTGGTTTGAAAAAGCATTCAATGAAAGACTGTCAACTTAATTAAGGATGGTGTTAATTTAATTTCCTAGGGTTATTTGTAATAATTTAGTTTTGGTTTTTTGAGGTTCTTGGATAACGAGCCACGAACTTCCCATTGCCTTTGATTTGTGACTTGAGATCGAGGGGGAAGAGAGAGAAAAGTGTAAGCAGCTAGCTTTTTCGTTTCAGCTCTTTTAGACTTTTGCCATATATATGTTTCATTCTTCGCCTTCACCTTTTAATTCAAAAAGAAAAAGCTTGTCTCCCCACGTCAAAATATGATTGCTAATTATGTTAGCTATTTAGCTGAATGTGCATCTTGATTTCAAACTATTCAAAATAGACTGTTCATTTTATTAGAAAAGAATGCTTCTTCTTCTTCTTTTTTTTTTTTTTGAGAACCATGGCAAAAATACTTTATATTTATACTGATCGAGTTATATTCTAACTCTCTTTGTACAAATATAATTTAATTTTTATAAAATTATCCAAATAAACTGCCCTATTTAAACTCTTAAGAATCAAAATTCCAACTTAAGTAGCTTATTTGCTTTGGGTTCAGTACCACCCAATAATTTTAGTTACCCAGTTTAATAAAAATTCTAATTACATGTACTGATGTACATAAAGGAAAGGTCTTCAATTTAATTACTCCCTAATTGCAAAGGTAAGTGGTTGTAGTTATATATATATATATATATATACACACACACACACACACAGCGTCCACAATGTTTCAATAGTTCCTCCAGCGCGCCCTCATTTTATCTATATCTCCATGTGTGCGCGTAGCTAGCGTTGCTCCATGAAGTGCAAAACTGAAATTTTATATTGAAAAAGCAATTAGAAGTTAAAGAAACATTAATGTACGTAGATAATTGGCACTTTTTGATATACTAAAAGCTAGTTGATATAGCTAGGTCCCCCACCTTTGACCATTTTGATGCATGGTTTTAATTAATTGTTGATACTCTCTCTGTACCAAAATTAAATATATAATTACAAAATGACAATTATAAAAAAATAAAAATTTTCACACGTATTCTTAACATTTTATTCAAAATATAGTAATACGGTATAATACTATACTTGATCAACTTATTTGAATAATAACATGTTAAAACAATCATATTATTTTATTATAATTTTAATATAGAATGATGTATTTGTACTTATGGAACTGAAAAATATATCCCACACAGTGTATATAACGGGAGAGAAATCGTTTTTAACGAAGTTATTTCCGTGTCACCATCCTTAAAAAGCATTGCATGCAATCATTTTAGTTTGTTTTTGTTATTACGTACGTTATATATACAGATATATATATATATACACTACCCTTTGTCTTCGTCTTATTTTGTACACTAATTAACTGGTATTTTAAAAAAATAATCTCCGTTTCAGAGTCTCATTTAATATTTTTTTTCTAGTTAATTTATGAAATTTTAAAATTCAAAATTAATATAAATTTATTTAATTTTAATTAATGTTATACCGTAAATACAAAAGTATTACTCTGAACATTAACATAAATTCATCACAATTTAAATTAAAGGATTTCATAAATTAATTAAATTCAAACTCAGAATTAATGACAAATTTGATCAACTGACCTACCTCAGTAGAGTCCATCTGGAAGGTGAAGAAGTACGTACGTAGAAGAGCATGCATGATCTGATTCTGATGTGATGATCGTGATGAACGTGATACATAGACAAACAGACGACAGACTGGAAATTAAACCGAAATACAAATTTGGTTTGCGCATGATCCTCTTGCATGTCTTCAACTGTACGTCATTTTTACCACCTGAGCTGCAGCTGCAGCTAACATTGCAAGAAGTTCATGAATCTTGTTAGCTACTCATCATGACATATATGCATGGATATATGGAAACTACTTAACTCTCTCCTATTTTACTCCCTACCCTCCATCTAATTTTGTTCTAAAACTAGTGATTATTTTTCAAAAGTTAATAACCCTGAAGTATTGGTAAAAAAAAATAAAATTAATAACCCTAATGTATATACCGAGTTACAATTGGGACCACAAACTTTATATTCTCCCAGCTAGCTCACTTTTTAAAATAAGTCTAAGTAAACACAATGAAATAAAGACTAAATAGTAATCCGACCAATTTAATCAATCAATGACAAGTGAATAGTTTTTGAGTTATATTTAAGCAATATTTAAATATTTCTATACAATCGAATTAAATAATTATACACAGTTATATTGTCACGTAGTCGGAACTCGTGACCTTTTTTTTTTCTTCCGAATTTATTGGGTCAATATTGGTTAATTATTGATATTTGAGTGTGGGTATTAGAAGTAAAAAAAATTCGTGGTTCCAATTATAAATAAGTGCAATTTTGGGATTAGATATGCTATTACCTCAATTAAAAATATCATGATTATAATCAGTTTACTTAAATATAAATAATGACATATTAAAATTTTCATTCAAAATATAAAATTAAAATTTTGGGATATATATATATATATACACACACACACATTAATTTTGAAAAGATATAGAGTATATAATAGATTCATGTGTTTTCTTCATCTTCACCCACAAATATACCTCATTTGCTCTATATAGCTATATCCATAGTGGTGGACTGGATCACATTAATTAGAAGCATGATCGATCTTCATCATTCTACTTTTCAACCATATCATTTGGAAAATGAAATCCAACCCACCCCCGCCCCCACCCCCCCCCCCCCAAAAAAAAAAAAAAAACTTTTATCTCAGTTATTTATTTTTCATATGGGAGAGAGGTGGAAGGATCAATAATACATACATCTGATTTGTACATCTATTATTTGCACATTCATGGCACATAACATATTTCTTTGAATCACAAATTGCTTTCTTCATTTCAAAGTATAATATCAATATTATTTAAAGATGACTAAACCACTGAAAAGTGAGAACTAATATTTCCTCTGTTTTTCTTTTTAAAAAAAGGTTTTATTTTCAGAATTTACAAATTAACTCTAAAGATATATTATTTCTTTCATGCTTATCCCTAACTATAATAAATATTTTGTTTAATAATAGAGACACGATAATGATATTGTGTTATTTTACCGGAAAGTATTATATCAATTTATACTATCATTAATAAGTAAAAAAACAATACTTTTTTTTTTCTTTGCACAAATAAGACTCTTTTCTACAACGAAGGAATGAAGTATTAGAAATGATATGCATGGCTGTACCAAGGTCACGTACAACACTTCCCCTTTCTATACGAGTAACTATTTAAGCAATAAATCTAACAAAATATTTGCTACTTAACATATATGTCACCATCATATCATGTTAAGAGATGCATGATATATATATATATATATATGTGTGTGTGTGTGTGTGTAACTTGTTTTTTTTTTTTTTTTTTTTGCTGGTTTACGTGAGGATTAAATTTACTTCTTTTTTTCCTATTGTACTCGACTTTAATTTATAAATATATTATTAGATTAAAATTTTTAACAATTAACTCATTGAACTATTTATTTTTTATAAATCGTCATAAATTTCGTCTAAACAAGTTGACTTTTAACGAAAAAATTATTTTTATTCAATTGTTCCCGTGAACATCAAAATAGAAAATTTATATATTAAAATTAATTAAAAATTTGTAAAACGTTAAAAATCTATCCAAAAATATATAAATAAATTACAGAGTTAGAAAAATAAAAAAAATTAAAACATGGAGTATTAAATGAAATACAATAATAGAACAAATTATTTTAATTAAACAAATTAAACAACTTAAACACTTTAAGTTCAAACTCATCCAGTTTAATGGGTTTTATTAAATTATTTAAATTGTTTAATCAATTTGTTATATAATTACAAATTATTTGTTATATTATTTTTTATTAAATTATTTAAATTGTTTAATCAATTTGTTATATATTTTATTTTGTAAATAAAATTTCTTCCATGTTTTTCTCAAGTTAATAATTTTATTAAGATATATATTTTTCTTCCATGATTTCATATTTATTTAATTTTAATTGTTTAGTTTGTTTCAACTTTTAAATTTATTTTTATTTTTCACAGATTTTTAATGTGTGTGGATATTATTTTATAAGCTCACGTGGATAACTAGCTTAAAAGTATTATTTTTTAATTTTTTCTTTGAAAGTCAATTTATTTAGATGGAATTTGTAACTGTTTATAAAAAATAAACATAATAATAAATTGATCGTTAAAAGTTTTAATTTAATAATATACTTGTAAATCGGAGTCGAGAAAAAATAAATTTAACCCGTTTACGTTATGACTGAAATAGTATTACAGGGAGAGAGGAGAAGAACGAGACAAATGCATGGATGATGATGGTCACCCTTTTGGCCCCTTCCATACGGAGTACGTAGTTAAACAAATTAAATACCCTCCTTCGTGATCTATATGCCCACACCATCCATCAACTTACTCTCATCATTGCTCTTTTAGCCTTTAGTACTACGTGTATATATAATAACTTATATATCCACCGTTTTATATATATATATATATATATAGTTGCTAAATGTTAATTATATCATTATATATATTCGGCTTTCACATCACAGGAGAAAACTGGTCTCCAATTAAGCACTCTACGCGTCCCCTTTCAGCCTTTGGAACAGAACACCACTCCCAGCTTATGACCTCAATCAATCAATTCCAAATCTATTCTATGTTTTATCTATTATTGATCACCATCCGTGACTAGTGTTTTTTTTTTTTTTAAATAAAAATTAGTAAGATTATACAGGGGAGGGCTTTTTTTTTTTCTTTTCCGAAGACTCTGTCTCATTTTTAATGTATAACGGATTTATTAATTTACATTTAAATTTATAAATAAGTAAAAATATACCTGACAAATGAGACACCAAGTGAAAAAAAATAAATTAAAAGTCCAATTTTATATCTATATAACAAAGTACAAGGGATTTTGAAAAAAAAAAAAGTTCCCACTCACTCAACTTTTCATGAGGACCGTCAAAAAAATGGGATAAATCCCACCCTTCTTTTTATATCCTCGCTTTCTTCCTTATATCTACTCTCCCATTCCCTTTCATCTTCTCTTCAAAAACTTCCAATCACAAGCCTTAAGCCCTAAGGTATTTTTTTCCTCTTCCTTCCCCATTGGCCGAGCCAGTCATCTTCTTCCCCACTGCTGCTCCGTTCGACCAAACCTAGCCCTAAATTAAAAAGTCCTAAAACCCTTATATGCCGAGTAAGAGAAGGGGAAGTCGGCTGAAGAAGAGATACAAAGAAGAGGAGCTTGGGTCGGAGGAGAAAAAGGAGACGCTCGGCCTAGATCGAAGCAGGAGGTGGCATGGGAGCAAGGGATTTCCGTGATGGGCAAGAATTTGGAAGTCCATAAGAGCCTCGGTTCTCTTTATTCTACCTCTTCACTGTCGAGCCCAGTCTTCTTCCCCCCTCACCGTCCGGCCAACCCACACCCCGACATCTCTCCTCCTCCCTGTCGGTAAATATAACCCTAACCCTTCCTTCTCTACCGGCCGAAACCCCTTTCCCTCTGCCTTATTCGGTTAGACTAAGCTTGGAAAAATCTAGGGCTAAATCAAGCATCTTAGGCACGTGTAGTGCCGTAGGCACGGGTGATAGCTAGTATATATATATATATATATATATAGTCCCCTTCTCTTGATTCGCTGGTGAACCGGTCTATAGCGACGAACAGAACCGTCGCTGTAGCATATGGCGACACTTGCAGACCTATGATGACGGTTCACTATAGCTCTGTAAACCGTCGCCATAGCTCTGTAAACCGTCGCCATATGCTATAACGACGGTTCTATCCGTCACTATAGGCCGGTTCGCTTTTGGTCTGTTTTTTTCGATTCGTTAGAGAAGTTTTTCATGCATGTATATATATATATACACACACACGCATTTTATGCATATTTATATATGTGTGTATGTATTTCTTTGATTAGTGTTGAGTTTTGGCCAAGTGTGAAAAGGATTTCTAAATCATCAGATCTTTACTTATCTTAACACTGTTTAGTTGGGAGATTAAGTGACGATTAGATGTCACTAAGTAACTTTTGGCTTTTCAGTTGATCCAAGCTTTTGCATGGTTTCTCTAATTAAGCGAAGAAAATGGTTAATGGCAGAGGGTCCCATTAATTTCTTGTGCGTGCTTGGATATAAATATGTTAATGTTAAATTTCATCAAGAGGGATTGTCGAGTCTTGGATACCTGAAAGCATAAGAACACCGAGTTATCCAACGCCTTGCACCATTGGGAAAACTTCCCGTGTGAGAGTCGATACATACATACATATATATATATATATATAAGCTTCTAATTTTTAACTGTAGACTCTGCAGTTTAATAATACAGATGTTAAAGTTTTTTTTTTAAGTACAAAGAGGGGTATTTTGGTCATCCGTCTCGTTCGCAGTATTAAATTGCGGTATCTTGAAAATTAAACTGCAAATGAGACTTTATTTAACTATTCGATCAACAGATAGACACCCATAATCTGTTATAAAGATAACCTTAAGTTGACAATATTGACTACTGCTAATTATATGTGGGCCAGCAGGTCCCGTATCTGCTCATACTACTAACAGATATGCCATGTTATACTAATTAATTAAGGATTCCTTACCTTTCCTTTCCCTCGGCAATTTTAGAATTTCAACTGTTATGGATGTGTGCATGCTTGTTACCTTGATCATGCATCTTTTGGCATTTAAACACTATCTATCAAACTTAAAGGTATTTTTGGTTGAGCCAACACACATAACTCCAATGATAGTAATTACTCCATCAATGCAACAGTGATGCCATGAATAGCATGAAAAGTGCATTAAACTAGTACCATTTCAAATATTGCTTAATTCCTAAAGAAAGAAAGAAAGAAAAATTAAGATCCAAAAAATGACCAAGTAAGAAGAAATAATTATATGAATTTGACTAGCTCCTCCCCCGCACATCTATGATATATACTAAATTAATTGCAGTTGTCCGACACCGTTTTTTGACAAGTAACATTCCCAACATTTGACACCTACTATACAACATTAATTACCATTCACATTCTGTTGAACCATAATATCTCCGGTTTTTGTGTTTTCCTAATATTTTAATAATATTATAATATTTTAATAATATTATACACACACCATATCTCCGATTTTTCTGTTTTTCTAATGTTTTAATAATATTATACCTACAGCTACGTTTATCTAATAATTATCAAATCAGTTGTGTTATCTAATAATTCTAATATTATCAAATCACTATAACAACTTAATATTTTTAAAATAAAACATATACTAATCCAAACACATTAATATTTTGATTTTATAAATTCCAAATACACTATACCTTTATCTTTAACCCAATTACTATCAAATACACATCCGTTTTTTGATAACTATACAGCATTAATTACCATTCACATTCTGTTGAACCATAATATATCCGGTTTTTGTGTTTTTCTAATATTTTAATAATATTATAATATTTTAATAATATTATACACACACCATATCTCCGATTTTTCTATTTTTTTTCTATTTTAATAATATTATACCTACAACTACATTTATCTAATAATTATCAAATCACTACATATCTAATAATTCTAATATTATCAAATCACTATAACAACTTAATATTTTTAAATAAAACATATACTAATCCAAACACATTAATATATTAATTTTATAAATCCCAAATACACTATACCTCTATCTTTAACCCAATTACTATCAAATACACACCCCACTAACATATTTCTTTAACCTCATAATTAAACTAATCTACATATTTAAAAATTATTTTTAATTACTTTAATCTTACACAATAAATTAAACAATTTATACTAAAAAAATTATTAGGGTAATAAAACTTACTCTCTTTAACCTATGAGTATGTCTATTTAAATTCCATAATATTCTTAATTTTTTTCAATATCCTAAAATCACTACAAATCTAAACTAATTTTATACATATTTGTTACATTTTGTTTTTTTTAACCTAATATTTTTAAAACAATATTCGTTTAATTTCCCCTAAAAGTGCATAAACTGATGCATTGAGAACTTGGTTGGAGTCAAAACTAAACAATATATATCTTTTATCTTTAACTGCATTTTAAAATTTAAATAATTTAAAACTTTTAAAATAAACACAGATATAAACTAATTTAATCTGTGATTATCACAATTTGTTTTTTTCATCTTAATATTGTTGTATATCAATTTACTACTGTTGTATATCAATTTAATCCATGATTATAACTGCATTTTTGCCTTCTTTAAAACTTCTATCCGTATTATTTTTGCATTACTAATTCGGTGTATGCATCACTGGTTGCACTTCAAGTACCAAACAATATATATCTTTTATCTGTAACTGCATTTTAAAATTTTATCTAGAAATAATTGGGGTGGATATACACTAATTTTATTTACATAATTTGATTATATTTCAAATTACTATACCATTTACAAATCATATTAACTCAGTTATTAATATTATTATTATGGGATTGGAAAGGATATAAAGCCATTATTGGAGGAGCATAGGATTTGATTTGAAGCATAGCTTTTAAACTATACAATAAAGTATGTCTGAAACCAATTTTTTATGTCTGAAATCAATTTTTTTCAATCTCTTTTTATGGATAATACGAGTATATAATAGTAATTAATTAGGTAAACGGTAATTGAGTTGTGTTATCTATATTAACAAAAATAGGCAACCTGATAACCATCAACTCGAAATATTATTAATACATGTTCTGAGTAGAGTTTATGTATATTCATTTGTTTTCTGTGTATATATATTCATGTCTAGAATACATTAAGTTATGGCAGCAAGCAAACATTAGCACACCTTTCAGTTTTTAGTACATAGTTACCTGCGTCTTTAATTTGGAATTTTATTTTTATTTTTACAGATGATTTCTAAAAAGTTTGTAAGGAAATACGGGAAGAATCTAGCGAACCGTGTTTTCCTCAAAGCTCCAAATTGAGCATTTTCATTTAATAATATATATATATATATATATATTGTACTAGATGTTCAATTAAATCATGATTATTACTAGACATGGAGTGCCTCAGTTTGTAGAATGTGATAATGATTTTAGCAACATAATGTTTATTAGATGCTGAACTATAAAAATGGTTTTATCATATAACATGCTATTTTATTTTATTGTTGGTTAATTTTGACCTATTTTACGTTATTTCTGTCATTAAAATTTTCTATTTTCAATAAATGTGATTATATATAAAAATTCAGACATGTACTATGTTCACCAATATTACAAATTTAGAAGTTGGACTTTTAATGTGACATAAAATAAAAGAAAGAGTCAGCTTAATTTGAGTAGAACTTTTTATTTGGTTATTTGACATGAAGATACAACATAATTATTAATGTTCGTGTTTTTCAGTTTCCGCATGTAAAATGTATTTTTCCTTCACGACTGAGGACCGAAACTAAAAAATTTTCCGCTGCTTCCACTTTCGTTTGGATGTTAGAATTCTGGTGCAAGTAAGCGTATATGAGACATGGATTCTTTAAAATGCATCAAGTACCTGTGTCAGATATTTGAGGCTTGGTGAGTTTTGTGTAATGCGTAACAGACTTCAAATATGCCACTAGCAATCATATCAATATAACAACTCGATAACATTAAGCATTACACTTTCTAACTATTTGTTACCTCTTTAAAATGAATTAGGTACCCATTTTTAACCCTATTATTTACATTATAAGCATTTTTATCAAGAAATTAATATATATGTATATATATACACACACACACACACACACATAAACATTATATAATGTCCTGGTGTTTAGTGATCAAATTAATTCTATATTTGGATATTTGCGAACAAAACTTTTACCCAACTATATGTAACGTATGCTATTAAATTTTGATCATTGCATAACAATCTACCATCTTCTTATTATATTTTAATTTATTAATTGTACATACACATTTATTATTAACAAAATGAATAATCCCGCCGCAACGCGCGAGTTTGTATCTAATTTCTCTCTAATTTCGTTGAAATTTGCGTTTGGATTTAATGAATGAAAGTGGTGAAGGAATAGAATAGAGAAGGGAATGTAATGGAGAGTATAATGATTCATTCTAATGCAATTGGAATAAGTCATTTCATACCATTCTCAAAGGAATAAAATTCATAAATTTGAGATGAATAGGAATATTGGTTTATTTTATTTCAGTGGAACAACTAAACATATTTTTTTATTCTATAAAAATAAGTTATTTTATTCTCTCTTTCATTCATGCAATCTAAACGTAGTATAAATAATTTATATTTTTGCATATAGTAAATAAAATCAACACCAATCCTATGAAAGCATATTATTGCGTTACAATATTACAACAAATTACGAATAACTCAGATAATTTTTTATTATCTGATTAAATGTGCATTTAATTTTTTTGTAAAAGTTATTATATTGTTGTGATATATTTATCTATTACTCCTTTCGTTCCAGGATAAAAGTCTTAGTTGACTTTTTGTGCATATTAAAAAAGATAATAAAATGACAAAATTGTCCATATTTAAACTAAAGTTATCTAAAAACTTCTCTCATTGGAATCAATTACATTAAAGTATATATTTAATACTACTTCTAATTTTAAGTATTTGAATTCCTTCAAAAATTCATTATAACTTCTCATCTAATTGCATAGTTTTTTTGTACATGACAAATAATACTCCATAAATATGCATATAAAATAGAAATATAGAACAACTAATACTAAGAGTATTATAAGAACTTTTTTTTTATAAAAATAATAGATTATTTAAGGTAAGTGGACATTTAACTTGAGAATATCTAAAATAATAATAAAAAATTTTATCCTGAGACGGAGAGAGTAAAAAATATGAATCGTTACTAACAAAGATGATACGATGAATATTACTTTCTCTATCCAAAGAGAAATGTCACGAATTAATTTTCGAGCATATTAAGAATGAAAATATAATAAAAACAGTGTCTGTATTAAGTGTTTATATAACTTAAAACAAAACTTCCATAATAGCATGCACTTCATTAATTGTCTTGAGGACTTCTGGATTCTATCTTTATTGTGGTAATCTATACCAATTAATGTAATTCAAAATCTAGTAGTAATCTTTTTGTAATAACTGAGAGGCGTAATAACTGAGAGGCCTAATCCTAGTAATTATGATGACTTAAAATCACGGAATTGGTCAATAAGTTTTGGTTGATCAATCACTATACTTGCTTAGGTTCATAAATAATTTTTAATTAAGAAAAAACGTATTCTATTGTTCATATTTTATGTTATTTAGTACCTATTACTTGCGTCATATAGTATCTATTAGTGACAAATTAAATATAATTTGAATTGTCAATAATAGTTTTTAATACATTTCCCTCCCAGTTTGATAGCTACTAGTGATGTTCTTTTTTTAGGTTTTTGCTTATAAATTTTATATAAATTTCAGTTAGCCCATAGTTGCAACAAACTAGATTTATTATACTTTTAATATATTTTTCGATAACGTTTCGTTTAATTTCGCATAACCTAATTTGAGCTCGTAAACTTTATCACCGATTGATATATAGGCAATATAAATCAATCCCTATCTTTAAATTTGTCTAATCCTAATCTCAATAAATTTTTGATGGACGAGGACAGGAATGACCCCTAAACCTACCCAACTACACCGATAAAAAAAGAGAATTGTTATTTGCACAAAAGAATTTGATATTTTTATCAGATTTTACTTGCATAATTAATGAAAGTAAGTCTCATTTACTATTCATGTAAATAAAAATTTGTGAAATTATTAAATTTAATTGTGAAAATATTATTTTTTCTCGAAAAAAGAGTGTGACAAGTCCATGTATTTCTTTTCTTATTGGTGCTTGTTAAAACTAAGGAGAAAAAAAGACAAAAAAACATAAAAGCTTAAATCTTTCGTCCGTTACATTTCTTAACACTCTCACACAGTAGTCAGTACAAAAGGGGGCATCCCTACTGCTCCGTGTATCAAATTGGGGGTGTCACGATCTTTTTTCTCAGACCTCTAAACCCTTTAAAATTTTGCCTCACTTCCTTTCCCTTTCCGACCATATAAAATTGTCTACTTTTCACACAGCAAATTGAACTGATCCTTCTTGAAAAGGTAGTTTTTTTATTCATTTCCTTTTACCCCTCTATATAAGTCTGCTGGTTTATTATTTTTATTTTTTATTAGATCACTTTATTTTTTGTACAGATTGTTTAATCATTTCTAATTGAATTTGATCCTTATTAATTACATAGATATATGGTCACTGGATTGAATTTCAGGTTATTAAAGTAGATATCTCACATTTCTCAATCAAAGTTTCAAGTGGAAACTCTGATTTGGTGAAATCCACACTTATGTGTTAGCTGGTGTTATTCATGTTAGTATAAAGTGTTTTTTTTTTTGAACTATGGTTTGCATAAAGGTTGCAACGTTGTGTCAGTGTGAATGTTATCTTTTTGTCATTGTAATCTGTTTCTTGTAAATTGAAGGATAAATTTCAGCATGACTGAACTTATCAAAAAAATTAAATACAAGAAAATAAATAAATTTTTTTTGCTATTTTTGATAGCACATTATTGTCACACCGACATTTGAGTACTTCAATGGCATTATGTTTACTCATCCTGAATTTGGTGTGACAGTCAATTTCAGACAATTTACCAGTCTTATTTTGTGTTTGCTGTCATCTGGTTGTGAGAGTTATGGTTGATTCTTTGCCCCTTCACTGGGATACTAAGATTTGGTGCAGAATATTGATTTGTTACTTCAACTGTTCAATTATATGTTAGTTAATAGTTAAGCGGCTGAATTGTTATGGAAATATACCAGGTAACAGATTTATGTTTCATCTGTCATGTTTCTTTTTAAGCATGTTAGGTTCCAGAATTAGCTTTTGGAAGGGAGCAGAGAGAGTGATTGGTTGAATACTTGGTGGCGTATGCATATGGTACTAGGTATTTTCGATATAGTTTGGGTCATGCCAGGGTAGTTAGTAGTAATAAATGAGTCGTACATTAAAAAAATGTTTAAGTTATAGCAAGGAATTTGGGGAACAGGCCCTTTATGCCTTTTTAATGCATGCAGCGCAAAATAGATACGAGAGCTTTTGGGCTGAGGAACAGGACGTTGGGAAACTGCGGTTACATTACCGCATATTAGTATTTTTGGAAGATGTAAGTAGTTATTGTAGTACATTGCATCCGTATGGTTAAAAGGAAGTCAGATTTGATAGCTGAAATTCCATGGGTGATGCGTTGGCAGTTATCGTGGGGTGTTACCCATTTATCCTAAATTAAGAATTTTATTTCTAAATAATGGGCAGTTTGAAGAATGGACTGACATTTGGGCTGGAGTGTCCATGAAGTGTTGTTATGTACATCTTGTATGCCTACTGTTGAGGTATTATAGGTGACATTCTTAGATTAATCAAGTTGATCTTTATCTAGAGGATGAAATATTTCATCAAGTCATCAATAATTTACAATTTTAGAGGAAGGGAGTGGACCATAAAGAGTTACTTTTGATTTAATTGACAGGGTTTTCAAACACTCTTTTATTATACTTGGTCTTTTTCTTATTTATCGTTATCAATAGAAAATGGTGGTGTGGTAATATTTCCGCTACATAGAACATATATATATGTGTGTGTTTGTGTATCATGTGCATAACAATCATGGGTGTCTAAACTTTTTAGAGCATTTGACTAATCCCATGGATACACATCCCTCCACAAGAGTTGTGCAGCGGGTAAATCTAAGTATAAACTTGTGTGGGTCCCCACAGATTGTGATTTATGGTAATCTAGATAATGCAGGAAGTGGAGATTTTACTTCCATACATGATTTGACTATTCCAGTACTGCTCTAGATCAAGGTAAAATACTTGAATTTACTAGATGGTAGTAATGTCATATTGAAGAATGATATTATATCAGTATGATTGTTGATGCTCTCTATCTCATTTCCTCCTCTCTTTTGTCTATTCATGGTATTGTGTATACATACATTATATTATTTACAGAAAAGTAGTGGCTTACTTCTAATGTAAACCTTTTCTTCTAGGTCTCAACTCTCAAGCTACTTTTCACAATGGAAATTCAAAGCGTGTCGAATGATGATGGGGAAAAATTAATGCTTCCACCACCATCTGGAACTTTTCAAAACCGTGAAGAACTTGTTACATTTGCTCGAGATTTTGGAGCTAGCCAAGGATATGTGGTGACTATTAAAAAGTCTCTGAGAGATAGAATAGTTATACTTGGTTGCGATAGAGGAGGTGTTCATCGCAACCGGCGTAAAATTGATGAAATCAAGCGTAAACGGAAAGCGCCTTCTCGCCTCACTAATTGCCCTTTTGAAGCTTTCGGCAAAAAGGATGATAATGTGTGGGTGCTTGAAGTAAAAAATGGTGAGCACAACCACGAAGCTATAAGGGACATGTCTGAGCATCGTTATAGTCGCCGTTTTACTGAGGAAGAGGTCAAGCAAATCAAGGTAATGACTGAAGCTGGTATAAAGCCAAGTAAAGTTCTCAAGACTCTCAAGAAACGCAATCCTGACCTTCAGTCAACACCAAGGCATCTTTACAATGTGAAAGCCAAAATTCGTCAGGGAAATTTTACAGGTTAGACAATATCTAACTGTATTAACTAAAATTGGTCACTGAGTGGCCCAGACTGCTCATCCCAACACGTCAGCCTCCTGGCTGGATGTGTTGCTCCTGGATTGGCCTTATGGCAGTCAGGTTTATTCAGGCATTGATAATTATCTGCCTTTTAGTTTAGGAATATGAATTTCTGACGATATGAGAGCATAGTGTTGCATTGTTGCTGTTAGGAAGAAGTCACTGCATGGGCTGGATGTAACTACAAGCTTTACTCCTTGCATTTAATCGTAAAATCAGGTCCTGCTCTTAGTGGGTGATGGTATCTTCATCTTTTCATTGTGTCCATAACTCCAAATGTTCAAACCTGAGGCTGTGACATTATTTAGACTGATATGTAGTCTAGAAAGAAGGTACCATGGTTGCCTATTGTCGCTTTAAGTAGGTTCATAATTATCACAGGATTATTAATGTTATCAATTGATTATTAAATTAGTTTATATCACATCATATTCCAAACTTTTGCCTGCTTGCTGAGTCTTAGATATGCTTCTTTATAAGAAACAAGTGATAAAAAAAAAGAAGAACAAAATTCATGTGCTTCATAACATGACTTAAGTTGGCATCTCGCAAGTTCTGATGAAGTGTTTTTGTTTTGGTTACGTGTGATTAATAGAAGAAAAGGAAAGGTAGGAGTTGCTTGATGATTATTTTCTCACTCGCAAGTAGCTCTAATAATCTAGAACTCAGAATGAAGCAACTGCTTTACTTTTTGCAGAGAAAACTTATAACTCATGGCGACCAAATAGTTCTGCCACTGTCTTTATGCCCGGTGAATCATCAGCAAAACAGAAATATCCAGTAAGTTTTAATGTGCATGAAAAGAGTAATTTTATTGGGTATTTCGTGTTCAACTTTCCATTGTGGATTAAAACACTTTTATGCTTCCTTTTGATCTCCAATTTGATTGTAGGTGAAGGTTCTGAACCTGATTGGAGGGGAATTTGTGGAATCACTAGCATTTGAAACCACTGATGTTGTAAATCCAGTAAGCATGTTATGAAAGCAGATTCTAAATCTTCTTCTTCTTCATCTATTTTTCTCCTTTTTTTCTTAGAAGTGGAAAAATATTGTTCTTAATGTAAATAATCTTATTAGGCAACACAGGAGGTTATTTCTTATGTTCCTCTGACTACCTATGAAGAGTTAACAGCTGCAGTAAAAGCAGCCAAACAAGCTTTTCCTTCATGGAGAAATACTCCACTTACTATGCGCCAACGCATCATGTTCAAGCTACAAGAACTGATCCGTAGGGATATTGTAAGTATCAATCATGATTCTTAGTTTATACGTTTCTAATGATTCTTAGTTTATATGTTTCCTTAGCTGAATAATTTTGACATGCTTTAAAGAGATTGAACTTATTCTTAGGACAAGCTTGCCGCAAATATTGTTACAGAGCAGGGAAAGACGTTGAATGGTGCTAGAGGTGATGTGCTTCGTGGTTTAGGTTAGTGCTGACATCTATATACTTTTTCTTGTCCCGTCCTCTTTGACCCCACGAAGAAAAGGACCACAAACACATGCACACATATTCATTCCAGTCATTTTGCGTTGGATTTTGAACTCAAGTTGACGTATGCACCCATATTTTTGGCTTTGGTTATAGAGGTTGTTGAACATGTTTGTAGAATGGCAACTATTGGGGAGTTTGTCCCCAATGCATCTAACGGTATTGATACATACCACACTAGAGAACCACTTGGTGTTTGTGCTGGGATATGCCCCTTGAACTTTCCTGCAACCATTTCCTTGTGGGTACGTCTTTTATACTTCCCTTTCTCTGGGTCTTCTTTCTTCCCCTCTTGGTTTTATTTGATCATTGTTTAAACTGTCCCACTATCGTGAAGGTTTCAAAAATATCATTTTTTATCTTGTTAATCATTACTTGTATTTAAAATTGCGCAGCTGAGTTCTATTCAGAGTATTCTGTATAACAGAAACGTGTATTATATTTTATGCTAATTTTTAGTGTTAAACCAAAAGAATCTGTACATAAGTAAAACCCTAAACCATTCCATGAAACGAAAGGATCTAATTTCTTTTTGGTTTTTGATCACATATATAAATGCTGCAGATGTTTCCTATAGCAGTCGCATGTGGCAACACATTTATCCTGAAACCATCTGAGAAAAATCCAGGTAACAGTTACCCCTTTTGTAATTTTTTTGATATATTATTGTAGCAGACTCAACAAAATTGATGCAAAAATTCCTAATTATTGATCTCCTTTTAGAGAATAGTACTGTTACACAGTGGTTATTTCCTAGATGCATTAGGGTTAGAAGCAGATAGCTGCTTGGCTAGGTATTGGTGAGGCCATTGTACGGTGATAAAAAGAGATTCCTTCCTTTTTTGGCTGTGAAGCAAGGTCAAATCAATAATTCATTACAATTTTTTATGGGAACTGAAGTTAAATGTGGAAATATCAGTAGGTGCTTGTGGAATTAGTACTTCCCATATCTATTATTATATTTAGTATTTGGATTACTTTGGTTGTTGCAACATTTTTTCTGAATCGGCACAGATTTGATGTGTCTTGAAGGTTTAGTCCATAAGTAACCATTATTTTCTTCATGTATCCTTTTCTTGTATGTTTTTTTTTAATTCAAAATTTATTTATTACAGTTTCTTAATTAGTTATTGTGTCCATTTCAGGGGCTTCGATGATTCTTGCAGAGTTAGCAAAAGAGGCGGGTTTGCCTGATGGTGTCTTAAACATTGTTCATGGTACCCAAGTAAGCTTCAACTACTCCGACGTCACCTGATGTTTGCACACTTACAAGGACCTCTTTCTTTTCAACTAAAAACACCCAAGTCCATTTTGGTTCAGTTGTTGGAAGATGTTCCTACTTCTGTTAGTCAACCGTCATGCATGTTAAAGGGTGGTTTTGATGATAATATGTTGCAATTCTTTTAATATGATTTGCATGTGGCTAACCCATATCAGGGATTCAGGATAAAGAAAATGGAAACTTTAGGCTTCTGACAACTGACAAGTGAAAGCTGCTATTTACATGTAGACCTTGTTTGACCATATTTTGTTCTCATTCTTCCCAGAGTTTTGATTTCTGCTTCCTTTTCTTTCTAGGGAAAGAATATATGTATTCATTCTCAAGTAATTCAACTAACTTTTGGAGTTTGAGAACCCAGTGTGCACAATTGTTATTTTCATCTAATAAAAATGAAGGAAAATATTGATTAATCTTCTGCAGTGCTTTTGGAATATATGTATTCATTCTCAAGTAATTCAGTGAACTGTTACAGTTTGAGGCCCCAATGTGCACAACTGATATTAAATGTGAAAAAAAAAAGAGGAAAAAATTGATTTATCTTTTACATTTTTTTTTTTGGTTCCTTGGCTTAATATTTACTTTTATTCTATTTGAGCAGGATATTATCGATCATATTTGCGAAGATGATGATATAAAAGTCATATCATTAATTGACTCAGATATTGTAAGTTGATCTTTCTGATTATGGTGATTCATGCTTTGTATTGCACTATGATGCTTATATACATTATGTACACATACATACTTGCAAACATGCTAATCTTGTTTGGGATACTATTTATATTCATTCAAAACAGAGAATTATTCTCTATTTAATTTAATTGTGAGATGCAATGATATTTTTATATGAAAAGCATTGGCATTCTTCAATAGTGCTGTTATAGATATTGGATTCTCATAATCTCTTGGACCTGATATCATTTATGAACTTGTATTAATCTTCCGAGGGCCAATATTCTACACCTTCTGGCATCTTATTTCTCAATAAAATATCTAAATGTGGTTTAACTATTGAATTTAGAAATGTCGCAACTTATTTTGTTTTCCCACCCCCATGTGCTCTCAAGGCTGGAGTGCTTACATATGCTAGGGCAGCGGCCAGAGGCAAACGTGTTCAGGTAAGTCATTCTTATATTTCTTGGATTAAGCTGCCATTGATGGTAGACTTAATTGATTTTGCATCTATTGACTTGGTAACTGTTACATTGCTGAGTCCTCAGTCTAATATGGGAGCCAAGAATCATGCCGTTATCATGCCTGATGCAAGTTTTGATGCCACTTTGGATGCTTTGGTAGCTGCTGGCTTTGGTGGTGCAGGTCAAAGGTGCTTGACTCTCAGCACGGCTATTTTTGTTGGTGGCTCAAGGACATGGTGTGATATCTTTTATTATTTTGTTTTTTTATTTTATTATTACATCTGCTTCGTAAAGAATATTCTTAACTACTAGGCTTACATCCTGTATCCAATTACAGTCCTTTTCTTCCCCTGTAACTTATTTATTACTTATATTTAGAATGTAACTCATGGTTTTGAGTTATATGGTATACACTTGTCTCTGGAAGGGGCGAGGATAGTCTGGAAATGCATTTTGCCTAACATGACCAAGTTTAACTGATGTTTGTTCATGCTTATTGTTAATACAACTACATCTTGTACTGATTTCAAACTACGATTAATATTTGCAACTTTAAGATGATTTTGAACCGTGTTGAGTATTTTATATTTCTATTATGCTCAGATGCGAGTTAGTGAGGGAAGGTTTGCTTAGTTTCCAATTTTTTATTTTTTATTTTTTATTTTGTTGAACCTTCTTCCTTTTGGTTGTGAATGGTTCATGTCAAGTTCTGTCTGTATGTAATCAAATACTTATCTGGTTTAAGAGTTCTGATGAATTCATTTGTTTGTAGTTGAACTGCATCTCATGATCCATTTTTGGATGTTTTGCATAACTATTTCAGGGAAGAAGAACTTGTGCGGCGTGCAAAAGCACTTAAAGTGAATGCAGGGAAAGAGCCTGGAGCTGACATTGGACCAGTTGCTAGTAAAGAGGTACAATTACTATTAAAAGTTTTCAAATAGTTTGAGTTGTTGCACAGATGACATTGAAGGTTATGCTGTTGTGTTTATATACATATATATATATATATATTATTTTGTCTGTATGTAAGTAAGAGTGTAAATGAATTAAGCCGAACCGAGTATTGAGTTACTCAGATTTGGTACACAAAATTTACTGAGTATAAAATAAAATTTGATTGAGACTCGTTTAGCTACTGAGTCGTGCACGATCTCGAATCGAGCCCGAGCAGTTGAACTTTTCGAACGAATATGATCCGAGTATCAATAGAAAATTGCAATTTAAGGAGATTCGAGTAATTTGTCGAATTTTAAAATTTGCTCATATTTGAATCATTTATATTTCGAGCCGAACTCGAATCGAACTTTTAGTCGAGCAAATACAAATTGAGTCCGAAATATTTAGTTCATTTTAGAGCCTTATCTGTATGGACTAAATTTGTTTTTGAAATCATTGGTTTATAAGGAAACAAATTTTGGTTGCTTCACATGTTGAGTCCTTTTTCCTCGTCCTTCACTTTTATTTTTTATTTTTCTTTAGTGGGTTGGGAGGGTGGGATGGTGGAATGGTGTTGTGTATGGACCACTGAATATGCTCATGTTAGTTGATTGAGTTATGAGATTTGTGTTGTTTCCTTCTTGGACTTGCTCTTTCAATATGCAGGCAAAGGATCAAATATGCAGACTGGTTCAAAGTGGGGTTGAAAGTGGAGCTAGACTTATACTTGATGGAAGAAACATTACGGTAAACTTGTAACTTAAGAAAATATTTGTTGTATTACCAATTTTGCCAGCTTATATTCACCACAAGTGTTGAGAACAATGTTACATGGATCACAATTCGATACAATACGTGGAATGAAAATAGGAACGGAAAATGTCATATTTCATTGTACAGAGTACGGTAGGGGTAGATTTCTTCGGGTCGTTTAGTTGCTAGGAAATACATTTACACGAAACGTGATACACTAGGATAATTTTCTTAAAAGATATAGTTAAATCTGGTTAAGTTAATATGATAACATGTGCACTTTCAAGAGGTTACATTATATTGGCCCTTATTGAACGCCCGCAAGGAGCTCACTTGGTGACATTAAATGTCATAGAGTTTTCTTGTAAATGTTTTCTAATAGAGCATTGTAGATCTAGATTTATTATGTGTCATTGATTTTGCACCAAATAATGCATTTTATATGGTCTCCCGAAAGAGAAAGTTCAAGTGAATTGGTTCCTTTGAGGATGGTACCATCGCTAGGAAAATCCTACAACCAGATTTTAGCTGTCATGAAGTGTACCTATGTTGCTTTTAGTTGATATATTACTATATTAGATCTATTTATGTCTTATTTTTTGTTCTTTCCCGATGCAGGCTGTAGTGGAAAGTATGGTACATGGTTTTACTGCAGGTTATGCTATTGTATTGGCTGTATGTACTGTCTGAATGTTTCCTTTTGTCAACCCTCATAAACTTCACAAGCTTTTTCTAAGACAAGTTGTAGGCTGTGTCATTTATTGTCAATTCTCGTCCTCCACCGGGGAAGAGAATTGGAGGGCAAGAGTAAACAAACCATGCTTATAATGAACAGCATGACCGTTTTGTGCTTGAACCTTTCCATTGTTTGCCTAAATCCCCCATATGTCTTCCTAGTCCCAACAATGATGCTCACGTTTTTTGACGAGAATTTAATAAATAGAATCTGTATTCGTGTCATATAAAATGATACAAATCATTCGGAAAGATATTCTGCAAATCCTATACTACTCAGCCTTGGGGTTAGATATTATCTAATTTTTTAAGATATTGGTTGAAGTTTGAACTCTCTTCACAGTAACATGGCCAAAACTTTGTAAGGTTTCGCCCAACTCAATCCTACTCTTCTCTCCAGGGTTGAAACTTGCTATGCTTAAAAAATACTGCATTTAATTTAGAATACCCAGTGGACAGAATTCAAATCCATTTAAAAAAAAGTTCCCGACTTATCCCTGGAGTTAGACCTCCAAATGCATTCCAAGTGTACGGGCTGCAGTTACTTTTATGGAAACTTAGAAAAACAAAGAATGTAGGTAAAAGTCCGAACTGAAATCATCTTTCTCTTTTTATCTTTAAACATTGCTTATGCTGATGGAATTTGAGAACTTCTTTACTCTTTTCCAATTATGATGGATCACCTTTTTGCAAGATTTGTCATGCTCTATGATTACCAATAGGGATCCTTGGTGGGGTTCATTTTGATTATAAAACACATATATATTTATTATTTTCCTTTTACTAGTGTTATTATCTTTTTGTGGTTTATGCCATGTTGATGTAGTAATCATCATCAGTGGGAGCACTTATTCCACGGTCCTGTCTAGCTTGCTTAGAATATTTTCTTTTGTTTTCCAGATGTTAATAATTTTCTGGTTGTACTATTAAGTTAAGTACACTACTGGAAAACACTGTATGATGCAAGCAAGAGTATTTTGGGAACTTTCATAATTTAGACATTTCATTATTAGGAACTTCTTCTGTAGGTTCCAAGTTATGAAGGGGGAAACTTCGTTGGTCCAACTATCTTATGTGATGTCACAACTAGCATGGATTGTTACAAGGTATCTTTTTTCATGCTTCTAATGCTTTTGATTTTTTTTTGGGGTGGGTTTTAATGCTTATGTTTTAGATGGACGAAAATAAATTATGATACTTGAAGGAAAAATTTGAACAAATACCTTGGCATGTATTGTAAACCATGCTGTTTGTTGTGTTGGCAGGAAGAAATGTCTGGACCAGTTCTTCTTTGTATTCAGGTACTTCTCATTTAGAAATTATAGTTTTTCTTATGATCATATAAATTGATTAAGCAAGAGATAGGTTAACATATGCTCACTTGTTGACCACTTACAGGTTGACAACCTAGAAGAGGCCATGACTATTGTTAGTAGACAAAAGTATGTCCTTTACTCGGACTCCGTTTACTTCAGATTGCTTTCAACTTAATTAATTCTTGATTCTTGTTTCTCTCAACTTAGATGGTGTGAATTAAACTGAGCTTTCTTTAGATATTCTATTAAGAAATGCATAATCTGAAATGTGTTTTTATTAATGTTATTTTATATAGAGTAGGGTTTAATGGTTTAGCCATCAAGTTGTTGGTTTGTAGCCTATATATACAGGCTTGTTCGTACGTACATTGTATGCATGCAAGTTTCATATATAACTAACAATATAGACATACAGCTTTGCTCCTTTTTCCTTGTTTGTCTAAACTTCAACATAGTATTAGAGCAGGTTATTCTTTAAACTATTAAGTGGAGTGGCCCAACTGGTATAGGAATTACTGTCAAGACTAGCACCATATTGTACAAATAAGTTGTCATAAAATGTTAACACATTCTGTTATTATAATAAATGAAGTGCATGTCCGTTGTTGGCTTCACATAAAACTCCTTAAATCACTTTCCTACAATCTAATGGCTCATCTGTTTATAGGTGTGTAAGCGGAGCTTCCATATTTACTCAATCTGGTGTTGCTGCTAGGAAGTTCCAGAATGAAATTATTGGTCCACTGGTAAGAAAACTACTACATCTGGATAAACTTTAAGAATTTTTTGTACCTGTTTATGTAACTTTGATGCCATCTGAGGTGTTGAACGAGATTCAGGTTGGGGTAAACGTTCCTTATCCAATACCATTGCCGTTTTCCTCTTTTACTGGGTCTAAGATGTCCGTTTATGGAGATCTTATTTTTTGCGGTATGAATCTTCAATTCTCTCTCTGACACCTCGCCGACCAATATTCATCTTCTTAACCTTTTCTTTCTTTTTCTTTTTTTTGGGTTTTCAATGGCAGCCAATGATGGTGTTCAGTTTTACACCACACCGAAAACTTGTGCCCAACAATGGCTGGACTTACCAACCCAAAGATTGTCATTACATATCCCTCCAATATCTGAGGCATATACAAGTAGTCAAGCTATGCCATTAGTGCAATCTCCAAGTACATCTGAAAGTAATATATCCAGCGGAGAAGTTTCACCAGGTTTGCCTTCAGCGTCTAAGAGGGATATAGCTAGCCAAAATGTTCTACTGTCCTCGCCTCCAATATCTGAAGGTGGTTCACCAAACCCGAGTTCGTTGTTATCTCTAACCCCAACCACTGTAGGAGAGTTCTCAGGCCAGTTCGGGGCACCACATATACCTTCTACATCACAGAGTGCTTCAATGAACCAGGAAATATCACTGGCTATGCCTCCTGCTACTGAAAATGATTTTTCAGTTCAAGAAGTGTCACCATTTATTCCTCAAACTTCGAACTCGGTTGAAACTCTTTCCCTGTCATCACAAAGGACTGAAAATCTTCTTTCAACTTATGAAAAGACTCATTTGCCCCCAGCTTCTCAGAGCGATGAAAATATGGCTTCAGCATGTCAGATGATGAGCATTGCTGTGGATTACGCTTCAGATAGCTTATTGGTTCCTGAATCTCACTGGAATCACATTGTGGGTCAAATGTCTACTGGAAATGATAATATGGGTCAGAACTTTCGAAGGACAGACAGTAATACCTATCCAACTTCTGAGAATGTATTTAGTCCTGCAGCATCGCAAAGGACAGACACTACCATGCATCCAAATTCTGGGAGGTTTTACTTTCTGCCACCTCAAAATGGTAGTAATTTGATGTCTTTGGGAACAGACACTACTCTGCATCCAGCTGAGAGTGCTTACATGCCTGCTACGTCTTACAGGAATGACATTATCCCGTCTCAAATGACTGATTCTATGCCTCCAAGTTCCGAGAAAATGTATACCCCTTCAGCAATAGAGAGGAATGATGGTTTGCCATCAGCATCCATGATGTATGCTTCAACTTCTCAGGGGATGTATGATTCAACTGCTCAGGGGATGTATGCTTCAACTTCAACTGCTCAGGGGATGTATGCTTCAACTTCAACAGCTCAGTGGATGTATGCTTCTACTTCAACTGCTCAGGGGATGTATGATTCAACCCCAGGATATATGGGTGAATATCATGGCCAAGGAGCATAGACAACTTTGCCAACATCTCAAAGATTGCAGGACTAAACCTTCATGCGACTTATTTATCAATCCTAGAAACTATGTTATCGTTAGTCAGTTATTATTACCAATAAATATAGTGTATCCCGAAGAAAAACTAGAAAAAAAGCGCGGATGCAACTTTGTTCTATTCATATCGAAAAAGTTAAACTTGTTTTTGTTACAACAGAAAAATGTTGCATCAGTGCTAGTTTTCTAGGATTTCTGCCGGTGCATATTACCCTACTAATCAGTAGTAAAACTATTTTCTTCCAAATAATGTAGTTTTAATATACTAATAAGCTATTGAAGTTTGAGTCAAGTAATAAATTGAGACCTTGAGACTTAATTAGTTTTCGGTTTTCGTATGAGTTTATACATTTTTCTTTGTGTTAACTATAAATTTATTAATTATACTTCAAATGTGGCTTTTCGATTTTTTATTTTATTTTTAAGTAATCATCAAGCTAAAGTCGGTTTTACTATTTTGCTTGTAGTATTTGAGGGTCCAAATTCTTTTATCAACAATATTGACGTACCACATAAAGCCAATAAGATGTATTTGAAAAAGCTTCAAATACAATATGTGAAAACATGTTATAAACATATACTATTCATGTCATTTTATTATTTTACTAGAGTGTTTTTAGGGACTTGTACATATTAAGTCTTACATCCTTTTTTTACTTCTTTTTAGATCCTAAATATTAGGACTTAGAATAGAATTTATTATTAAAAAGTATGTTTATACACGCACAAATATAAATATATATATATATATATATACACACACACACACTTAAATTTATATATCCTACGTCAACTCTAATATGCATAAAAAAAAGTAATATTAGGAGTCTTAAATATTACTATCCTCGTCTCAAATTAAATGCCTAATTTTGACTATTTTGGTCAAATGATCATTTTTAGAATTAATAATTAAGTATATATAAATAAAATTTTAAAATTGTAAAAATTGGAGTTAGTAGCAAATTATATCTAGTTTATTCTGATTATAATATCTTAACCTAAATTTTATCAATAATGATATAAAAATTAGTTTTAAAAATGTTCAATTTGATCAAAATAGTCAAAATTAAGTGTTTAATTTGAGACGGAGGGAGTATTACTATGTCTCAAACATATTAAATAGTATTGAATAAAATAAGATACACTCTATGACATAAATTTACTTGACTAATGTAATGATATATATCGCGTCATTCAGGACACTATTTCAAATTAAATATTTGAGACCTCTATCATTATTCAGAAATTTTTTTATTAATAATTGAGTTGAATAATATTTTTATATATATGTTAAGAGAAATGTTAAATTCACAACACTTTTTGTTATTTCCACAACAAAAGTGTCGCTGTAGATGTATAGCGACGGTTAAACCGTCGCTATACATCTACAGCGACACTTTTGTTGTGGAAATAATATTTTTTGTTGTGAATTTAACAATTTCTCTTCTTAATTAAGCGTGATAGGATGTGTTTTGTAGTGGGTTAAGTTGTATTTGGTTACGAGTTTTAAACTTGAGGAGCAAGTAGAGCTATAGCATATAAATTAAGAACAATCCAGTATTTATACTACTCATTAGTATTAATATCTCTGTTTTCCTGTTTTGTTTTCTTTTTCTGGACCATACAACGTATTAGTATCAAAATGTTCTAATAATCATTACATTATACTAATAATCCCTAATTAAATTAATTATTTATTTAATTAATGTAGTACCCGAACTAGTAGATAAAGTAGCACATAAACTCCTCTCTCTCTCTCTCGTTCTCGGCTTTGTCTATAGGTTTGTAATGTATATAGAGAAGACTCAGGGCCGGTCCTAAGGATTTGGAGGTCCCGTGCGAAAAAAAAAATAGGGGCTCTCTCGCGTATAAAATATTAATTTTTTTTATTAGCACCAATATATCAAACACAATTAATTTTACTCTCCTCTATTTATAAAACAAAGGTAGGAGATAAGAAGCATAGTAGACGATGTGGGGCTCTTTCATACTTTACTTGCAAAATTAATCTTACTCTCCTCTATTTATGTGAGACTCTTCCATACTTTACTTACAAATTAATCTTACTCTCCTCTATTTATAAAACAAATTAATCTTACTCTCCTCTATTTATAAAACAAAGGTAGGAGTTAAGATTATAAGAAGCATAGTAGACGATGTGAGACTCTTCCATGCTTTACTTACAAAATTAATCTTACTCTCCTCTATTTATAAAATAAAAGTAAGAGATAAGATTATAAGAAGCATAGTAGACGATATGAGACTCTTCCATGTTTTACTTACAAAATTAATCTTACTCTCCTCTATTTATAAAACAAAAGTAGGAGATAAGAAGCATAGTAGAAGATGTGGGACTCTTCCATGCTTTACTTACAAATTAATCTTACTCTTCTCTATATATAAAACAAAGGTAGGAGATAAGAAGCATAGTAGACAATGTGAGACTCTTCCATGTTTTACTTACAAAATTAATTTTACTCTCCTCTATTTATAAAACAAAGGTAGGAGAAGAAAAACATAGTAGACGATGTGGGACATTATACTTCACACTATAACAACAATCCTCAAGTCCCATTATATTTTCTAAATGTCTAAGTCCCACATTGATTAAAAGATAAAAGTCCAAGGAAGTTTTCTTTATAAAATGACTAGGAAGTGATTCTTTAAGACTCAAGTCGAATTGGGCTTCCTAATTTGACCTATAGACTCAAGATGCACAGGCCATTTGTGCAACACTAATTTGACCTATAGACTATATACACAAAGGAAATTTTGAGGGCCCTTCGAATTTGAGGGCCGAGGGCCCTGTGCGATCGCCCTTTCTGCACTCCTTTAGGACCGCCAAGAGAATTAAAGCAGAAGTAGTCGGTCTCTTTTGGAGTAAGACCTAAATAATCTCTGTCTATAAGTCTTTTTTTTTCTTGTTTCTTTTAACCTAAATTATTATCCTACTATTGATTGTTTTCAGAAAGTGGTTCTCCTTTTTGTCGTCAATGTAAGGCTTCAAATCACAGATCATGTCGGGTATATACTATGTTATGCTTCATGATGCCACTGGTCATAATATATATATATATATATATATATATATATATGAAAATTATTGATTTCAATAGATAGTTGATTCCTTACAACTAACATATATAGTTTTGAGTGTTATTTCGTTTACTAGATTGAAGTATTAATTAAAGTAATTTAAAAATTTTAATACAAAATCATGGTTGAGATTCTGGAAGAATTCTATCTGATTTTTTTTTATATCAATTGGTTAAGGGGAAGTTTTATTTAATTATTGTTTGCAACTGTTAGTTTGATTGAGACTTTTGTTTATTATAGTGTTGTAAACAATTAGTTATCATGAATCATCATATTGCTAATCCTAATAATAATGCTCGCTGGCCTATCCCCTATTGGTCGATATCTAGCTAATGGTAAGCAGATAGATCTCTAGTATCTTTTTCCTCTAATATTATATATACTAGTCCTTGGTGGCAAACAACATGCCTATAAATTATGTGGAATAAAAATAAAATTTTATAAATTTGGAGGATTAAATAAAAAATATAATAAAATTAAATTAAAAAGGATAAAATTATAATATATCTAAAGTTATAAGAGTAAAAGTGAAAAAGAGAGAAAAGAAAAAGAAGAGAAAAGTCAAGCATAATATAAAATCACCATATGATGTCATCATGTAAATATTGCTTCCATTTTTTTTGGGGGGGGGGGGGGGGGGGCATTATTGCTTCACAAATTAAAATGGGACTTAAAAATTGGTTTATTTATTTTATAACTTACTTATATATGAGAAGGTATATGGGAGCTTGAGGAATGAGTTAGGACAGGTACCAGAAAAATTCTAACATGAACATTTGATTTTTTTTCATCTACTAGGCTATCTATATATCACCTGTGGTCTAGAAAAATAGTCCTTTGATAAGCCTCTTTTGAAGGCAAATTAATTTATTGGTAATCGTGTTTAATTAATGCATTAATTCTCTTTGTATATCCCTAAATAGCATCGACATCAAATATCTGATTCCACCCTCGAAAAACTCAAAGCAATTTTCGGACCACCTGATGCCAAACAAGACACCAACGCTACTGACGACTCCAAATCAATAAAGTATGTGTATAGTTATAATAATTACTATTATTGTTTCATGTTTTATTTTTTTTTACCAAATTAATATACTACATATTATATAAAATATTGAGTAATACAATTATATATTTTGAAAACAAAAAGTATACTATATTTTTGCACCATTTGATAAACATACATGAGCATTTTTCATCTAAGATTTCAACCGTTAAAAGTGTTTTTTTTAAGTGATTTTATTTTTTCTTAATTATGATTAATGTTAAGATCATGAATTATATATCTAGTAACATAAAATGTCTAAAACTGTCTTTTAATTTTTCCCTTTTTTTCTCGTCTCTCGATGATGCAGTGTGTGGGACTTTTTGATTTTGGTGCACAAAAAATTGCAAGCTGTTCTCTGATTTGCTCCAAGAATGTGGGAAGAGTACTGGTGCCTGAATGTTCTCACTTTTCTATTTCCTTTGCCGGCTTTCTATTTGCTGATCATGAAAACCTCTTTTAGTCGTACTTTTCTTTGAGACTTTATTTAATCATTTTCATGTCATTACCTACTCTGGTACGTATTTCTCATTTCACATTATTATTACCAAACCATGGATGATCAAGCCTGGCTATGTATAAAATTTATTAATTATTTTGTGTTGATAAATTAGATAGTTTTTTCTTGTTATCTCTATTATTGGTGCTTGACTCTCAAAATGTTCTTATATGGTGCATATATAAAATTACTTCAAATGCATGGCCAACTTATTTGTACCAGACTTTATCAATTTTCCAGTCCATTTCTTCTCCTCCCATGACACCAAAAAAAAATAATAATAATAAATACTCCCTCCTTTTCGGATTATAAGATCGCTATTGACTTTTTAAAAATTAATTTAAAATATTTTTAAATTTAAAATTGACATAATAAAAACAATAAATCTTATAATTAGTTGTACTTTTTAGATAATTTATGGTATACATGATTATATTGACATAAGCTAAATAAATTCATACTAATTTTGAATTTGAAATTAAATATAGAAAGTCAATATTAATTTTATAATTTAGAACGGGGAGAGCATATTTTATTAATTTTAGATTTTTAACTTTTCTAAGAGATGTATTTTTTTAGTTGAATTTATACTTTTTTCCAGAGGAACACGATTTACCTACTTTTGCATTGATCACTGGAAAAAGGAAAGGATTTGTCCTAATGTTGGAGTACTATCATAGGGTATGTGTGTAATAAACAAAATCTTATTCCCTCTCTTTCATAAAAACGAGTCTGATTTAATTTATTTTTTTGTAAAATTCTAAAATTTAGGACTTATGTAAAATTTTCAATTTTAATCAATACACTTGTTAATATTATAAACTACTTAAAATGTATTTATTCTAGGAGTAAAATTATTAATTCTTTTGAAAATTAAAATACATTCAAATCACAATTTAAATATTTTTAAGATTTTACAAATCAATTAACTAAGACCAAAGTAGATTTCTTTAAACGACTTAATTGGTGCAATGACTGAATACAAAGACTAGTATCAACTGGTTTAAAAAATCTATCTATCTCAATTCTAGCCTACCGATCGAGTTCGAGGTTACAAACTGCAGCCAAACCTGACTCCTCTATCACTTGATGAATTTATGTAATGCTTATTCATTTTGTTCATCTACACTTACTATAAATTATTTCCTTTTTAAGATTCAACTTTGGTACATTTCTTATGTAAATTAGGAAATTAAAGTCAATATTTTTCCTGATACAAAATATTCCCTCCGTCCCAAATTAATTGCATTTCTAAGACTTTTTAAAGTCAAATTGACTATTTTTAAAACTAATCTTTTTACTATTTTTGCTAACATATAGGTGAAGATATTATAACCAAAAGAAAGTATATACAATTTATTACTAATTTCAATTTTTATAATTTTAAATATATATTTATATATGCTTAATTATTAATTTTAAAAATAGTCAATTTGACTTTAAAAAGTCCTAGAAAAGTAATTAATTTGGGACGAAGGGAGTAGTACTTTTTCTCTAATAGTTCACATATTTTATAATTTTGACTTTATATTTACATGTTTTTTTATATTTACTTTTTATCTAATTTGTTGACTGGTATTACTAAAGTATTATTGAAAGCTATAACAAACGTAATAAGGTGAGTCAATATTGTAGATTTTTAGTTCAAGAGTTGTTGAAATAAATTTAAGTATGGTTGACTATTTAAAACGTATATAATCGAATTTGATTTAAAGATCGTATTAAAATAAATTAGTTTCGAACACTATTTGTACATTCGTTTTTTATATTTTAACATTATCTCCTTTTATATAAAAGTGGAACCCATTTTATTTTTACGAGAGAGATGACCATGTGAAAATGTCAAAAATATAGGTAAAAATATCTCTTTTAATTTATTTGTAATTTACATTACAAGAAAGAGTATAAATTAAAATCTTATTTAATTCATGACTGAAATACAGTTTGCACTCCAGACTTTACAAGTCACATGAGGTTTGTTGTCTAACATTTAAAATGTGTCCCCTTACACTTCAAGCTTAAGTTTGACATTCTAGTTACACCCTCCGAACATTTTGTTGGTAAAAATTAACTAGAATCATCATACATCTGCTACAAAAAAGGAGTATTTTACTACTATACCCTTCATTATCTTCAAAATATGATTTTGCACCTATGTCTTAAGCCCAAACTGCAATCCAAATCAAATTGAAACAGAGAGAGGCATATTGAGAGAAGATAGAACGCAATTGCTATTGTAGGAAGATAAGGAATGATTGTTAAAACAATGATTTATCTTTTTTTTTCCTCCTATGCATATACACTCTTGAAGTGGGTGTTTAATTGAAGCGTGTTTAATATGAATTATGGAGTAACAAATTCAAATTCTCAGCAAGTACTTTCTGACAAAGTTTCATTTAACTAGCCTTTAAACAACTCAATAAAGGTTCATATAATCAATTAATAAAAAAGAGTTTCATATAAATCGGCCATTAACAACCCAAAAAAATTAGCAAATTATCGCAAAATTACAGTTACAAAGACTATTCATCATCATTGTTACTTCAACTAACCATTAAGGAGACATACACCCATCTAAATAACTCCAAATTTGGGACCAAACTCTAGCTACCACGAATCTAGTTTAACCAGATTTTTGAAAAAAAAGGCTTTAATTTGCTTAGTGCCGGAGAGAAACTATGGATAAGCATATATACATCATCTCCCTTTCTTCCCCGATTAGAGCTATTTGATGCTTCAAAATTCGGCATATTTCTCTTGTTTCACGTACCGAGTCACGCCGAGTTAACTCGTTCTCTTGCAACTTTGACGACCCATGTATTAACTCCTCTTTTATTTCAGCTCAAATTATTATAAATTCAGAAGTTGTCTTTTTTAACATCTTGTTCAATGAATTTTCCAAATAGGTTAAATGACAAACCCCATTTTCTCAACCAAATTGAAGATACCTTTATTATCTTTTTATCATCTTTGATGCGGCCTTGGAGGCGATTGCGCTTGAAGTTCAGGCAGTCCATAGACTAGTCGATTTTTTCCGTACGTCAAGGACTAAAATCAATGGATTGACTCGCTTCACATTAATGCAGATTCAAGGCCTTATGAGGTTGTTGTAGTAGAATTTCTTAGGATTTAGTGTTCCAACATGGCTGCTCATCGTTGGAGAGAATGAGACGAAGGAGAAGAAGAGAGAATGAGATGATCAAAGATGGGTTTGAGATTAGGGTTTAAATTTAGGTGTTAAGCTGCATTTGAATTTTAGGGATAAAGTTTATGTTTTTTTTAATCTGTTATTCCTAGTTTACGCTTCAAAAAGTTGGATGACTTGAACTTTTGGTCACTTTTAACTGTTAAAAGTTCGGAAGGTATAACTAGAATTTCAAACTTAAGCCTGGAGTACAAGAGGACATGTTTTAAATGTTAGGGTATAAATATCACATGACACACTATTTTCACATTCATTTTTTATATTTTTACATGATTTCCTTTTATATAAAATTAGAACCTATTTTATTCTCAGAGGAGAGATGAAAATATAGGTAAAAAATATTCTCCTTTAATTTATTTGTGATTTACACTTCACGAAAGAGTATAAATTAAAATCCTATTTAATTCATTTCCTCGGTTTGCATTTTAGCCTAGCGCCAGTTATAGCTGATTGTTCAGATCTTGTATTAGCTCTGTAGGTAGTGGAGGTCGGTCTTCGATTGGATAAATTGCCGGAAACCACCAAACCTGGCGGAGTAATGCCAGCAATGACGGCGGCGGCGAAGCCTCCACAATCACCTTCCACCGCCCTCTGCACTCGGCAAGGATCACTCCTCACCCTCGCAATCCTAACCCTAATTTCCTTCACTTATTTCTCTCTCAAGTCTCTCAACTCCCCTATCCAGTACAACTCTTACAACACTTCTCCTCAATTAATTATAAAGGATGATTCGAACACTTCTCCTCAACTAATTTTTAAGGATGATTCGGAGGAATTATCTGATGTATATCACTCGCCGGAGATATTTAGGTTGAACTATGCGGAAATGGAGAAGAAATTCAAGGTTTATATATATACGGATGGAGATCCTAAAACGTTTTACCAAAACGCCGAGGAAGCTTACTGGCAAGTATGCGAGTGAGGGATATTTCTTTCAGAATATCAGAGAGAGTAAGTTTCGTACGGATGATCCAGATCAGGCTGACTTGTTCTTCATTCCGATCTCTTGCCATAAGATGCGAGGAAAGGTATGTCTTTTCCCATTTTGAATCTAGGTAACTTAAGTATATTGCTGATGAATGCATAAGTGTCTTAATTTTGTTTTGTATTTTCAGTTAAATTTTATTGTCATTAATGTGTGTTGAATGCATATGTAGAGTTGCAAAGTTCTCTTCATTCTCAGTGTTCGAATTTGGGGAATGGATCGATTTATAGAAAATTATTGGTAATTGAGCTAGTTTATGCAATTGAAGGTTGTGAGATGTTCAATTAGATGCAAACTTAAAGAGAATGGATGACTAGTTCAATGCCTAAGGCACTTTAATTGATGGATGTTTTAGGTTTCACTAGTCAATGCTGCAGGATAGAAAAGGGCCGTTGTTATCGTAATTACTAATTGCCTTATTTGGTGATATAGAAGATTGATACAAAACTTGTGTTGGCTCATTGATTGGGTTACTGATGTGGCTAGAAAAATCTAATATTACAATAGTAATTGGTTTAAGATTGCCTTCTATTATTGGAATCTTGTTACTCTACGGGTTAAGAGGCAGAGGACAGGTTTGAGAGTTTGTGAATTACAGGAGAAGTCAGTTTGTAGAATATTACCAGGTATTAGGTTGCAGCTTTTTCAGAGATTTGTTTTCTAGAATATTGGGAAGAAAATGCGAACTAAAGATGCATTATATCTAAGGCGCCTATGTAGTGATAATAATTTTTTTTCCTTTTCTTCTATTAAGCAATTGCCTCTCTTTTTGCTGTTGTAATTTGTGTTATGTAGCTGGTTCTTTATTGATGAGAATCGTCCTGTTTTTAGCATTTAGTTAAAAGTCTTCTGTATTCTACTGGAAATGAGTGTCCTACTATTTTTGTTAATTTTTCTATTTTATTTTTTATTTTTTTGGGGAATCTTTAGGTTTAAATCTTTAGTCTTTAAATTTAGTATTGAAAAATTGTATCCAGAAAAATTATGCCACTTGTCTTGTACAAACCTTAATATTTGAAAAATAAATGTCAACAAAAAGGTAGGATCCTCATTTCCAAATGGAGGGAGTATGTTTTAGTCACGTGAACTTTATGTACATGGTGGTCAAGCAGCTTAATTGACAAGCTTATGGATGAAAGCAATACCTTAACATGTGATGTATAACTATTGAATTTGCAATGGGGTTTGCTTTGATAGTTGAGGTTATCTTTTCTTTTTTTTCCCTATCAATGATTTGGGTTCTTCTTATATGGATTGTGATGCTTTTGTATTATGGTATGCAGGGAACATCCTACGAGAACATGACAATTATTGTCCAAAACTATGTGGAGAGCTTGATTTCCAAGTATCCTTACTGGAACAGAACCCTAGGCGCAGATCATTTTTTTGTCACTTGTCATGATGTTGGTGTAAGGGCAACTGAAGGACTTCCACTACTTGTAAAAAATTCAATTCGAGCTGTGTGCTCACCAAGCTATGACGTTGGATTTATTCCGCACAAAGACGTAGCTCTCCCTCAAGTACTTCAGCCATTTGCTCTTCCAGCTGGAGGAAATGATGTTGAAAACAGGTATTTTACGGTCATTGACTTATTGATGCTCTAATAAGCTAGTAAATGTTTGGTATCTGTGAAGCACATGTGTGGATACCATGTGTGATGATTTATAAATATGATGGTACAACAATCTGAGAAAGAGCAGACTAATAATGCAAGTATATGGTATATGACACTGAGAATATCGTATGTAACACTTCTATATATGATTATCAAGATGTGTTGATGACTTAAATATGTGACACCAAGGTATGATCAAGATAAATCCACATAGCATAATGGAGCGTGGAACACAAAACTGAAAGAATTCCCTTGCAACTAGATGATTCCTTAGTCCTTATAAAAACATCTGTATAACAAATCCATAATAAACGATACTCCATAATATATTAATTACATCAACTAGATGATTACGTAGGCATAGCCATTTGTTCAGTTATTAATTTATTGTCTTCTTCGAGTGTTCTTTGCAGGACAACTCTAGGTTTTTGGGCTGGTCATAGGAACTCTAGAATCAGAGTTGTATTGGCACGCGTATGGGAGAATGATACGGAGCTTGATATTGCGAACAACAGGATAAATAGGGCTACTGGACATCTAGTATATCAGAAGAAATTTTATAGGACTAAGTTTTGCATTTGTCCTGGTGGTTCTCAGGTCAACAGTGCTCGTATTGCAGATTCAATCCATTATGGATGTATACCTGGTGAGTAGTTCTTCTTTGGTCAAACTTAATTCAGCTTCACTCCAAATTCTTCATCATGGTGCCATAGGTGTTGAAGCGTATCAGGCTAACATTACTAAAAATGCGTGGATAAATTAATTTAGATATAGACTATTTGTTCATGCCTTAATGGGGAAGCTGCTCCTAGCAAGTCCAACAGTTAAGAGAGGCTGGTGAGCTCCTTAGCTACATATGCATCTTGTGCAGTGTTCAGGGAAAGCAATCAGTAAATACATCTTTTTAGCGGTTTATGTATTTACCTAACTTTAGCACTCCAGCATAATCTAGTAAATACCAATATTTTTACTTTTGAAGGTATTTGATTGAACTTTTTAACTTATGTACTCCCTGAAAGTTTTGATCCATCACAAACTAGGCATCACCTTTAGTTTTTACCATATACGTACTTTTAGTTGTTTTTTCCTATTTCTTGAAGAGCCCTAAAGTTCAGAAAAGGAGTCACTTACTAGAACAGTGTCTTTGATGTTCAGTCACCAAACTCCATGAAGGGAAAACTATTCTGACGCACAATTCCCTGTATGCATGTAAACTATGGGGTGTCTTAGTGATAAACCCTAGGTCTCTACAAACTATAGTGCAATTTGCTCTGCTAAATCTAGGATTCATTTTTTCCAAAGTTTCTGTTTTTATATTATAATTTCTCATGAGCTCCTATTTATTGATACGTTTTTTTTGCTCTCTTTGCAGTCATACTGTCTAATTATTATGACTTGCCATTCAATGACATTCTTAATTGGAAAAAGTTTGCGGTTGTACTCAAAGAGAAAGATGTGTATCAGCTAAAGCAAATTCTCAAGGGCATACCTGACGAAGAATTTGTTGCTTTGCACAACAATCTAGTCAAGGTAAAACCTTCTTATAACAGCTTAAAGAAAGGTCTTAAAATGATTTTAAGATCTGTGACGCCCCCAAATCCGGGTACTTGAAACCCGTACTTGGTGCTACACGATACCATTCATACAAGCTACTTATTATTATTATTATTATTATTATTATTATTATTTTATAATAATACGTAGCTTGAATGAATGGTATCGTGTAGCACCAAGTACGGGTTTTAAGTACCCGGATTTGGGGGCGTCACAAGATCCTTTATACTTCAATTGTAATCTCTTGGATTTGTAAAAAGTTTGCTCAATCTTCGACACTTTTGCCTATTCAAAGAGGATGGTGAATTGCCAGAGCAAGTACTCCTTTAGAATAATATTACTGGTTTTAGAGCTGGATGAGAAACAAAGTCCTTTGAAATGATAATCTTTTACTGCTGAATGAGAAAGAAATTGCTGAATGCTGACAGCAGATATAAGTGGCAGCTATTTCTTTCTTTTGATCAATTTCTGTATGATTACAAATTACTGATCAAGATTTGTTTTTGCTGACATCTTTGTACCAGATCCAGAAGCACTTCCAGTGGAATTCACCTCCCGTCAAATTTGATGCATTCCATATGGTAATGTATGATTTATGGTTGCGGCATCGTGTGATCAAATACTGAATTTTGATTGTTTGATTCTGTACACACATGGAGATTGCCAAAAGTTGTAAATTGTCATATAGTGTATGTTTTTTGTTCTTTTTATTGCCCTTTTGCAGATGGGATACAAGGTAGTTCTGCTTTAAATTATCGTAGTTGGTTTGTTCTCATGTATTCTGTTTGTTGTCTATTTACGTAGTCACAAGCATTTAATTTATTGATTATTACCGGAGAATGCATTAATTCCCTTTTAAGCAATGCAAGATTTAACTTTTACGCTAATATATATTATAAGAGTGTTTTTTTCCTTTGAGAACTCTGCTATCTGGATTCCTTATATAATAGCATTAGATTCCTTTAAAGTTTCAGTTAAGGCAATTTCAAGGAAACATATTTGGTCCCTTTGTGTCACTCTTTTTTCAGTATCAAGTAAAATCTTCAGAATTATCCGGCTGTCCCGCAGGTATATTTTATGTAGCAAATTACTGGTGAATTTAGATTTTGGTTCTGTATAATATAACTGAAGGAGAACAATCGTTTTTTTGACCCAAAAAAAAAAGAAAAAAAGAAAAAGATAGTTCTCCTTCAGTAGAACTATATTGGTTTAGTTTTGTTGGCCATACCAGATTCCACTCTGAAGTAGGAGTTTTTTTTTTTTTTTTGGTTAAGGTATAGCAAAATTTCATAGTCCAGAGATTCAGTTTTAAATCTGGAAAATGCTGTATTACTTTTAAACGTTTCAATGTTTTGAACTCAATTTTCTTATCTCTGCTATGCTAGTATGCTACTCTTATTTTGCTTTTCGCTACACTTTTCACAACTTTAGATGAAAAAACATTTCCCCGATCCTTCCTCTCTCTCGTTCAGAAATGAAACTCCCATTTCACAATTTTGATTTAACATAATTTATTCCGGTCACAATTTTCCAAGAACAAATTCAAAATTTTAATATTTTATGTCAAAGTGTGCTGTAGAAACCTTAATTTGTAAAGATAAAAGTCAAATAAAACCTTTTTTTGGGGATTGAAAGTGTAATTTATTGATTTAATTCATACTACCTCCATTTCATAATAAGTGACGTTTTAGAAGAAAAAATTTGTTCTAATTTATTTGTCGTTTACAACTTTCTAGGAGAATAAATTATTTACTTTCTCATATCACCCCTAACTTCTCTCATTGTCCCAAGAAATTTTCTCCTTTGTATTAATAGTTTTTAACTTCCCATAAAGGGGTAGTGATGGAATTTCATACAAATTTTAATTATTAAATGATAGTATTAAATGACTTTCTTAATTCATGTGCACGAAACTAAAACGACACTTAATATGGAACCGATGGAGTAGTATATAAACAATAATATTTCTTTATTAAAATCTTTTATATTAACTAGCACCCAGTGACACACGCATTATGTGAAATAAAATTAAAATTTTATAAAATTTAGAGAATTAAATAGAAATATAAAAATTAAAATTAAAAAAAATAAAATAGTAATATATCTAAAGTTATAAAGACAAAAGAGAGAAAAGAAGAAGAAGAAGAGCTGGTAAGCGTGAATGCGTGATACAAAGTCACCGATCTCGCGATACAAAATCACCAATCTCGTATAATATAGATATAGATGACTCCCCATACAAAAAATATTTGTTCATTAGCAATGAATTGCGAACTATAGATAGAAAGACAAATTATAGAGAATTACCCAGCCAAGACAAATTTGTTGTGTCCATTGCTTGCTCTGTCTTGCACTATTAATTTTAGCGTACATCTATTGCCACACTTCCAAAGTTGAATTGGAATGTGGTATTTTCCGTCGTTTCAAAGCTTTCAGGTGTTGGGCCTCAAAGCATATATGCCTCAAAATAGGACTACACTCCTTTACTCCTATTTTAAGGCATAAATTCTATACTTAGCTCTTAGTTATTGTGGTGAAGGTAAAGGCGGTGGTGGCAGTGAATGGCGATAGTTGTATTTATATATGATTATGGCAATTTCTCCATGTCCATTAATTGATTTGACATATCCTTTGTTTATCCTTTACCACTTGTCTAGTATGTGGCTTTTAAGGACTAACCAGGTGGTTATTTTTGATAATGAATTGATATTTTAAAATGGAGATTTGACAGTCCAACAATAGTTAATCTTATATAGATGTGGAGTGTATTTATTAATAGAAAATGATATATTTTGATAAATTTCATGATAAAGTTGGATTACGACTAACATCTATTTTAATGTTAACAATTTTATGAAGTTTTTTTTTTTTGTGTTTTCATTTCTATCCTTTCCATCCCTATTAATTCCTACTTTCTTTCCCTCACTCTCCCATTCCCTTTATTCTCCCGCTCTCTCCCACTCCTTTATCAATCCCTATTTTTTCTCTGATATATTCTCATTCATTTTCTCAAATTTTATTTTATTTATTTTTTTAATTTCACACACATGAAGTGTGTGCCATTAATACTAGTAATAATAATATATGGGTTCCTTCCTAATTTTATCATATTTCATGTATTCACATACGTCGACATTTAATTTTGTTATTAATTTATCGTAATATGTAGTTGTACTCTTTACTATTAATGTGAGAAAAAAACTTGTAGATAAAAATATAAATTTCTTTTTGTAAGTTTTTGTCATATTTTAAAACTCCCCATAAGTTTTTTTTTGGAGTTAGGAATATACTCAAATATAAAGAATTATTATTTACACAATTTTTTTTTATTATTATTATATTTGCACAAGTTCTCTTCACATGAGTGCTGAATTTACTTATTATACATGTAAAAGAAAATTTGTAAAATTAGAAAAGAAACTTGTTAAAATAACTCTGCTATGTACATGCGTGTGGTTTATTGGATCTTAACATTAGATCATTGTGGTTGGCAGTTGAAAGGTTCGTGGTTAGCGCAATAAAAGAGAAAATGAAGGTAGAATCATTTCGTAGGCTCGCAATATTAGACAACTTGATAAATTGGAGCGTGTAATTGTAGATGTCAGTTTTTGTCTGCCATGTTTAAATTGTGCGTTTAATTGTAGATGTCTTCGTTATCTAAATTTATTGAGTGTTAAAACCTTAATTAGTAGTAAGAAAAATAATTGGTGACCAGTTACAAGTTATTTAGTTTATTTAGAAAAAATTGACATCAAATGTAAGACTTAGTAGTAAAGTCCTTTTTTTTATATTACAAGTTTGAATTTATTTCTTAACAAAAATGAAAATTAATTGGAGAGTAAATTTTTCTTAGATTTTTTCTTAGTTCCTCTTTTGACCCACTTCTCGGCTTCCCTTTAGTCCCTTAAAATGAAATGTATCCTTAAAATTAAATCATAATAATATAGAAAAATAAAGATAAAGTATTAATTATTTGTACCCCACAACTCACGTGCACCGACTGGACTGGTTATATAGTACGATCAACCAAAGTTTTGTTTAGTTAATATAGACAATTTGTGTCTATTTAACTAACACTACTCAATAATAATACTATTATAATAAAATTGTGATAGTAATCTAAAAATTGTTATGTCACTTAGTATTACTATAAATAAAAATAAAAAATTAAGACTTTCTTATAAAAACAATAGGTAACGCCTCGTCATAATATACCAATAAAATGGAAATATGAATACTTCAGCTCTGGTAGATAGAAGTGGGATTAATGCAAAAAGAGACAAAGCTCAATTTACTTAGCATCTACCATTTGGGGCCTTGCGGCCGGCTTCTTGATGCTCTAGCAAGATAACCACCATTACTATATGCAAATTGTGACAGAGAATCAGCTATAGAATCATCGCGATAAATCAAATATTTCTTTAAAGTTTTCCATAAATAAAAGTTGATATTAAATTTTGTAAAATGATGCTAATGCTAACTCGGCATATACTTTATAGACACGCAATAAGTGTCTATACCATGTCAATATCTCATTTGTATCTACTTGTTGTATACCGAGTCAATATATATACTATGACTCCTGTTTTGATGTATTTTTTTCTTTTTTTTTTCTTTCATGTTTTTCAAATAAAGCTCCTCAAAATTTGAGCTAGCAAAACACAAAACTTGACTAACCTCGGTTAGCTGATAATCTTGTTGATAATTGACGGAACTGCAAATAGGACAGATGAGTCAACATATACGGGCACCTAACTAGCCTCCGCCTATGACCAAATAATTTAAAAGGTAAGAATTTTAAAAACGAAGGTGGCCTATGACCAATGATATTGTTCCCAACAACGTAATAATTGCCTGATGATTGTGATAACTAATAAGTTTACAATAGATTCTTGAATTTGGCCATATTTCCGGCATTGGTAACATGTTTTTTTCTTCTTTGTACCTCCTACAAGGTGCACAACTATAGCAACAGCTGGGTCACTGGCTTAGTGAAGAAAATGAATTAGTGGAGATAACAAATGAAAAATCACAAATGTATGGAGTTTGTTACCATCGACCAAAGTTACAACATATTAACTCAGCGCATTAGTACTTGTATTCTCAAATATTTATTTGTTGATTTTCTTATAATTATACAAATATCAATATTTAACTTAGTATTACTAAATCATATTTGGTTTGTAATACCAAATATCATATTTGTATTTAATCATTATAAAACAATTAACTTGTTGATTCAACTAAATCTTGTTACAAACATAATTTTATCGCATTTATATTTTAATAAAATTCTTCACTAGAAGCACTCATATACAGTTAACACGTAGTAACTTATGTAGCAAACTTCGTACCAAAAGGAATGGCGTTTCAAGTGACAGTACCACCAAGATCTCAAATTGAGCGTCATTTTTGGTTTTTGACTTTTTTCTTTTAAACATATCCCTATTAAATGATGGTAATGATACTTGAGACTCTAGTTTTGGAATAGAATGAATATCTTTTAGTTACTGCAAGTTCTTTCATTGCTCCCCTTAGTGTTTCTCTGCAATATGACAACAATCCAGGCGTATGGTGTATTCATAATACGCATACAAGTCACCAATTGTAGTAGTGGCTACAGCCTACAGCCTGCAATCTCTTCAAATTATAGAACTGTGTATAACCCAGCCAACAAACTCTTACTTTTTTGTCTACGCATATGTATATTTCACTGTTTACAAACCAAAGATTCTCCCCTTAATAATTTTGGAAGTAAGCATCAAAATCCTCTAACCTCTTCCTCTTATTGTCACATGCGATTTTATATGCTCATAATCTGCTAAACAGTCTTAAGACATTAGGTGAGATAAGGATAAAATTTTCTAAACAGATGTGCGTAGAGAATTAAATATTGTTCATCTAATTAAAATTTCTAAATAAAGTTTTCTCATTTTAACCTTTGATTTATCTTTTAATATGATTTGCGGTTTGATGGCAATATTGAACTAAAATAGATCCTTTCTGAACAACCATTATAATCAGAAATATAAACCAACAGTATCCAATATTATGATAACGAGGCTAATAGCTAAAAATGGAACAAAAACCAGTTATATGGTACAACCGAAAATTAGGGAGATCAAACATACCTGATTAATCAAAGCTTCAAATAGGTGATTGATTTCAGAGGCTATCCACCATCAATTGTTGTAGAATACTCCCATCCCATCCCATCCCATCCCATACCCAACTGATTTTCTACAGATGTACATTAAACATGGCTCATGCACTTACTTATGTCATTCCGCGTCTATCTTGTGTTTTTGTCCCACTACAGAATTAATATTGAAATAAATAATCAAATAAGTGGAATTGAAATGAATAATCAAATAAGTTTATTCAAGCAGAAAATTTCCAAGTATTCAAATGAATATTTAATTGATAAAATGAAAGTGCCTTGCATAATTCTTATCATAATCACACGAGAAATACAATATGGCCCACTATATATATTATATGTCAGATAAGCCGCTCTCCCTCTTCTTTATATAAATTTTGTCACCTGGTGCCTCTCTAAACACTTCATAGCATAGGCTCATAGCCTTCTCTTGCTCTCAACAGAATTTGATCAGCCATGGCAATTCCAGGGTCTGCCATTAGACTATATCCATCAATTTCTCCATGCCTGAACACAACAAGACTAAGCCATGGTGCGAGAAAACAGGTCAGTGCATACGATCATATAATTCATTGGGTTGTTTAATTTGTTGTTCCCTCCATTGGGTTTTTCATTTACATGACTCATTCTGAACATGAAACTGTCTTTTTTAAGTCATAAAAAAGATAATTTTCCATAATTCATTGGGTTGTTTAAAGATTGTGCTTTTTCTATTTTTGATGTCTTATGAACTGCTAAAACGTAATTTATGATGCATTCCAGTTCTACTTAAAAGCTTCTGCCGGTAGCTCTAATGGTGAGGAAGGGAAAATGATGATAAGGAAAGAGCAAGACGGTTGGAAGATTGATTTCTCAGGAGAAAAGCCGCCTACACCATTACTGGACACAATTAATTATCCAGTACATATGAAAAATCTTTCGACAGAGGTACATGATTCTGCATCACAGTGGATCGTGTGTGTTTGTGGGTTAATTTCTTTACAACTGGTTGAATGCTTCCTCGGATTTTGTTTCTTTTAACAGATATAGTTTCATATTCATGTAAATGTTTTTTCAGGACCTTGAACAATTAGCAGCAGAACTTAGAGCAGATATTGTCTACACTGTAGCAAAAGTAGGTGGGCATCTAAGTGCAAGCTTAGGAGTGGTGGACTTGGCCGTGGCTCTCCACCATGTTTTCAACACCCCTGAAGACAGAATCATTTGGGATGTCGGCCATCAGGCGAGAATTTCTAATTTAGTGGTTTAAATATAGTCGTAGAATTTGTTAGTAGAGTTGATTGATTGTTATGTGTATTATATACGCATTCATGTTTTAGAATTAAGCTCTGACAAAGCAACAATTTTGCAGGCATACCCACATAAAATTCTGACAGGAAGGAGGTCTAAGATGCACACTATCAGGAAAACTTCAGGACTAGCTGGATTTCCTAAAAGGGATGAAAGCATTTATGATGCTTTCGGTGCAGGGCATAGTTCTACAAGCATCTCTGCTGGTCTTGGTATAGTTTTCTGCTCTAGTTTATTTTGATGTTTTTAATGTTGGACAGATAAAGAGGAATCCTAAAGTTAATTTTTGTATTAAAAAAACTCAATAGGTATGGCAGTTGGCCGAGATCTTTTAGGGAAGAACAATAATGTTATTTCTGTCATTGGAGATGGAGCCATGACAGCAGGACAAGCATATGAGGCCATGAACAATGCGGGGTTCCTTGATTCTAACCTGATTGTTGTTCTAAATGACAATAATCAAGTATCCTTACCCACAGCTACTCTTGACGGTCCAGCAACTCCTGTTGGAGCACTCAGTGGCGCATTAAGCAAGCTCCAGGCAAGCACCAAATTTAGGAAACTCCGTGAAGCAGCAAAAGTAAGCCACTGATCCTTCCTTTCCTCACTGTCTTCCTTATACATGCCTCAAACATTATATTCCAAAAAGTCAAGGAGAGATCTGATTGAAGTTTTTTATCTTTAGAGCATAACAAAGCAAATTGGACCCCAAGCTCATGAAGTTGCAGCAAAAGTGGATGAATATGCCAGGGGTATGCTTAGTGCTCCCGGATCTACTCTCTTTGAAGAGCTTGGATTATATTACATTGGTCCGGTAGATGGGCACAATCTCGAAGATCTAGTTACCATTTTCGAAAAAGTAAAATCAATGCCTGTACCAGGGCCAGTTCTGATCCATATTGTAACAGAGAAAGGGAAGGGCTATCCCCCAGCTGAGGCTGCAGCAGATAAGATGCACGGTAAGGCAGATAAACCCCTATTCCAGTTTAGTATAATCCAGTTGAGTTTTTCAATTTCACAAGTAACATCTTGATTTTTTTTTTCTCATTCCAGGGGTTGTAAAGTTTGATCCAGAAACAGGAAAGCAATCTAAGCCAAAATCTTCTACACTTTCATATACTCAGTATTTTGCTGAAGCACTGATAAAAGAAGCCGAAGTAGATAATAAGATTGTAGCCATCCATGCAGCAATGGGTGGCGGGACTGGGCTTAATTATTTCCAGAAGAAGTTCCCAGACCGCTGTTTCGATGTAGGTATTGCTGAACAGCATGCTGTTACATTTGCAGCAGGTTTAGCCACAGAGGGTCTGAAGCCATTCTGTGCGATCTATTCATCATTCCTGCAACGAGGCTATGATCAGGTGATTCATCATGATAGATGAATTCATTAAATGATAAGTTGTATCTGTCTTCATTGTGAAACTTCAGACTAATTCGTTAAATGGATATATGTGAAAGGTGGTCCATGACGTAGATCTTCAGAAATTACCTGTTCGCTTTGCAATGGATCGAGCTGGTTTAGTTGGAGCAGATGGACCTACCCATTGTGGAGCATTTGACATTGCATACATGGCTTGCTTGCCAAACATGGTCGTAATGGCTCCATCTGATGAAGCAGAGCTCATACACATAGTTGCAACAGCAGCAGCCATTGACGACAGACCGAGCTGCTTCAGGTTCCCTAGGGGTAATG